>CM065435.1:19872500-20472500 GCA_033030585.1 Hippophae rhamnoides
GTTATGATTTACCACCTACATATGTGCCTCAAGTGCCTTTTGATAAATATTGAGCTTTACCAAGGTTTTCAACTTAAATCTAAATACGGTAAACATCATATACACCCTGTTCTAAATATCATACGAGTCCTAGATTTAAAAATAGTAACATCCAATTTACACTTGTTTATTTAAAAAAAAA
Organism: Hippophae rhamnoides; assembly: GCA_033030585.1. Classification (NCBI taxonomy): domain Eukaryota; kingdom Viridiplantae; phylum Streptophyta; class Magnoliopsida; order Rosales; family Elaeagnaceae; genus Hippophae; species Hippophae rhamnoides. Next base: position 19,872,682 of record CM065435.1, read on the forward strand.
ACACCAAACAAAAAGGTAATATTACTTCGTTTGAATATGTTTGTATAAACGATTCAACTGATTTTACTTTAATCCTTAATAAAAAAAATATTTTTATTTTCTTACCGTGTAAAAAAAAAGATTTACTAAAAAAAATTAAAAATAAAACTCCATATATAAAGAGAATATTCTATTTAATTAAACCATTAAAATTTCTTTATAATTAAACAATACCTCAAGGTAAGTGTTTGATACAAAGCTTCTAATTTGAGGCATATTAGATATTTGTAATTTTTTGGGGATTCTATGATATTTATCCAATCTAAATATATAAAAACTCAACCCTGAATCTGGAAAACAATATGTTGGTAACTACAAAATCAGAGAGTAGAGCTGGACTTGCTTATGTTTAAGTTCAGGTTCAATATATCCTCTCGTCAATCTACTAGGTAAAAGCTTTCTGTGCAATAGGGAAAGCTACACTGCCTCAATGAAGTGAATGTTGCTGCCAAAAATTAAGTGTTAATGGCAGTTACGATCTTGAAGTTTTTTACAAAAGAGCACAAAAGTTTTGTAACTTTCAAATAATTAGTACAAGTCCTATAACTTTCAAAAATAAATAAAAAAACTAAAAAAAATACAAAAGTCATGTGTTGACGTTGATCACTTTTTTTGACTGGAAATAAAATCTTATCAGCACACGATCAAATTTTTTAGGGCAATTTTGGAAAAACACGTTAATTCCTAGTTCTCATATGCACGAAATTAAAAAAAAAAACCCACGTCTGAAACTTCAGTTTTGATGCTTGAGAAAAAAATTTCCCTTAAATGGCATTCACTCATTCACCATCCACCCTACACAACTAACACTCTTAACATGCATCTTCTTCTCATTAAATACCTTGCCATTATTAACTCACCATCACATTCTAAAATTTTATTCAATTTCCCACCATTTTCAAAGAAAAATAAAAAGAAACAATGCAAGGTGTTCCCATGAAAGCATAGAAAATATTTTTAGTTTTTCTATTTATTTTTGTTGTAACTCCGTGCATATGAGAATTGGAAATTAACGTGTTATAGTTTTAATTTTTTTTATATAATTCCAAAATTATCCTAAAAATATTTGGCCATGTGCAGGTCACATACTAATGTCTAGTCCAAAAAAAGGTCAACACATTTGAACTATTTTTTTTTTAAATTACAGGACTTATACAGACTACTAGAAAGTTACAAGAAGTTTATGTACCTTTGTCAAAAGCTCCAGAATTGTGATAGCATTTTTTTTCACCTAAAATAAATTTATCAAAGAACAAAAGTTGAGGTACCGGTCTTGATCAATACCCATGTCAAAATCAGGATCCCATCTCTCGTCTCTGTTCACTTCATCTTCATCATCCTGAATATTAGAATATTTAGGAACTAACTTATCTAGTGGTCTACAAATGGGCATAAAACGTCAGAAACAAATATGAGTATCGGCAATAACTGTGCTTCCAAAGAGTCAACTAGCGGAATGACGTCCAATACTATGGCAACTCACCATCACCTATATTTTGCTTTGCTAAACCAGGGACAAGTGGGGTTCGAAGGAAGCAATATGGTAAACAAGAAGAGGTCGCAGTTCAGCATAAACCAAACAGAATGGTTAGTTTGAGATTTGAATAAAAAAAAGCTCAATATACTCCAGTAAACACACTTAAGTTGTGGTTTCCATCAAATGTATTACCCATGCTGTAAAAAAGAAGTTCTACAGTAATGTCTATTTTCCATTTCTTTTTAGTGACTACAAGAACCTACGAGTTAATTTGTGACCCCCAAAAAAATAAATAAATAGAAGGAAAAGAAAAGAAAAGAGCCTACGGGTTAACCAATGCATAAACGCAAAATTCTATGATATATTTATTGAATTCAATAAACACTGTAACTCTTTTTCAACAAATATTGTAACTCTTTTTTAACAAATACTGTACCGACATCAAACGTCTATCAATATATACGGCGCCTACCAAGCAACTGTAAACCATATAATTCAATCACTTGGTTCGAAATAATAGTACCGATATTCGGTTGCTATATAAACAATGTACATATCCGATACAAATTAAGAAAATATATACGAAGAAAAACGTTTATTTCTTCTTCTGATCATTTCTTCAAATATTGATTTCTTCATGATATCAGAGCCAAGTCATTGTTTTATACAAATTTGAAACTCTTGTTCTCTAAAACAGAGATTTCTTTCTCTGAAAATATTTCTTCTCGTGAAAATAAAAATCTCATTCAAACATCCTTACAAATATTAATTATAAACATAATTTTTGAAGCGGTATTTGTCCCACCTAATTTTACCAGATTATTTTAAACACAATTGTGAACATTTTGGTAAAAATAGAGTGTAAGAAAAGTTCAACATGTGCCCCCACGCGCGCTCCACGCGCCGTCTGGAGGTTGAAGACGATGACGTGTCATTCGGCGCGGCTGGCTCTATTTGTTGGCGCGGCTCGGTTCGGTTGTGAGGTTTCATGCCGGCTAGGCCGACCGAGGGCGTGGCCGACCGCATTGGTTCGGCTACCAGTCGTTCAACTAGCTGTTCGGTCGAGACCCACCCAATTTTCTGCCACACTTTTTCATTTTAGTAGGTTCGATCCCTTTTAAAGGTCCAATTTTTCAAGTTTTTAAACCAATTTTTTTTATCCGGTTTAGTGCATTAAAAAGAAAGAAAGAAAAAAAATCAGTTTTAAAATTATTACACCATTTTCTAGTTTGTTTACCATAATATCATGACAGAGGGTATAATTTCATTACCTATGGAGTAATCAACTCCAATTGTTGTACAATCTGTTCATTCTGAAGGTGTGTTTAATGCTAGAATTGTTATTACAGAGACTAATTATGATGTTTGGTCTCTCTTATATTCATGACAAAAATTTGCAACAAGAAAAAACATGAAACAATTATAACAAGTGGTATGCAGAATGTCAATGAGTCCAGAAATCATGAAGCGATATTTACGCATACCTACTGCTCTTGAAATTTGGGGTGCTTTGGAAAAAGCATTCTATGATGGAAGTGACGAATTATAGGTATTTGTTTTAAACCAAAGAGCCTTTACTTCTAGACAAAATGGAAAATCACTTTCAGAGTATTATGGAGAGTTGACTGAAATTTTCCAAGAGCTAGACCATCGTGATAAGGTGGTCATGAAAAACCCTTATGATCTAATATCATATCAAGAGTCTATTGAAAGACTACGGATACATATTTTTCTTGCTGGATTAGATGATGAATTTGAGCAGGTTCGTGGAGAAATTTTGCGAAAAGAAACTATCCTGCATTTTAGAAGGTCATATTCCCATTCGACGGGAGGTAGTACGTGGAATCTCATTGAAGGAAAAATTTGGAGATGTTGACGCTTCCATCATGATATCTAAAAATCGTTCTTTTTCCAATCAGCAAGAACGAAGGGTGATTGATAAATCATCATTTAAATGTACCCATTGTCATCAAAAGGGTCATACAAAAGAACGATATTTTGAACTTGTGGGATATCCTGATTGGTGGGATCACAACCGTGACTCTCAGAAGAAAAATCCACGACAGATGTCTACTTCCACCATTGCTGAAACAACAAATGATCATGTTGCAAACTCTTCAACAAATGTTGGTAAGATGCTTAAAGTTTTTTCTCTTATTTTTAATAATACATGGATAATTGATTCAGGTGCAACTGATCATATGACATTCGATTCTAGACAAATCTCAAAACCATCTTCACACAAAACTGTTTGCACTGCCAGTGGTAACACAACCCTAATCATTGGGGAAAGATCTTTGTCTCTCACTAGTACTTTGAATTTAGACTCAGTACTAGTTGTTCCCTCTTTAGAGTATAACGTTATATCTATTTCTCAAATAACCATTACTTTATCTTGTTTTGTTATTTTTTGGCGCCCCACTTTTGTGTGTTCAAGGACATTCAAACAAAGCAAGCGATTGGTGTTAGGCATAGAAACCTATATTATTTGGACTTGGATTCAACAACCATGCATTGGTAGCAATCGATCTAACAAGGATGAATTAAATATATGACTATGGCATACGAGATCGATCATGCTTCTTTTGGATATTTAAAGAAATTATTTCCAAGTTTATTTTTGAGCTTAGATCTTTCTACTTTAAAGTGTGATGTCTATGAACTAGCAAAAAGGAATCGATCCTCATTTCTTGTAAGAATAAAGAAAATTCCATTTCTGCTATGGTTATACATTCTCGATGTATGGAGTCCTTCCAAAGTCTCTACTTTGGGAGGATCACGTTGGTTTGTTACATTTATTGATGATTTTAGTAGAATGACTTGCGTCTGTTTAATGAAATCTAAAAGTGAGGTAAACGTATTATTTAGAAAATTTCATAAAATGGTTCGTACTCAATATAAATCACATATTCAAGTTCTAAAAAGTGACAATGGATGAGAATATAAAAGTTTCGAGGCTTCAAGAATATCTTAAATAAGAAGTGGATTATTCATCAAACTACTTGTGTTGATACACCTCAACAAAACGGAGTTGCAGAAAGAAAAATCGACACTTGTTGGAAGTCATCGTCTCATTGATCAAGCTAATATGTCATTGTCTTATCGGGGAGAAGCAATTACTTCCGTTGCATATTTGATCAATCGGGTACCTTCCAGTCCCATTAACTTTCAAACACCACTACAAGCCATCACTGAAGCAATTTTTGCACCAAGTGTTCCCAATTTACCTCCTCATGTATTTGGTTGTATGGCATTTGTACACCTACATAAACAACAACGTAGCAAGTTGGATCCACGAGCAATACGTTGTGTTTTTATGAGATATGCCATGCAACAAAAAGGGTATCGTTGTTATCATCCTCTTATAAAACAAATGATTACTACCATGGGTGTTATTTTTCATGAAGATACAATGTATTTCTCTTCTACACATGAATTTTAGGGGGAGTACAACCATGCTGAAATTCAGATCCTTACATATAAATTGTTTCCTTATGAAGAAAGACAAATTATATGTGAGGAAAATATAAATAACTTGAATTCATATGGTAATCTCACAATATAGAAAAGACTCAAGGAAAATAGAATCAAGTCCTCATCAACTTCAAGATCATCAAGCAAGTTCCTTACTACCACTAAGTGAGTACGAGTTTCCTTCTCCACAAGCTGCTGATATACCTAACCAATCATTTGCAGAGGATGTTCCAACTATTGAACCAGCCAGAAAAATACTTCCATCACGTCCTAACAGAGGTATTCCTAAAGCCATGTATGAACCTGAGATTTCTAGTAAAGTCAAATATCCCATGAGTAACTATATGTCTAAACATCAATTGTCAAAATCAAACGTATCATTTGTGAATCAATTATCTACTGTATCTATTCCTAACAGTGTGTAGGAAGCTTTAGTTGATCAAAAATGGAAAGATGCTATGAACGAAGAACTAAGATCCTTAGAAATAAATAGAACTTGGGAACTTGTCAATCGTTCACCAACAAAGAAAATTGTTGGATGTCGATGGATTTTTTCAAGAAAGTATCGCGGATGGTATGATTGAGCTATAAAGAAAGATTGGTGGCAAAAGGATACACTCAAACATATGGATCGACTATACATAAACATTTGCACCTCGTAGCCAAAATTAACATTGTTCTGGGCTTGGTATCTCTGTAAATTTAGATTGGCCATTATATCAGTTTGATGTAAAAAATGCCTTTCTACAATGGAGATTTAATTGAAGAAGTCTATACGGATTTACCACAAGGAATCAAGAAATCCAAAATCCATGATGAAAAGGTGTGCAAATTAAAAATCAACTGTATGGATTGAAACAATCCCCAAGAGTGGTTTGGTAGGTTCACAAGGTCAACGAAGGCATTTGGTTACAAGAAGCAATTGAGACCATACTTTATTTCTAAAAAAAGGGTATGGTAAGATCACTGCACTTATTGTATATGTTGATGATATGATAGTAACATGAAATGATCTTGAAGAAAGGAAAGCGCTACAAACTTATTTGTCCAAAGAATTTGAAATGAAAGACCAAGGTTCCTTAAAATATTTTCTTGGGATTGAGGTTTCTTGATCAACAGAAGGAATCTTCTTATCTCAAAGAAAGTATGCCTTAGATTTATTAAAAGAAATCGGTATGTCGGCATGTCAACCTACTAATACACCAGTAGAGGAAGGATTAAAATTATGTATTAAGGTTGATCAAGTTCCAACAAATAAAGAAAGATACCAAAGGCTTGTTGGAAGGTTGATGTATTTGGCACACACAAGACCAGACCTTGCTTATGCTTAAAGTCTGCTACTGGAAAAGGAGTATTGTTCACTAAAAACTCAGAGTTTTCTAGAATTGAAGTATATAATTGATCGCCGATTAGGTCGATCAATAAATGATAGACGATCTACATCAGTTACTTCACTTTTGTGGGAAACCTTGTAACATGGAGTATAAGAAACAAATACGTTGTTTCCGCTTCAAGCAAAGGATGAATACAAAGGTACGACACTTGGGCTTTGTAGGCTCTGTGGTTACAATCTCTCTTAAAAGATTTTGGGATATCCTAAAGAATCAATTAAGTTATTTTGTGACAATAAAGCGAATGTGATATTGCTCATAATCCAGCTTAATACACGATCGCATAAAACATGTTGAAGTTGGCATTCTTTATTAAGGAAAAGTTAGAAGAAAATTCATTGGAATTGCCAAAAATAAGTCGGGAGATTAGTCATTTGACATCCTCACTAAAGTTAAATTTCATATCGAGTATTCACAGAGTTTAGTCAAGTCAGCATGAAAGACATCTACGCACCAACTCAAGGGGAATGTTGAATTCAACAAACATCGCAACTCTTTTTCAACAACATCGCTTTCCTGACGCTAAACGCCACCAATATACACGGCCTACCAGTAGTCAGAACCATGTAATTCAATCATGGTGGTTGTTGAAATAGTAATTGATATTTGTCTATATAAACAATGTACATATCCGATATAAATTAAGAAAATATATACGAAGAAAAACGTTTATTTCTTCTTCTGATTATTTCTTCAAATATTGATTTCTTCAATACTATCTAGAGAATGTAGAGGGCTGCACAGTAACCATTTTGGCTTGTGCTAGTGCATATAAGTAGAGTATTAAACCATAAGTGAAACAAAGAGGGTCAATATTTTATTTCTATTAGGAAAACTTAAAGTGAGATATCAAATTACTTTGACTTATTTAGGTAGAGACACAAACTGAAACGAAAGGTCCTAGCACTAGGAAGCTAATGAAACAACTTTTAGAAGTGTAAGTGTGACTCAAGAAGATAGCATACATACATCTTGTAAGAAGAGCCAAGTCAACAAGCACACCTGGAGTCAGTTATTTGTTAGTTAGACAGATACACTATAAGGCTTACGTAGCCAATTGTCAATCTTAGGTAAGGCAACATGTGCTGGCCTATAAATACAGCTTGTGATGCAGATTAGAGATGGACTGAGATGTGCCAAGTTCTAGTGATATTGTGAGATTATAACAGCTTGTATGCTTGTGTGTGCTTGGTGAGATAGAGCAATCTTCATCAAGAACAGTTGCTTGTGGGTTTAACATTCAAGATCATAGTGGATTGAAAGGTTTGTTCCCTCCCATGGATTAGACACTCACATTGAGTGTTGAACCACGTAAAAATTGGTTTGTGTTCTTAGTTTTTTTCTGTTTTCCATTGGATATGTGGCATGGTTCTTGTTGTTCATGAGTTTACGCGACGATCTTTTAACAATCTTGGTATCAAAACCACTTTTCTTGCAAGGTTCAAAACAATTTGTCATGGCAAAGAAAGCTTAATCAACTCCATTCCCTGGTTCAAAACAATTTGTCATGGCAAAGAGAGCTTAATCAACTCCATTCCCTGGTTTGATAAATTCGATGGAATAGATGACTTTGGATTCTGGAAACAGAAAATGTACTTGCTTCTAGTTCAACAAGATGTTGAAGAAGGAGTTGCAAAAGCTCCTTAATATCATGAGACTACACTCCATATGAGAAAATTACTAGTGAAGGCTTACAAAAGAATAATCTTGAACCTAATTGACAATATAATCAAGCAAGTAAATAAGGAGAAGAATGCATTACAGGTTTGGAATAAACTAGATGAGTTGTATCTAGTCAAATCCCTATCGAGTAGAATAAGTCTCAAAGTTCAATTTTTTGGGTTCAAGATGGATGTTTCTAAAGGAAATTTTAAATGAACTCAAACTTATGATGATAAAGCTTGCTGATTCTGGAAAGGAATTATCATATGAAAATCAAGCAATCATACTGCTTAACTCAATCCTTGATATGTTTCGTGATGTCAAAAATGCTCTATAGTATGGTTTGAAATTTAACACTGTGGTTTCTTCCCTTAGAACGAGAGATGCTAAGATGAAAAGGAAAAGAAAGAAATGAGAAAAGTTGACAAGAAAGTGCAAATAGTGATTCTTTATTCATTAGAGGCAAATCTAATAAGAGGGACAATGGGTTCAAGAAGAAAGGAAGATCATAGTCCAAAGGTATATCAAAGTTGAGAAAAGGAGGCTATTATAGGCCTAATTGTTCAATTTTGAAAAAGGGACTTGATAACATAAGTGATGGTAAGAGTGATATTGTGCATGAAGCATTTGATGCACTTGGTGTGTTGGCAATTTCCACTATAAAGTTTGGGAGAGAATGGATAATGAAATAAGGCTATACTATTCATATTTGTCCAATTAAGAAATGGTTTATTCACCTTCAAGAGAGTGATCTTAGTAAGGTGATTCTTAGTGATAATTCAAAGTACAAAGTGAATGGCATTGGTAAGGTCCAATTGAGGCTGATGATATGTCAGAGAAGTTCCTAACTAATGTTAGGTATGTGCGTAAAATTAAAAATAATTTCATATCCGTTGGTATGTTAGACAACTTAGGTTATTCAATCAAAATTAAACATGAAAAAATGAAGGTGTCAAAGGGATCCTTAGTTTTGTTGAAGGCGCCTAAGAAGTATGGCCTTTATGTATCGGAAGGACATACCAACGAAGATAATGTTGCTACTATAAAAGTGGTTGTACATAGGAATGAGTTATGGCACAAACTCCAAGGGCATCCAACTGATAAAAGACTTGTTGAATTGTAGATGAGTTGACTACAATAGATCTTTGTGAGCATTGTATAGTTGGCAAGCTGATGACTCTACAAAAGTAGAGTAATCAGTGCACTTTTCTCTTTAATATTTTTTCATTTTATTTAATATATAGTATTTTTGGGGTTAAAAATATTATAATATGAACTCTTTAACGAAAAAAGGGTAAAAATATATTTTTTGAAAAATTTATGAAATTTTTATGAATTTTTTAATACAAAACCAATTAGAAGACGTTACGTGGATACATGTAAGTAGAGGAGCTAACCATTCATCTCCACGTGGAAGCCACACAAGCAAAAAGGATCAATTGGAGCCCACCGCGTGTGCCAGGTGATGAGGCCTCTACCACGTGTCGACATAGTACTCGTTCTGAGTTTTGTCTCACAGTTAACGAGGGTGCCACGCATCGTCATGTGATTCATCAATTTTTTCCATCAGGACACCATGCAATCTGTATCCATGAATCATAGCGTGTCACGTGGTGATGACTCAATATGCGTTGATCACGACTAGTCCATCCCACCACGCGTTGTGCGTTGATTCATCCTACGACTCTTGTTCCATATGTCACGATCCCATTGATCAACGTTATTAATTTTACTTTATTTTCATCTCAACCCTTGATATGAAGCTAATCTAACTGTCCAAATTTTATCTAAGTCTAATTTAACCCTTGATTTCCCCAAAATCCTAATGAACCAAAAATTAACAATTTTATCAATTTTAGTGCAAGAACATAGAAAAATAAATAAAAGTTTAAAAGTATATACAATTTTGGTAGAGATTGAAGAGGAGATTGGTGCTAAAATTCAAGATATTGATTGTATTTATTCTTCTTCACCTTTCTTTATCAATTTTTATGTCTTTATTTATGAAAAATATGAGGTTTATAAACAAAATTATAACTAACTAATTTATTAATCTAAGGGGTCTTATGAACTCAATTTTTTACATGTGATGATATAATATTTTATCCAAATTATGAAAAAATTTAATTATATTATTTAATCTAATTTTTATGCTATTAATTGTTTAGCCAACAATTGATTTATAGAGACAATTAAATAGATGAGAGAATTATTTAAATGTTTATCCTAATTAAATAACATGCATAATTTATAGGCAGAGTTGTATCATTTTTTTATGCATGTGATCCATAATTAATGAACTTAATGAGTAGTATACAATTTAATTAACATAAGAGTATGATTGGATTAATTACTATATGATGTATAGTTTACTTAAGAGAAAAATATGTGCTATGTTAGATTCAATTGATCATGTAATTTATTAATACTTATATTTGGGAGATTTTAATTATTCACATGCTTAGAAAATTAAGGGATTAAGTATTCTTAGATATTTTTTCATATATTTTATTAGTTGTCAATTCTGAGTTAATTAATTACTAATATTTATTTTTAGTTCTTTTAATTTTGCTTTCTTAAAACATAAAAAAATGATCTTTACTTTTCAGTTTTAAAAAATTAGTTTCTAATAACATAATCCCTATAAAAACGATATTTTTTTATCATTATATTATTTATTATGATACGTATACTTGCATATTCATTGTCCTTAATTCGTGTCGATCACAAACACAAAAGACTAAAATTCAAAACTAGAATGCATACAACAAAGAGATCTTACACTATGTACATTCAAACTTATGTAGACCATCAAGTACAATAACCCTTGGTGATAATAAGTACTTTTTGACATTTACTGATGAAGCTTTTACAAGATTTAAACAATGGAAGGAATTAGCATGGTTGAGAATGTCAATCACATTGGGAAGAGAATTAAAAAACTGAGAACAAACAATGGAATGGAGTTTTGCAGTCGTGAGTTCAATGAGTACCGTAAAAACAATGGGATTGAGAGGCATCGTACAATAAGGCTAACCCCACAGCAAAATGGTGTAGTAGAACGTTGGAATAGAACACTGCTTGAAGTTATAAGGTGTCTGCTATCCAATGCCCATTTGCCAAAGCATTTTTGGAGAGAAGTAGTTCAGACAACATCTCAATTGATAAACAAGTGCCATGTCAATGCTATTGACTTCAAAACACTTAATGAGATATGGTATGTTAAACCTTCAAACTATTCACACTTAAAGAGTATTTGGCTGCTTGGGATATGTTCATGCCAATAAAGGAAAACTTTAGCCTAGGAACAAAAAGTGTATTTTTAGGATATCTTGAGAGGTTAAGGGCTAGAAGTTATAGAGTCCTAAATTGAAAAAAAAATCATTAGTCGTGATGCGATTTTTGATGAAACTGCTTTTAGGACCTTGGAAAAAAATGGCACAAATGATGCTTTGAATGGTGTGAATGAGACTGACAAAAGTTTGTTGAATAAAATGAAGAGTCAATTAATTGATGTGGAGATGGATAATGATGAGTTGAGACATATTACTGAAAGAATTGATAACATTGAAGTGAATGACTTTGGTGTTGATGACCCTAAACAAGATGAGCATTCATCTGAAGCTCAAATAAGTGGACTCAGAGGCAAATTAATGACTCTCTAAATGACTATCAACTTGCTAGAGATGGAGTTAGAAGAGAAATTATAAATGAGTATCAATCTCTTGCCAAAAATGGAACTTGGGCACTAGCGCCAAAGCCACATAATTCAAAGATAGTTGGACACATATGGCTATTTAAAGTGAAAGAAGGCATAATAGATGTGAAATCAAGCAAATTTAAAGCAAGGTTAATAGTTCAAGGTTTCTCACAAATTGAAGGGATAAATTACAATGAAATATTTTCCCATGTGGTAAAATATACCTCTATTAGGTTGTTAATGTTCACAATAGTCCATTTTGATATGCATCTTGAGCAGATAGACATGAAAACAAATTTTCTTTATAGATAATTGGAAGATAAAATTATGATGAAGCAACCTGAGGGATATGCACACAAAGAGAAGGAAAATTATATGGGCCTCTTGAAAAGATCACTTTATAGTCTAAAGCAATCCACAAGACAATAGTATAAGAGATTTGATGGGTTTATCATTAAAGTGGGATTTTAGATATGTGAATTTGATCCCTATGTGCATGTGAAGGTGGAGTCCAAAAAGTCCACTGTTTATCTACTGTTATATGTAGATGATATGCTCATTGCATATGAGGATATGAATGAGATATTAAGAGCGAAGAAGCTTTTAACCTTAGAATTTGAGATGAAGGATTTAGGGATTGCAAAAAAGATATTGGGTATGGAAATAAGAAGAGATAGAACAACTGGTAAGTTGAATGTAACATAAAAAGGTTATCTGATGAAGGTACTTAGGGAGTACGGCATGTGCGATGCAAAACCAATGGTTGTACCTTTGAGTTATCATGTCAAGTTGTCTAGTGCTCTCTATCTAGTAGATGAAGAAAAGAGGAGTCTATGAACATGATACCCTGTGCTAGTGCAATAAGAAGTCTGATGTTTGCAATGATCCGCACACGCCCTGATCTGCCTTATGTAGTAAGCATTGTGAGCAGATTTATTTTTGATCCAGGGTTTGAAAAACGTAGGTGTAATGTGTGGCTATGTTGACGCAAATTATGTTGAGGATCTTTATGGAAGGAGGTTACAATTTGGATATGTGTTTGTTGATCGTGGGAGTTCTGTTTGTTGAACGTCAATACTATAACATTTATTGGCTTTATCAACCACATAATCTGAATATATAGCTTTAACAGAAACCGTAAAGGAGGCAATTTGGTTGACAAGTATTACACTTGAGCTTAAGGTGGAGGATGTACCTATGCATGGTGATAGCCATAGTACAATTTTTACTACCAAAAATCCCATGTACTATGAAAGAACTAAACACATCGATGTGAAGTTGCATTTTATTCAAGATAATATTGCAAATGGCCAAGTTATAATAGTTAAAGTTCTTATAGCAAAGAATTCAACAGATATGCTTACCAAAGTGGTTTCGTTGAACAAATTTAAGCTGTTTCTCTCAAACAGCTTAAACAAGGTGAAGAAGGTTAAAGCTATGAGAAATAAGGCAGGGAGTAATCACCTCTATGATGCTTAAGGATCTTGTTGAGTCATGGTGAAGAATTTTGAAGTGTGAATTAAGAAGATAACATATTTCCATCTTGTTAGAAGAACCAGTCACTAGAAAAAATGGAGTCAGTTATTTGTTAGTTAGATAGATACACTGTAAGGCTTACGTAGCCAATTGTCAATCTTATGTAACGCATGTTGGCCTATAAATTGAGCTTGTGGTGCATATTAGCGGTAGGCTAAGATATACTAAGTTCTAGTGATATTGTGAGATTGTAAATAACTTGAATCTTGTGTGTGCTTGGTAAGATAGAGCAATCTTCTTGAAGAAGAGTTGCTTGTGGGTGTAAACATTCTATATCATTGGATTGGTTGGGTTGTTCCTTCCCATGGATTAGACACTCACACCGAGTGTTGAACAACGTAAAAACTGGTTTGTGTTCTTGATATGCTCTCTGTTTTCCATTAGATGTGCAACATTGTTCTTGTTGTTCATGAGTTTACGCAATGATCTTTAACAAGAAGTAAAACCCGTCATATTTAAAGGAATGCGACTTTGAACATCAAAGAAACTCAGTTAAAATAATACATAAGGAACAAACTTTCAGAAGCTCAGTATCAGGCGGTCGCTCTTGGAATGGGACACTAAGAGCATGTTGCAGCTTCGAGAGATTATCAAGAAGTTCAGTTCTGATATCATCCAGTTGCTTATGGGAGTTTTTGTTTTCCATGTTACTTGGAGCAACATGAAGAGTATTGTCTGGCCCAAAATATTCATAATACTCATGTTGCAGCATCTTATCATCAAGTTCAACCCCAAGTGCAATACTTGTCTGCTCATCCAATGATAAAACTTAAACAGCCTTGAGAAAAAAAGGTCTATATCAAGTAAGAAAGGAGCGTGTAAAGAAAAGGAAATACCTCGTAACCCCGGCAATGAGAAACATTACGTAATGTGTAACCACCTCCACCAAGCAAAAGAAGGAGAACATGAAAAGATCTCATGAACTTAACACACTCAGAATGGCCTTCAATCGAAAGGTTAAAACAACCCAATCTATCGCCAGACAAAGAATCAGCACCACATTGTAGTACAACAACACCAGGCTTGTAAACTTCCATGACTTTGCCCATAATTGGCTTAAACAAGGACATGTGGCTCTCATCAGCAATGCCATCATCAAGAGGCACATTCAGTGAATAATACTTGCCTTTTCCATACCCAATATCCCCAATGTCACCCGTACCAGGGAAATAATCTCCAAATTTATGAAATGAGACAGTCATGACTCTGTCTGTAGTGTAAAATGCTTCCTCCACACCATCTCCATGGTGGTTATCAATATCCACATACAAAACACGCTATAGATTTATTGAAAATGTAAACTAAAAAACAGTTTAAAGAAGCATTAACTAAACTAAACCAAACTGAGCAGAATAAGCATGAAAGATATAAAAAACTAAAAAATCAAGGTATCATTTGATAAAAGTATAGTTCTTGTTTTGTGTTTCTCTGTGATAAATTTTAATTTGTCATCCTGGTAAGGTTATATCGAGTCTCTGTATAAAATTCTCGAAGAATATTCTTTTAAAATATGAGACTAATTCAAAAACAGAAAGATAAAAACGAAGTTTTAAATCAGAATCGTGCTTCATTTTTGAGGACCGAGAAAACAGGAAACATGTCAATTCAAGCAACAATAAGATTTCAAGCGGGCTAGTTTTGAAATCACTAAGCTTCGTAACAAAGTTTGGAATATGTTGGGAAAATCGGGTATATTTTCCCTATTCTAAGTAGTTACTATTCACTTATAATTTAAATGAATAGAACTCAAACTAACCCGACAAAATAATGCTATTGGAAATATAATACTAAAATAAACTAAAACAGATATTGAAACAAAAATATTAAAGCAGAAAAATAATAACACCAAAAATTTAACGAGGTTCGATATAAATGTTACCTAGGTCCTCGGACGTCGTTGACCACTTCCACTATCTCCAAATGAATAAACTTCAAAATTACAACTAATTGGGCAAAATTGAGCTAATCAATTACCCTTACAAAAGAGATGAAGATTTACAAATTTTTGGGATGTTTACAAATGGTGAAGGAAGGCTTTATTTATAGCCCCAAAACCAACACCCATCTTCATTCCTAATCAATGTGGGACTTTTCTAATTTTCTCACTACGAGCAATATATAACAAATCTCCACCTTAGCAACTTAGTGGTTTTAAATGATTTCTTCAATTGCTAGATCAACGACGCCACTGCCATTCAGATTCAGAGGATGTTAATCAAGTCCGCATAATGTTTGAACTTGATCATGTTACCACCTTCGGGTCATCATATTCCATGAGATTCTCCGTCACTAATCTTCTCAACTAGTACTCACCTTCTTCAATAATCTCTCGCATCTAAATGATAACGTAACGCCAATGTTGCTTTAACGCATGCGATAGACTTGGTTCTTTGCTAAATGAATAGCACTCCACTATCACAAAACACCTTAATATGTTTTTAACTCAACTCTCAAGTCTTCAAGCAAACCCTCAGAACCAACATACTTCACAAATTTCCTCAGAATCGCCATATACTCGCCTCCGTAGAGACAAAGCAAATCGCGGATTGCAAGGTGACTTCCAACCGACTGGGTGCTCTAGAAGAGTAAACACATAACCAGAATTAACCGACGCTTATCTAAATCTCCCGCATAGTTTAATCACAATATCCGATCGCACATTGACCAATGGTATTATCGCCGAAATACTAAACCAACATCTACGGTATTTATAATATATCGCAGTAATCCATTTCATAGCCAACCAATGTCCTTTACCGTGATCATGATGACACTGCTTACGCACCAACCGCGTGAAATGTCGTGTCTCAGACACACCATTGCATACATCAAGCTACCAACCGCATTCGCATATGGTACCTTTGCCATATATTCTCATTCTGCATCATTCTTAGAGATAATTAAGCACTAAGCTTAAATTGAGGAACTAGCGAGTACTTACATGTGTTTTGTCTCGTTCATTCATACCAAAACGTCAGTAAAGATCCGCTTCAAATATTGACTCGGTCAAACCTTCCCTTCTTCCGTCTCTCGCTATCTCTATACCGAGAATCTTCGTTTATCCCAAATCTTTCATCGCGAACTCCCGACTTAGTCGAGCCTTCAACTTTTCAATTTCTCGCTGCTCTTCGATCACGCAATCAACATATCATCGACTTACAATA
Organism: Hippophae rhamnoides; assembly: GCA_033030585.1. Classification (NCBI taxonomy): domain Eukaryota; kingdom Viridiplantae; phylum Streptophyta; class Magnoliopsida; order Rosales; family Elaeagnaceae; genus Hippophae; species Hippophae rhamnoides. The sequence continues at coordinate 19,889,125 of CM065435.1, forward strand.
GAGATAGACGAAAGACTCATTTTCAGAAGCTATAAAAATACACACAACGATCATGCGTGCTTCTAGTATACTTTTGTTGCAACATAAACCGATCAAATCGTTTGTACACCTCGCCGAGATTGCTTCAATCCATACAATGATTTGTTCACTTACAAACCACTCTTTACCAAAGAATAATAAACTCTTCCTACCGAGACATATGCATCTCCTCTTCTAAGTCACCGTGTAGAAACGCGGTTTTGCCACATCAAGTTGAACTAGTTCCAAATCGAATCAGTGCTACCAAGGCCAATAAAATTCTAATGGAAGAATATTTTACAACTGAAGAAAATACCTCATTATAATCAATTCCCTCCTTCCGAGCCGTAGCCCTTAGCCACCAATCTTGCCTTGTAGCGAATACCATCTTTGTTAGGAAATCCATCTTTCTTTGCGTACACCCATTTGCATCCAATTGCCTTCTTGCCATTAGGTAGTTGTGTCATCCATGGCTTCCTTCCATCTTTCAATTTCAGGGCTTCTGATTGCATCTTTATATTTGGAAGGAACATCATCATGCACAACCGAAAGCGCACAAAGCTACCGTATTCTTAAATCGAGCAGTAGGTCTTCAAAATCCTTGTATCGGGTACTCGACATTTTGTCGCCGTGGCCTATCAACTCAGCTTTCTTCTTGTCATTGCGGAGTGTTCTCGGGTTAAAACCTCTTCATCTCATCTCATCTTCTCGTCAATTCGAGGATCGCCTTCTCTTTATCTTCACTAACCGGATTAACAATTTTGCTTTCAAACTCCACTTGTTTCTGAGTTTGCTCCACTTGCTCTAAAAGTGCCATCAATCTTCTCGTTACCTTTCTCAACAATGCAGATTCATCAAAGGTAACATCTCTCGCTAAAGATTATCTTTTTCGTTTCACACCACTACAATCCATATCCCTTAAAACCAGAAAGGATCCCCAAAAATGGCTTTCGTTTCTTTGGGTCCAACTTTGATTACGTTATACGGTAGTATGGGAATTGAACCAAACACATGTAAGAAATCGTAATCTTTAGTAGGTTTTCCGTACCATACTTCCATAGGTGTTTTGCCTTCAAGAGCGCATAATGGTAAATCTATTGACGAGATAGCATGATATGTCACAAATTTCATCAAGCCTAAACCAAAGATTTGACAACATACACCGAACCTTCTCCAAAGAAAGTCCGATTCATACGCTAACCTCCGCTTTGTCAGGGTATTTTTCGGTCAGCCGTTGTCGCACTATCCCTTCTTCTTCACAAACTTTCATAAATGGATCGTTTGTGTACTCGGTGCCATTATCGTGACCTCGTACGCTTGATCTTTTACCAAGACAGTCTCGATTATCTTCTTCCACTCGAGAAAAATCCCCAACACTTCATCCTTTTTCTTCATGAGATACACCCAAACTCTCCTTATAAGTCATCAACGAAGTGACATAATAATGTTTTCCACTCACGGACGGAGTTCTTGTTGGCCCATACATCGCATGGATGTAATCCAAAAATGCCTTTGTATTATGAAGAAGCGTACCAAAGCTTACTTTTTTGCTTCCCAATACACAATGCTCACAGACCAACTCACGGCTTCTCGCACCTTTTAACATGCATTACTTTACTAGAATCAGAAAGCTTTTTCACCAAAGATGTCCCAAACGCATGTCTGCCATAACTTGGTAGTTTCTAAATCTCTTTCTTCATCCGAAATCGCCGATGCTATCCTAATAACCGTACTACCAAGGTAGTACAAGTTATTCTTCCGAACACCTTTCATCGCCACCGTTTCCGTATAACCTTCAATGCCCCATTTTGTATGGCCATGAAGTTTTTGATTCTAAGACTCTACAAAGAATGGAGATTCTTCTTCATATTCCGGGAACATAACGAACATCTCATAAGACCTCGTTGAACCATCTTGATTCTTCAAACGAATTGTACCGATTCCCAAAACTTTGCATGGATAATCATTACCCATGAAAACAACTCCATCGTCTAGTTCTTCAAAGTTAAAGAACCATTCCTTGTTAGAGACATATGGAAAGTATATGTTTGAATCAAAAATCCAATCACCAGATGAGATCTTGTTGACGAACCAACCAATGCAAAATCAATTTGGAATATCGCTTTTAGCTACACATGCATCGGATTGCACAAATTTTTCCTTTCTTTTCAGCCACGGACAATTTTTCTTCCAATGGCCTTTCTCATGACAAAGCGCACATTCATCTTTACCAAGTCTTCCTTTGATGTAGATCTACCTCTCTCCTTCTTTTTATGTCATGTGTTTTCATGACGCCCTCTTACGTACAATGCCTCTATTTGCTTCATTCTCGCTTTCTCTTTTATCTTTCTTTCTAATTTCATACCTATACAAACGGTTAGCATAAACTTCCTCAAAGACACTTTATCCTTCCCCAACGAGTAAGCTCGTAATAAGATGATCAAACTCATCGAAGTGAGGCTAAATCTTCATCTTTAAAAGTTTCATCCATATTTAACAAATCTACTACTAATTGATTAAAAGCGGTAATGTGGTCGTTTATTGCAAGTATCCGGAAGCGTATTCAAACCTAACAACTTCTTCTTCAACAGAGCCATTTTGTCCACTCTTCTTCGTGAACTTGTTCTCCAATGCCTTCCACAACTTACTTACTTGATGTCTCCTTCGTGAATGTGTATTTTTGTTCTCTTGAGAGACACGAATTGTACCACGCCAATCTCCACTGATATTTTTCCACTCTACTTCATTTGCTCCATCTGGTTTCTCTTATTCAATGGCGATGTCTAGACCTTGTTGAAACAAAGCATCTAGAACTTCGCCTTACCACATGCCGAAATGACCGGTTCCATCAAACTTTTCCACCTCGAACCTTGCGTTCATCACCATAGTTCTGCTTGACGTAAATGACTGGCCTTTGTTTGAAAGAAAATTTTCTTCCGCCATTTCTTCAAATTACAACAACTAGCAACTATATTCCAATAGCAAACAAACAGAATACAAACAAATGCTTAGGTAGAAAACCTTCGGCTCTGATACCAATTGTTGGAAAAATCGGATATATTTTCCCTATTCTAAGTAGTTACTATTCACTTATGATTTAAATGAATAGAACTCAAACTAACCCGACAAAATAATGCTATTGGAAATATAATGCTAAAATAAACTAAAATAGATATTGAAACATAAATATTAAAGCAGAAAAATAATAATACTAAAAATTTAACGAAATTCGGTATAAATATTACCTAGTTCTTCGGGCGTCATTGACCACTTTCACTATCTCCAAATGAATAAACTTCAAAATTACAACTAATTGAGCAAAATTAAGCTAATCAATTATCCTTACAAAAGAAAGAAAGATTTACAAATTTTTGGGATGTTTATAAATGGTGAAGAAAGATTTTATTTATAACACCAAAACTAACATCTATCTTCATTCCTAATTAATACGAGACTTTTCTAATTTTCTCATTAAGATGCAATATATAACCGAATAGGAACGAAATTATGAAAGCAAGGAAAAAGAACGGAAACCTTATAGTCTTTAAGTACTCTAAGATGGCCAAGACGATGTCATTAACATAGCAAAAACCATAAGCTTCACACTTCTTAGCGTGATGTACACCACCCGTCCAATTAATAGCAATATCAGAAAAACCATGATTCAATTTAACAGCAGCGCCGACGGAACCACCGGAAGAAGTCTGGCAGAAGGAGAAAAGACCATCGAACACAGGACAGTCTTCGCCGAGATTGAAGCGCTTGAGTTGCAGCAACTTGCCCTGTTGAGACTCGGAAGTTATGGTTTTATGGTTTTAAGGAAGGAGACGTGATCGTCGGCTTGGAATTTACAGAGATCTCTGTCGCGAGATGGAGATCGTTTGAGGACTTGATGGTGTTGAAGCAAACCGTATTGAGCCAAAAGAGCGTGAGTCATTCGGATCCTGTGAGGTTCATTGGGTGACCTTGACCGTAATAGTAGTTTCCGACTTCGGATTCGTAGAAGTAGGAGACTCTTCTCTTTGCTCCGTCTGGTCCTGACGGCAGTGAATTTCCTCCTACGCCGCCATGCATTTCCATTCTGATGGGATCTCGGAGATCTCTCTGGCTCAGTCCCAACTCCTAAGTTTACTCAGCCTCTTTATTTTGGCAGCTCACTTCCAGCATTCACAAGAATTCTGTTTTTCTAATCAAAATGAGAAGGGTACTAATCAGACAGCTTAACTAGATAAAGTTTACTAATTCAATTAACACATTTAATTTCTTTATATATATATATATATACGCACAAATTGGAAAGTGGAGAGGAATTAAAATAAAATTTTATATGCAATTAAATTCTTTAAAAAATTACAAAACTAATATTCTTAAAATTTATATCAATAAAAATGTAACTCACAAATATCAACTCATTTTCCTTTTAATTCAAAAATATGTTATTTTTATTATAATAAATTTTAAAATTATTTGTTTACTTAATTTCCTTAGTTCTTTTAATTAAAATAGAAAAAACTTCGTTAACCAATCAGAAATGGATTTTGTTTCCGTGTCTCTCTTTCTACATCTAAGAAAGATTGTGTTTCTCTTAACTTCTTTGGATGAACAAATGATGAGTGATTATGAAATCATGGTGAAAATTTGACCTTACTTTATGACAACATCAAGTTGTATCATCTACATTTCAAAAAATGTAATCCAATACTTAAAAACCAAACATATCGACATACAACACCCTTTTATTGGAGACTTAGTAGAGTCAAATATTCTAACGTTATAGCACATCAACACTAACTTTCAACTTGTTGATTTGATTACAAAACCATTAAATTTTCTCATATTTGAAACTCTAAGAAAGTTTATTGTTATCTGCCTTTCTCCTTAAGATTGAAATATGTCATTCAAGTTCTATAGGTATTTGAAGTGACTTGTGTGTTGTATTTGTTTGTTTTTAGTGTTGCTTATGTTATATTTGGCATGTGATGTTAATTATTTGTTTGCATTATGTATGCCTTTTCTCCTTCCTATAAGAGCATTCCTATGCCGTTTTGTATCAAAAAGTAAGAGAAGTTTGTGTGCACAACTCGTTGTGTGTGATTGTTATATGGGATATGTGTGTATGATTGTACTACATCATAGTTGTCTGACTTATATACGCGTAATGTGAGTATTGCATGAAATAAGGGGGAGTTGTATATTTATGTTACATGATTTTTTTGTCTTTAACCTATCAATGGGTACCTATATAGGGGTTACATGATAGTATTTAGTTAGACTACACATAATTTTACCTAATACGTTTATGAGTATGTGTTATTTCGTGTGTATGATATAGTTTGTAGCTACAGACTTGAGAGCTTAATTGGAGTGTGACTTTAGACATGTAATATATATAATAAGGCATCAAAATTAATGTATCGATTCATGAACATGGATGGAACACAACAAGATGGATGCATTTGAGTTAGTTGTGTTGGGGAGTGTTTGGTTGTTACATTGTAGTTTGTTCACATGAACTACTCATTTAGGTCATCTTACATGAATGTATTATGTTTGATGCGTTTATATAAGCTGTGTAGTGTTTTGTCTAGGAAAGAAAAAGGGAGATTGTATGACTTATTGTTTTGGGATTGACACTCACATGTGCAAAATATAAAGTCTGTATTATTTTGTTTAGTATATTATCTTCTTCTATATAAGAATTACTGGTGATTCAGTATTACATACACTCATATAGAATTTATACTTTGTAGGTTTTCATGATACACACACTACTACGGGTTTAAGAGCATGTAGTTTGCATGTCTAGGTTGTGTATATGCTTTGGATTTGTTTTTGGTTTTATGTTTGTGGATATTTTTGAAAAACTTAACATTTTTTCAACAAAATGACTACATTATAGAACTCGTTAAAGTGCTCATCGAGTGGCTGGTGAGATAGTCAATAAGGATGTCGTCTTGAAATTGTGTCATTATCCTCATCACGATGGGTATTGTCCTCACTGAGGTGGTCGACGAAAGCCACAAGCATTGTTTGAATTAATTAAAAAATAAGGAAAAATTATGGCTATTTTCTAACTTTTATATTAACAATAAATTAAATGTGTATCATAATGTTGACAAGTTGAGTGATTTATAAAAAAAAACTTATTTTTAGGTGGGTCGTTCAAAATACAATTAACATAAAAGACATAGTTGGTATCTTAGTAGATGAACATGAGATTTCCTTTAACTTAGATTGTTTTCACCATACTAAGTCAAAGGTGATTATATCACATCGTATGATACTAGAGCTCCGAAGGAGAATTAGATTCTCTTTGGGTCAGAATTGTTGTGGAAAGAATAGTAAAGACAGTTTAGGCTTATTGAGCATGATGCTCTAACTAATAGAGGTTATTATCATATATTTCTTAAGTTGTAAGCCTTTGATTTACTTATTAGTGAAATGCTTATTATCCAAAAGTTACTTTAAACAACTTATGGTCATTACCAAATAAGTATGGATCCTATGTATGTTTACTATGTCATATTGTTGTTTTTGAACAATCGCATGCTATGTTAATAAAATAAGGATTAAATTCGAGTGTGTACGTTCCTACCTAGAAAGATCATTATTGATGGTTCCATACTTCAAAACAACTATAAATACATGAATTGAGCTTTAACTCAAATAAGTACATGAGATTTAAATAAGTGGTAGATATACCAATCCATATAATCTTTTTACATACTCTATTCCAAATCAGTCAAATAGGATTTAAAAAGTGAATTAAGCAAATAATACAGTAAAATATATAATAAACACAATATGATTAAATCACACACCATAAAATAATCAACATATAAGAGACTAATAAAAAAAGCGACATCTATAAAAAGCATTTTGATTATTCTTATTAGTAACTAATGGATAAATGGCAAACACTTAATTAACTACTAAAATTATTGTTTTAGTTTCAATTTAATACAAAAAGAGTATGTTTTGTGTAAATGATTTACTATTGCTAATATTCAATTTTGTGTAAAAAAGTAAGAAGTAAGAAGTAATGTAAACAATGGAGAGCCATTTTGAGACTCGATTCTCTCCATGCTCTAGGGTTTCAAACTTGTCTTCCTTTTTTTTATCGCTTACTCATCTTATCCTCTCCTACCTTTATCCTTCCTTACTTTTCTATCTTCGTTCAGACACCTTCTTCTATTGTTTAATTTTAATTTTTAATAAGTATTCGAGTTTTCTTCAATTTGTCACCGTTATTATATTTGCTCAACTCACTCGATTTTTATGGCCCTTTGCGATGGGCTATCTTACTTGGCCTTGGTGAGGGTCACTGTCTAATTTTCTAACATCTAGTAGTTGACTCTACGTTGCTCTAGGGCTACTTAGTGGTGGTGCTTTTGGTTTTTGGAGTTTGTTTCTTTCTCTTGGGTTGCTTAATAGTGGTGATTTTCAATGCTTTTTGTATTTATTGTCCTATAATTTTTGGCTTGTTTAAAAACTTACAAGTATTATGCTTTTCTTTGGTTAAAATCAAGTTATTTAAATGTTTTGTTTTGTTCTGCTTTTTGTTGTTAAGATGATTGTTATAATGCTTCTAAAAGAGTTTCTTGTTTATCTTATAAACAATTGCAATCAAGTTTCAAAATGCAATCAAATAATTATTGTTCCGATTACTATAGTCAAATGTTAAGGTGAGTTACAATATGAAGTTATTATTTAATATTCTTATATATTCACTCACAAAAATATTGGTACTACATTAGTTTTATAGTCTTGATTTCGTTTCTAGATATATGATTGTATTTAATAGTTCAGATGTTGGTTTGGATTGTAATTTTGTTTCTTATTCAATAAAACTCTAATTGGTTATTATAAAAAAAAATATGTCAAAAAGATATTCATCATCTAAATTGACTAGTCGATTAGTTAAATATAGAAACAAATATACCTACAATCCTTTAGTTATGTGAGTTATAGTATTTTAATTTATTTGTTATTTTTGTAATAATTTAAACCTTTTGTTATAAAAAAAATTGATGATTAAAAAATAAATAGTCAACTTTTAAAATTTTTTAATTTTTGATTTTTTGATTAATTTTAATTATAGTCATTATTGTCTATTATTAAAGAAAATCAATGAAACTAATATTTCAATAATAGTTGAAAAATATTAGAAAAATGTCATTTTTTGTTGTGTTGTCAATTTAAAAAAAACATGACTAAATTACTACAAAAAATAACAAAGAAAATAAACTACTATTCTTAATATAATTAAAAAAATTGTACCATCTCTCACCGTTAAATATATTACGTAAACAAATTTAAAGGTTATTTTTGAAATTACAGGTCAATCAGTTTGTAAAAAATACATGTAAATTAAATACCAAACTATTGAGAAAAACCTTTTCATTTGAACTCATAAAGCGCTTTCAGACCCATAGCCCTTACATCATTCAACCTAAATCTTCATAGTTTTTCTCTTTCTAGTGAAATTATAATATAACAAGGTAGTATCGTGATAATCCAACCATTAAGTAACTTTAAGATTTTGAATCACTTTCTATGCCACCACAAACCTAACTACCATCAAATTTGTAGATTTTTTTCTTTGGAGGTGAAATTATTGCAATATACTTTTAAAATTTGCACATTTGATCAATTTCAAGAGACCATCTAAGTTAAATATTTGAAACAAAATTATATCTCTAGTAGTAAAATGATAAAAAAAAAATTGGTTGATAGGTGTAATAACTCACATAAGTTTCCACGATCAAACGAGTTCATATCCCAAAAGGTTAACTCATTAAGTAAAGTTGATTAATATACTTATAAGCTCATGTTTTTATTGATATTTTATTTATATGAGACTTAATTGCTCACACTTTTTAACAATTCTCCTTATTTGTTAAAGGTTTTATGTACTTCAAGTTCAATTTCTGGAATTGGCTTATACTATTTTGAGGTTTAGAGAATTTTATTTTAAACTCAACCAATTCCAAATTTCACCGATTGATTCAAAACAACAACCATAAACTCCGATACTATTTGTTAGGTCATTAGCTCCCATAAGTTTCAACAAGACAATGAGCTTCGATTCCAAAAATTTAATCCATTGGATAAAGCTGATTCGTGCACTTATAAACACATGTTCTCATAGATATTTTATTAATGTTAGACTTATTTGCTCCCACTTTTCAACATTGGTAATAAATTGAAACTAAAACAATAATCATAGTAAAAATGAAATTTTCACCCGTTGATTAATATAGGGCCAATTTATACAAGAACCAGAAAATTGTTTGGATTCTTGAGATTTTGTAATTTTCTTTTTCTCCATCTTATCAACTTCTCTGTACAGCTTAGCATATTGTATTTTTATTTTCTTTTGAAAACAACAAACAAACATATCTGAACTGACTACAGATAAGAGCTTATGTTATGGTACAGATGAACTAATTCTCTTTGGCTAATTCTCTATAGATTGTATACCGAAAAGTTGAACTCTGTGGTAACCAATGAATGCACTTTTCAAGTTGTCTTCCTTTCATGCACCTTTGGATAGCCTTTTCTTGAACTTTTGGCAGACTTTCAATTAACAACCCTATGAGTTCATGGAGACTTTGTGACATGTCCTTTGCAAAGTAGTACACAATTTTTGGAAGGAAGATCTTTGTTTCCTTATGAATGTACACACCGGCTTGTATGTACTCGTCCCTAGCAAATTTGAGATCTTGAAATATGTTGTTTGCAGTATATGCTCGCACCTGTATTGAATTGAAAAGTATCACCATTGAGTCTGGGACCTAAATAGCGTGTTAGTAGAACATCATATGTATAATAATATACATAATATGCATTCATTATGTACATATCTACTGTACAAAAATTAGATACGTATATACGTACATGTTATGTACAAACTAACATGTTATTTTTGGACAAATTCAATTATGTACAATGAATATGCCTATTTTGCGGCTTTAAATTGCAAGGAGTTCATACCGGAGGGTCAGAATATGCCCCTGAACACAATGCAAAATGAACTAGTGGCTCAGGATATTCCAGTGCATATTCATGTCTAATGCTATCTGCTTTGAATCTTTTTGCAGGGAACAGTGTTTGCAGCCACTGCAGAGTCACATGTAATGAAAAATATGCAGTTAGAAAGAATAAAAAATTGGGAAAAAATCACATCCTCTGGGTTTATGAGGCATACCGGTGCTGAGTAGTGTGGTCGAATTCCTAGAATGGAGCTTTGTATAACAAAGGCATTTATGCAATGTCCTCCTATGTTGTAAGCTGCCTGAAATAAGATTTAATAACAAACCAAGTTTAACTTCTGCATATACATTGTTATGACATGTCTATTAGAATTTAGCTAGGCTAGTGTTTTCTTCTTTACCTTTAAGATAGAGGCACTTTTTACACGATTGCAAGTTCCATATGCCAAGTATGCCTGAAAGGATACATAACAAGCTCAGTTCCTTGCAGCAAGTAGCTACCGATACCATATGAAACAATCTCAAAATTTTCTTTTAAAGAAGAAAAACAAGCTATGTAAAATTTAAAGTTACCGAATCCATACATGCATTATCAAAGCATTGTGAATATTGATCCAAAATGCAAGTTTCTCTTCGCGTTTCATCTTTCTAGGGTCAACATTTTCGAGTTTGCGAACCAATGACCTGTATGGAGAACATTGAAATTGCTGATAAATGTTTGAAGCATTGTCACAACAAATATTTTAAAGTCTATCAATTACTAAAAATCTCGGTTAAATGAAAGAGAGGTATACCTGAAATTTTGTAGCATAGTAGCAGCATATTTGAAACTATCATCATCTAAACATATCTTTAAAACCTCTATCATTGTAGCATAAGGTTTGGTGTCATTTGCAAACCCTTGATGTTGTGCCCTAGTGTCCTCGTTACACCAGGGGCTCCAACTATCACAAGGATCTGCTGAAGAAAGTGTACTTGAAGAGGACAAAGATGGAGGAGGAGAAGCCAATGATGCTCCCTTGGACTGAGGGGGATTAACAAGTTTGCAGTATATGGAAGAGATGCCTCTCACAATGTCCTCAGAGAGTTTGTCTGGAGAGCTGAAGGTTTCGTGGATGGAAGAAGAACCAAGGAGGTTTGCTAAACTGTGGTGACCATAAGCTGCATTCTGGTGGTTCAACAAATGATAACATCATGAACAAATTACTTTCTAATACTAGCTTATAAACAAAACTTTGAAAAAGACTTGCTTACTCTTCTAGGTTTTGCTTTGAGGGTAACTGCAGGAGTTTGAATACACGAACTAGTCCAACTACATGGAGTTGTTGTTTGATAATGATGGACTGAGCTATTTCTTTGAATTTGTGACTCATATTGAGAAGTTGATTGATTTGGTGAAAATTTGGATACAGATCTTGTGTTGATTAGTATATTGGAAATGGGAGTACTTGGTAATGTGGATAAGTGCTTCCCTTCAAAAGCTGTTCTATAAAGAGAAAGAAGGCGACGTTCTAAGTGCATAATTTCAAGCTCAAGTGTGGCAATCTCCTCCTTCATCTCTACAGGAGTCTGTTTCAAAAACAAGAGTCAAAGATTCAAAAGATTAAATTGAAACAGAATGTAGAATACTTTGAAATATTAATAATTTGACATTAGTAAACATACCAATCTCCCAAAGTAAAATCAGTTTTTGAAGGTGAACTCAAAAATGTCCAGAAATCACACACGTAAGGCCTAATATTGTTATTTCAGGATATTTTTTAGTTGAACTCTAATCACACATATTGCCTTTGCTTCTTTTGATATAAAGGATTAAACAGAATCACACACAGTTTTATTAATTTGAACTCAAACTCAAGTGAATTGAATCCCTGCTTATCAAAGTAGTAAGCCATTTAAGTTAGATTTCATTTTTTATTAAAATCGTTTGGAAGTAAGATTTAACACCATTGTGGTATGACATTACCTTGTAGTAGTAAACTTTATCACAATACTAGATGTCATTGGTAGACATTAGGTCAATGCATTTCCACGTTAAGGTAATGCCTTAACACGAATTCCATTTTTACTATAATCGTTTTGAGATAAAGCTTATTTCCCCGGGGTTGACTTAAGTATTTTAACTTATGTTTGACTTGTTTACAAACAGTTAGAACAGCCTATGCACATAAAATGATACTATGTCAACACGAGCTTAATTATGCACTTATTCCCCCATAACATTTTCATTATTGAGTCTTGAAGGACAAAAATACTTTTCAATAAATTGCTAAGAAAAGCTACATGTATATGGGTTTAGTTACTTAACATTCTAATTTAATAGAAATTTACAAAAAAAAAATAAAAAATACTTGGGTGTGTCTACCATCAGTTCGGATAAGTATCTAAAAATTTATGAAAATTGGTGTGTAAAAGATTTGGTATAGCATAGAAGAAAAGTAGTAAATCTAGCAGGGGAATCAAAACCTTAGTCATTATGGTGCCGTTTGAGCAAACAGAACTTACGGAACTGCAAACTACTCCTTTTTCTGAGTCCCGGTTTGTTCTATCCAACTGTCCAAACAAAAGTTAAGTACTGTGAATTATGAAGGATAAAGAAAAGAACTAAACCCCCTCAACTCTGTTTCTGAATTGCATCTAACATTTTTACTCTTAACCACACAAAAAATAACAAGTGATACAACAAAATTTCAATGAAAACTAATATGCTGAATTGGATTGAATTGAAGAGAAAAAGCAGTAAAGACACTCGCATTATTAACAAAGGAAGAAATTCCAGGTGACGTAAGTAATGTGTGGAAAATACCTCTCTGAGAAGTACTGCTCAAATTATAACCCAAAAAAAAAAAATTAATACCCTTTTCTTTAATTCTTGAAAAATATTTGAATTTCTCTCTAAGAGCTTACTTACTTACCTTTGGGTGTTACTCCAGTGAGGAGAAGCACAAGAAGTAGAAGAAGTGTGGCAATTCACAGCCTTTAGCATTTTATTGTATATATATGATGGTTCAAAGCAAATTTTGCCAAAACTACTTTACTCAAAGATTGAACTTTGAAATGTCAAACTCAAGTTAATTAGTAAGTGTATTTATACAAGTAAAGAGGAAAAGAGTTTCTTCAGCTTGTATATTTGATTAGGAAGAAAGGAAGAAGAAGAGTCAAGAAGCTGACATTAGCCCATTTTAACAATATGAGAAATGGGTAGGGTACCAACAAAACAATCATCAATCAAATGCCCTTTAGACAAGGAAATTAAGCTTTTTCCTCAATAGCAAATTTTTGAGCAGGTGTGAGCATTGATAACAAAGTTTGTGATATTGGGGCCTTTTGGAGAAGGAGAATGAACAATATATCTTGTTACTCTAACGAAGACACCAAAAAAATACTCAAAAGTCAATGATATACAAGATAAATATAATCAATTTTCTTAAATAAACACTCGTTATTTTGTAAAAATTATAAATAAGGACAACACATTAAGAAGATAGGTGGAAAGGATAGCATTAAAAACAGCAATTATTAGTTGTGACTGGTGGAGATGAGCAAACTGGTCCTGTCTTTGTAAAGAATAATAATTAAAGGGAAAAAGAAGCAACAAATAATCATTTCATTAGGTGGAGGAAAGGTAACAGTTATGATTGCGACTCCTAATAACAATGAAAAATAAGAAATAAAATATGAGAGAGAGAGAGAGAGAGAGAGAGAGAGAGCTAGTGATATTGTTATGTTTGTTCTGCCTACCCCATCAATCCCCCACTGCACTTTCATTACATTACATTAAAAATACATAAATACTGAAATATAAGAACGGTTCTACTCTTACTAAAGATTTAATTTCCAAGTTCACGTACTAGTAAATATTTTGTTGGAATATTATATCGGTTTTTTTTTTAGATAAATTCACATCCGTACACATATTTGTTATAAGTGAGACTCAAACTTATGCTGCTAAACTAGAGTTTCCATAAAAATAAATGAACATTATTACATTATTAAGATTTTTGATAAAATGAATAGTATATGTAAAGATAAAGCGATGAATTGAGATATAAATCTTTTCATTCTTTTCTTGACTTAACTAGATATTGAGCCAAGAAAATACATACAACTATGTATGATCTATAGTAAAGCTCTAACGGTAAAACCCATAAGTTATTACCAATAGTTTTGGTTGCAACGGTAAAGTATGGAAATTGCATTATTCCTAATGGTTAATATCATGATCTTTTTTATTCATGTTTTGCTAACGAACACTATGGTTAGTTATTTTTAATAACATTTGACTTCCTACTGCTCTTTATTAATGCTAGGAGTAAAGGGTGATATTGTTATTTTCTTAATATTATTTCTACATGAATGTATAGGCAAATAGTTTGGTAAGCACATCTATAATTTGTAACTGAGAGAATATATAAACTTTGTTACCATAGCACCGATATCAACCTTTTCTTGTACAAAGTGGTAGTCCAACTCAACGTGAATCGAGCATGAAAGACGGGTTTGATGGTCATGGTAGAGCACTCATATTGTCACTAAAATGTTGTAGCCGTGGCAAGGGGATACCATATCACAAAGTATATATGTTATCTGTGTGAGCTCGACAATGATAAAAGCAAGAGCTTGATATTGTTTCGTTACTAGACCTAATTACTACTATTGTTTACTTTTTAGATAACTAGGATATGCACTTGGAGTTAAGGTAAATACAAAATCTTGTTGTGCTTGACTTGTACGAAAACATTTAACCCAATATGCTTCATAAGAATCATTTCAATTGAGTGAACATTGAGATAATATTTGAATGTCATAATTGATAAATATTGTGTTTTTCTGATAATTATCATATATATTTCATATCATTTTCAGTTCTGATTCTGTACAAGACTTTAGGTATTTGTATACAATGAAAAACGAAAACTAAACAATAACCCTAGTTGCTGCACATCCATGTTTTATGACTCCACTAATATTATTGTCTGCTCTATGTTTTGCTCTACTAAACATTAGTGTCTGCCACTGTTGCAGCATGCACCACAACACACACCAACACTCTCCCTCAAGTTGGTGCATATATGTCTCTTATGCCCAACTTGTCAAGTGAGTTGTATAAGTTCTTTGCAAACACAAATTTTGTGAGTATATCAGCCACTTGATCTTCTGATTTAACAAATGGAAGTTGAATAATATTATCTTCAAGATTATGTTTGATGAAGTTCCGATCCACTTCAACGTGCTTCGTGCCATCATGTTGAATTGGATTGTGAGATATGGCAATAGCTATTTTGTTATCACAAAATAAGTTCATTTTAGAGTTAGGAGCAACACCAATCTCAGTTAGAAGTTTTTTTAACCAAAGAAGTTCACATATTCCCTTGACCATTCCTCGAAATTCAACTTCAGCACTAGATAAGGCAACTACCTTTTGCTTCTTACTCCTCCATGTAACAAGATTTCCCCCACAAAAGTAAAGTACCCAGTAATAGATTTCCTATCATTTATATTCCCTGCCCAATCTGAATCTATATATCCAACGAATTCCAATTGACCATTCTTTGAAATCATAAGTCCTTTCCCAAGGGAGGATTTTAAATAACGGAGTATTCATATGACGGCATCCATATGGTCTTCACTTGGGCAGTGCATAAACTAACTCACTACACTCATAGCATAAGCAATATCAGGTTGAGTATGAGATAAGTATATGAGTTTACCTACTAACCGTTGATATCTCTGTTTATCTGCTGGTACTTGGTCCACATATTCTCCAAGTTTATGATTTTGGACCATCGGAATATCGACAGGTTTACAATCTAGTAATCCTGCCTCTACCAATAGGTATAGAGTATATTTCCTTTGGGAAAGACATATACCTTGTTTTGATCTTGTTACCTCAATGCCTAAGAAGTATTTGAACCCTCCCAAGTCCTTCATTTCAAACTCATTTGACAGTTATTCTTGAAGCCTAGAGATTTCTTCTTTATCATCCCCTATAATGATCATGTCGTCTACATATACTATAAGGGTTGTTATTTTTCCCAATCGATATTTTAGGAAAAGAGTGTGGTCAGAGTTTCTTTGTTTTGGGAAAGACATATACCTTGTTTTGATCTTGTTACCTCAATGCCTAAGAAGTATTTGAGCCTTCCCAAGTCCTTCATTTCAAACTCATTTGACAGTTGTTCTTGAAGCGTAGAGATTTCTTCTTTATCATCGCCTGTAATGATCATGTCGTCTACATATACTATAAGGGCTATTATTTTTCCCAATCGATGTTTTAGGAAAAGAATGTGGTCAGAGTTGCTTTGTTGAAACCCATATTTTCTCATTACTGAACTCAATCTGCCAAACCATGCTCGAGGTGATTGTTTTAGTCCATACAATGCTCGTTATAATCTACATGCAGTTTCTTTCCCTTATGTAACAATATATCATGGTGGAATATCCATGTAAATCTCTTCTTCAAGGTCACCATGAAGGAAGGCATTCTTCACATCAAGTTGGTGCAATTGCCAATCTAAATTTGCTGCAAGAGATAACAAAACTCTCATAGTTTTTAGTTTACCCACATGTGATAAGGTTTCTTGATAATCTATACCATGTTTCTGTGTATACTCTTTTGCTACTAGCCTCGCCTTGTATCGATCAACTGACCCATCTGCTTTATACTTAATGGAAAAAATCCACTTGCATCCTACCATCTTCCTCCATTGAGGTAACTTGTTTAACAACCATGTGTTATTCTTCTACAGTGCCTCAAATTCTTCTTTTATAGCTTAAGCCCAATTTGGATCAGATAAGGCTTATTCAAAGCTGTTTGGAATTTGACATGAGGAGAGTGTTTGTGCAAAAGCCCTGATAGGTTTTGATAACCCTTGAGTAGATACATAATTGGCTATTGGATACTTGGGTTGTTGTTCCTCTTTGTCTGGAGAGTATCGATTCAGAGGTTTGCCTCGATTGTGTCTGAAAGGTAGGACATAACCAACAGATGTATCTATAGCATTAGTTCGTAAAGGTGTGATAGGAGAAATTACCTTAGGAGTATTCTCAATAGGAGGATCATTGGGTACTAGAGAGTGGAGGGGTGCATCAACCATTGCATCTTCTAGAGATTCAGTCACTAGTTCAGATTCAGTTCTTAGAAGTTGAAGTTCGGGTCTAGGTACTGGCTCATCCATATTATTGGACCAAGAACTATTTAATCAATTAAAATACATTAAATTATAATAATTTTAATATTTTTTTAAATATTAATCATCTACTTGTGTATTCCTTTTCAATAACACATATAATCAGACCAAGAACTCTACATGCATGATCTTCATCTTGTTGGGAAATAACGCAAATTCCCAATAAGCCAGATTTATGAGAAAGCAAGAATAGAAAAAATAACACACAAATTTGATAACGGAGTTCGGCCAATCTTGCTTACGTCTCCGGACTTGCTGCAGATCTTTTTACTGAAAGAGGAGAAATTACACAAGGTGTTTACAACACTCACAACTCACAACCCAATTACACCCAAGAAAATTACTCTCAATTTTCTCTCACAAAAGCTTTTCTCTCTAAGCTTTTCTCTCAATTGGAATGAACACTTTGGATGATTAATTCATTACAATTACACATCTATTTATAGGAAAATTCACTCCTTGGATTACTCCTTAAATTAATGGTTCCTTAAATTAATGGTTCCTTAAATTGCTCCTTGAATTAAGCTCCATGAATTGCTCCATGTTTTGCTCCTTGTTTTGCTCCATGTTTTACTCCATGTTTTGCTCCATGTTTGCTCCTTAAATTAAGGAGCTTTATAACAATCTCCCACTTGAAGACTGATTTCAATCTGTCTTCAGACCTTGATCAATGCAGCAACTTTTCTAGTCTTTGTTACTCTAGCAGACCAACTGAAGTTGAGCACAAATTCATTTTGTCAATAGTCACCACCTTTGTTAACATATTTGCTGGATTTTTGCTTCCTTGAATCTTCTCCAGTATTAACACATCATCTTCCAATAGAGATCTGATGAAGTGATAACGAAGTCCAATATGCTTTGTTCTAGAATGAAATGCTGAATTCTTCGCCAAGTGTATTGCACTTTAACTATCACTATGCAGAACATTCTTCTCTTGTTTGAATCCCAGCTCAATTAACAAACCTCAAGCCATATCATCTCTTTACTAGCTTCGCCATCGCTACATACTCACCTCCGTAGTGGATAGAGTGATAATTTTCTGTATTTGTGACATCCAACTAACACCGTAGTTCCAACAAGAATATATAACCTGTGGTGCTTCTTCTGGTGATCAACTTCACCTCCAAAGTCTCAAGGCTTCACGCACTTTGTACTTTTAACTCTCCTTTACTAAAGTACAAGCACTTTTCTCATGGTGCCTCGCAGATACCTCAAAATCCACTCGATCGCTTCCCAATGAGTTTTCCCGGATTTGACATAAATCGCTAACAACTCCCGGTACGGCCAATGTCCTGGTCTCGTATGCACTATCATGTACATCAAACTTCCAATGGCTAAGGCATAAGGAACCTTAGCCATGAATTCTCTCTCTTCTTCTGTCTGAGGGGACTGATCCTTAGATAGGCGAAAATGACTGGCCAAGGGTATGCTAACTGGCTTGGCATCGCCCATGTTGAATCTTTGCAAAACATGATTGATGTACTCTGCCTGAGATAACTGCAAGGATCCTTTCTTCTTATTTCTTGTGATTTGCATTCCAAGAATCTTCTTTGCTGGACCCAAGTCTTTCATGTCAAATTCCTTTGACAATTGCTGCTTCAACCTTTTAATATCATCCATATCTGAACCTGCTACTAACATATCATCAACATAAAGTAGTAAAATGATATAACTGGACCTATATCTCTTGAAGTAGCAACAATGATAAGCATTGCACTTCTGGAAACCTTCCTTATGCATGAAGCTGTCAAATTTTTTG
The DNA here is from genome assembly GCA_033030585.1 of Hippophae rhamnoides. NCBI lineage: Eukaryota > Viridiplantae > Streptophyta > Magnoliopsida > Rosales > Elaeagnaceae > Hippophae > Hippophae rhamnoides. The sequence goes on from CM065435.1 coordinate 19,908,087, forward strand.
TACCATTGTCTCGGGGCTTGTTTCAGACCATACAAACTCTTCTTAAGTCTGCACACCATGTTCTTCTTCCCCCTTTCTGAGAAACCTTCTGGTTGGTACATGTATATCTCTTCATCTAAATCTCCATGAAGGAATGCAGTCTTCACATCCAACTGTTCAAGATGAAGATCTTCGATGGCTACAATGCTCAATACTGATATGATAGTATTAAGCTTCACAACGGGAGCAAAAATGTCAGTGTAGTCAACTCCTTCCTTCTGTTGAAACCCTTTGACAACTAGGCGGGCTTTGTATCTCTTGGAACCATCATGCTCTTCTTTCACCCTAAGACACCCATTTGTCAGAAGTTCCTTCTTTCCCATAGGTAACTCAGCTAGTTCCCATGTCTGGTTGGAGATGAGAGATTTCATTTCTTCTTTCATAGCAAGCTCCCACTTGTTGGAATCTCGAGTCTAACAAGCTTCATCATAGCATTCAAGCTCCTCTCCATCATTCAGCAACATATAGTTCATGTATCTCCTGTTAGGCACATGAGGTCGAGAAGACCTTCTCAATACAGGAGCTGGAGTAAGAAGTTGTGGTGTGTTGGAATGTTGTGTACTGCTTTTTCCAACAAGTTCCTCTGGCTGAGGACTTGTTACAATTGGTTCTGTTGCGGAAGTATCTGGGACATCATCTGCATCTGCAAATACTGACTCATTCTGCTCTGAGTCATTGGCGTCTATTTTATGCATGTCCTTATACATCACCCTTTCGTTGAAAATCACATCTCTACTATGGATAATTTTCTTCTTTTCGTCATCCCAAATGCGGTAGCCAAACTCATTCTCACCATAGCCAATGAATGTGCATTTCTTGGATTTGGGATCAAGCTTATTCCTACCTTGATCACTGACATGCACAAATGCTACACAGCCGAAAACTTTTAGATGTGATAGTTTCACCTCTTTTCCGCTCCATACCTCCTCTGGTATTCTATGCTCCAATGGAACAGATGGGCCTCGGTTGATCAAGTAAGCTACCGTGTTGACTGTTTCTCGCCTGCACTGTTTCGGTAGACCCGACCGTATACGAATGCTTCGGCTCTTTCTCGTCAACGTTCGGCTCATACGCCCGCCTACACCATCAGTGTTGAGGCGTGCACGGCACGGTTCTTCCCATTCTGATCCCGTGCTCATAGCAGAAATTTTTGAATCTGGTGTCTTCATATTCACCACCATTATCGATTCTGAGCTTTTTGATCTTTAAACCCGTCTCATTTTCCACCATAGCTTTCCATCTTCTGAAAGCCTCAAATACTTCAGACTTATGCTTTAGAAAGTAAACCCATACCTTCCGAGAGTGATCATCGATGAAAGTCATGAAGTAGTGTTTCCCACCAATAGATGAGACGGTCGTTGGTCCCCAAACATCAGAGTGAATAAGCTCTAGCCTCTCCTTCTTTGGGATTCTGCAACTTGTCTGAAAGCTGACTCTCTTTTGCTTTCCAAGTATGCAATCTTCGCATATGTCTATCTCCGTAGATTGTAGACCTGAAAGTTTTCCCTTTGAGTGCATAATCTTCATCCTCTTCTCACTCATATGGCCTAGTCTCTGGTGCCACATATTTGGTGTTTCATTGCTTGTTGCAACTGTAATTAAACAACGTGCCTCCGCTGTCATGTAAAGAGTGCCACTTTTCTTGCCTCGAGCAACTGTCATTGCACCCTTTGAAATCTTCCAATCATCACCATGGAAGATCGTAGTGTAGCCTTCACTGGCCAACTGCCCCACTGAGATTAAGTTCCTTCTGAGATCGGGAATATGCCTGACATCCTTCAGTTCCCAAACAGATCTGTTCAACTTAATCTTCACTACACCTTTGCCAATAATAGCACATGGTTGATCATCACCAAGATATACCTTTCCAAGGTTTCCGGGGACATATTTCTCGAAGAATTCTTTTTGTGAAGTAGCATGGAACGATGCTCCAGAGTCTAACACCCAAGATTCTTCCTTGCTCTCCAAAGAGCATATCAATGCATCGTCTCCTCCTGAGGTGGAAGTAACATTTGCCTCTGCCTTCACTTGTTTGTCCTTCGGTGCACTCTTGCACTGATTTTTGTAGTGCTCGGTTCTTCCACAATTCCAACACTCGATAGTCTTCGAGCTATGGGAATTATTAGGATTCCTGGATTTGGACCTCCTGTCCTTTGATCTACCTCGGTAGTCTGTTCTACCACATCCATTCCCTTTGGTTGAATTTCTTCCTCTTGACTCGTATGCAAACCGAAGAAGTTGACGATTCACCCGACTCTCTACGTCGGATCTCTTCACCGAGAACCAAATCACGAACATCGTCAAATTTTAACTTATTGCTTCCCGACGAGCTACTCACAAATACCGTGACAAGAGCATTCCAACTTTCTCGGTAAAAAGACAAAAGTATTAATGCTCGTACTTCTTCATCGAATTCAATTTCCACCGAACTTAACTGGTTGTGACCGTGTTGAGTTCATCGAGATGTTGAGCTACCGATGCGCCTTCATTCATCCGCAAATTGAACAAACGCCTCATCAAGTGCACTTTGTTTGAGGTGATGGCTTCTCATACATATTGGAGAAGGCTGCCATAAGACCCGTAGTGGTCTTTTCCTTTGCTATGTTGAAGGCAACATTACGATAACGTCAATCGAATAACCTCAGAGGCTTATTCTGCCTGTAAGATTCCAATCTTCTTCCTTCATAGCTTCTGGTTTCTTCCCTGAGAGAGGTTGATATAGATTTCTTTGATACAGATAATCCTCTATCTGCATTTTCCAAAACCCAAAGCCATCAAATTTCTCGAGTTTCACCCTTCCTTCATCTACGGCCATTGCTCACACTAAAATCTGACTTCCTTTGGATCGTTTCTGACTATTTCTGTAAATCACCGTGTATTAGAACACCTCCGTCAACGAACAAATATCGTTAACAAAATTTCACTATTCACGTAGTTCACTATTCACGTAAACAGGAATCCTGCGTTAAAATCGATGTAAATCACCACCACAATAGCTCTCATACCATTGTTGGGAAATAACGCAAATTCCCAATAAGCGGATTTATGAAAGCGAGAATGTAAAAATAACACACAAATTTGATAACGGAGTTCTACTAATCTGCTTACGCCTCCTGACCACGCAGATCTTTTTACTGAAAGGGGAGAAATTACACAAGGTGTTTACAACACTCACAACCAAATTACACCCAAGAAAATTACTCTCAATTTTTTCTCACAAAAGCTTTTCTCTCTAAGCTTTTCTCTCAATTGGAATGAACACTTTAGATGATTAATTTATTAGAATTATACATCTATTTATAGGAAAATTCACTCCTTGAATTACTCCTTAAATTAATGGTTCCTTAAATTGCTCCTTGAATTAAGCTTCATGAATTGCTCCATGTTTTGCTCCATATTTTGCTCTATGTTTACTCCTTAAATTAAGGAGTTTTATAACACATCTTGTTTACTTAGCATGTGTATAATTAGATTAACATATGAATGGATTTAAAGGTCGATTGTGTATAGAATCAAATATTAAGTTCCGTTAATTTCAATTATCATCGTAACCATTCCTTGTATTATCATGCTATTCAATATCTTTTTCTTACTCTTCATCGTCTATACGAGTTATATTAATAACAAGACAAGACCAAGAGCCATAAAAATAAATAAATTAATTAATTATTTACAATGTACATCACTTCAAAAAAAAACTTAAAAAATAAAATTGTATAAATTAAAAAAAAATCAATAATATAGTGGATAATATCGAATAATTTTGCAAAATCATAGAGAAGAAATCGATCTAATTATATTATATATATTCGATAATATTGTACATATTTAATAAAAAATTACTACATAATCATATCTATATTAACGCTTAAGTATATTTAATATTATCTATAAAATATCAAAATATATACAAATTTATTAATCCATGGCTACAATTACTTTCAAAGAAAAAATAAGCACATGGACGAATAAAAAGCTTTAAGGTGATCCAGAAAGATAGAAAGCATAATTAAAAACATATAATTTTGATTTAAATTGATCTAAAATAGAAACACCCAATCGACTCTCTGTATTATTTTTCTAAATCAGTGAGAGTCGGAGTACCAATACAAAGCTTAAATAAGGCCAGATTCCATTTAAAGTAAATAATTGAAATAAAATAATCCTTACTTGCACAAATCAAATAGTACTTCTTGATTAATTCTTTCTAGATATTTTACTTACTCTATTCTTCTTCTTCTTCCTTCGTTAAAATAAGAAACCAAAAAAGAAAATAATCTAGAAAGCCGTGGCTTCATAGATAGTAGACAATCTAAGCTTAAAAGAATTAACAGCTGACAAAGCTCGCTTAGAAGCATATCTCTGAATTTTTTTCACAGACACAGATCTTGAAATTCCAGGAACTAAATTCAAATCTCTCTGTTTCTTCCTTGGTCCATGTCCAATCGTAATTTCATTTTCATAGTCATGACTATACGTATGACTTATCAATAACCCATCTGAAGAAGAAGATCGAATAGTCTCACTCTGTTCTGAATTACAATTATCAGAAAACATAGCAGGTGATATTCGAACCTTTTTCCGACAATGACCCTCTTTTCCAAAATCAGATGAGTTCTGAAGAGCCACACTAGCTTTCACAGCCAAAGAAGTCATATCAGATGCAGTAAGAGGATGTTCAAGCTTTGATAAAGGTAGAAGAAAATAAAGTTGATTGGCTTGAAGTTGATCCTCCATTTTTAACGCTGTAATGAGTTCATCGAAAAACAGAGCATCAGAGTTGCAAATGAAACTAGAATTCGAGATATCTAATTGAACTAGAACTTGAGAGACAGTGATGGGTACTGGGAATTCCTTAAGGTCGCCATTAATGGAGACAAATTTTGCCGTCTGTGGACGATGTTGATCAACTTCATGTGTACTTTTTTCCAACGAGAAACAAATACCCATCTTCCAGAATTCAAAGATGAAGCTGAATTGTAAATGATCGGATATACAGAAAGAAAGGAAAATTATAATTGTACAACTTCACAGCTCAGAGGAAGAATAGAAGAAGTTGAGTCGGTTGTGTTGTTTATGGATGAAATGGAAATGAGGTTTTGATTTTGAAACAAGAGGAGTTTGGGGTTGGGGATATATAATGACGTTACGAGGGTTGTCACGAGCGAAATGGATTTAAGACAAGTTGTGTAATAAAAAGTTGACTGTCTTTTTCTCTTTTCTTCGCGGTAGTTTCTTGATCTTGGGATTAAATAGAATGTAAAAGTCACTTATAATTAAATTAATATATATATATGTATATATAATATGGAAATCTATTGGCATATCAAATTTACTAATATAAAAGTAATTTTTTATTTTTTAAAATATTAAATTATTAAATTATGGATGAAATATTTAATAGTGCGGATATTAATATTTTGTTTTGAAAATGTAAATTTCATTAATATGTTAATCTATAGTTAACTTAATTATAGAGAAAATGTCATATTTTTTTAAATTAAGGTATTTATATCATTTAATCTTTTAAGTTAAAAATAGTATAATTTAATCTTTTAACTTTGAATAAATAGTGATAAATTATATTATTTTAATGATTTTTTTATTAAAATATTATTATTTCTTATCAATTAATTAAATACGATTAAAACACGAGTATTTAACAATGATAAAATTATAATTAATATTAAAAAATTCTTAAAAAATTTATTTTTTAATATTTGTTAATTGTAGCATTTTATTTTAATATTTTTTATTTTTTATTAAAATTTAACATATATTAAAATAACGTTTGTTTGAGTTTTATTATTATTTATTTTTTCAAATATTTCATATTAAATTTTATTTTTATCATTATTAAATACTCGTATTTTAATCACGTTTTAACTACTTAATAAAAAATAATAATATTTTAAATAAAAATTATTAAAATAATATAATTTATAATTAATTGATCATTTTTATAAAACTAAATAACTAAATAACATTGTTTTTAATACAAGAGATTAAACAATATAGATAATATAATATAATTTTTTTTTATGATATATCTTCCTTAATTATATATAATGTATGCATGGTAACCGTTTGTGTTGGGTTTGGTCATTATTATTGTAGTGATTATATAAATTAAATTATTTTATGCATTAATAAAAGAATCAATATTTAATTATATATTAAATTAAAAATATAATATTTTAAAATAATTGTGAGATTATAGTCAAATTATATTATAATATATGCCTATTGATACATGTATTATTTTGTGGTAAAAATTATTTTTAAAATTTAAAAAACTTTAATGGTTACTTTTTTATAAGAATATTTTTATATTTTTCATCATTATATAAGTTTCATTTATTTATTAATATTAATACATTAAATTATTTAAGATTTATCATAAGTTTTACAAAAAAGAAAAAACCGAAAGGCTTTTTGTTTGGTTGGTCCGTGAAAGTAATAACTTCTAACGTCACAAACCAAACGGCCGTCTAGGCGCGGCTTTATTTGTTACAACTTCTAGTGGGTTTTTTTTTTCTTTTTTAAAGCTTAACCAACTCAAGTTTGATTGATGTTGTTTTTGTTATATTCATGAGTTTAGTTGGAAAAAAAGAAATTTAAATTATTTACTATATTAAAATTTTATCACTGATATTTTAATTCACATAAATAAAAATAATAATATTATCAAAATTTAAATTATTGTTAATACAATAATAAATTTATTAATAAAAAATAATATTAAAAATAAAATAATTTTTTTAATATGTTTTATTATAATAATATATTATCAAATTTAGTTTATAAAATCTTGAATTTAATAATTGAGTCAATATTTTTATACAACGAACAATCACGTCTACAACCCAATACATATTTGTTACGAGACTTATATCAAAATTTATAATTTCGTTTATTAATTAATTTTTTAATAAGTGATAGTTAAATATAAAAATATGAAATAAATTTAATAAAAAAATTATAATATTTTAAAAATGTTTATAGATGAGTTAAAAACAATCAATTAAAATATACTATTAAATAACATACTTTTTTGAATAACATTTACACCACTTTGACTAATTGGTAATTAATAAAATACTCAAGGTATTAATTATTTGAGTTAATGAGTAATTCGGATTTTGTATTATATTAGTTTTAAGAGTCATTTAATAAGCACATTATATATAATTTGTGTTAACATCTTATCGGCATTGTGAATCATGTGAGTGTATCATGACTCATGACTCATAATTGCCACTGTCTCAATTGATTCATGGTTAATTAACAGAAACGGCAGATACCTTGACTCTGTTTTACGTTAAGGCATTAGCTCTAGAATGAAGTCAAAATTACAGCTGTTCCTTTAGTCTCAATCACGTAAAAGCCAAGACAAAACGAAACAGCGTAGAATTGAAGTGTAACTGTGTGTTTGTAATCGTTTTCTAGTAGAGAAAACAATAATTTTAATATTTATAATTATAAAATTATTATTATTTATATGTGTTTAATATATTTTTATTATTAAAAAAATATAAAATATTATTTTATTTTAAATTTCGTTTAATTAAAATGTGATTTAAATTAAATTAAATTTATTTATTATTAAATGTCTTTTAATTTTATATCTTATTTAATATTATTTGAATGATATTTTTCATTTCTATAAATTTTAAGACGTTATTTTTTATTATTTTTTAAAAATATTCATATTATAAATTATTATTTTACATCGATTAATATTATATTATTTTATTTAATAATTATTTAACATATTAATTATTTTATCTTTTCAGTTAATTTGGTTACCATTTGAAGTATTAGTGATTAACGGATCAAAATTATTTATTTTCGGTTAATTTGAATCCAAACTGATCCAAATAAATTTGAAGATTGTTAATCTGTGTATCTGATTCGATAATATAATCAATTCAAATCAATTTGAATCCAAATATATAAGATTTTTTCGAATCAGATAAGATATATTAATATTAAAATTTATTTATAAATTATTATCATGTATAAAACACGATAAATACAAATTTAAATTTTAAATTTGTATTTTTATAATAAATATTATTATTTATTGTCATAATTAAAAAAATTAAAAAAATAAGAAACATATACGTATAACTATTAAATTATTATAAATATTTATATTTATTTTTTAAATTAAAATAATAATATAAAATAATTATGATATTTATAATATTTAAAAATAACATAATATAATATAAAATATATATTTAATTTATTATATTATTTGTTTTAAGACGTGACTCTCGTATGTCATACTATTCAGTGTTGTAGTTTTTTATGACTTTTACTTTTTAGTTATTGCGGTTTTTCTCGAGGTACGGTTATAATAATTCCTGAGTTTACCCCCACTTTGTCTTTTTTTTTTTTTGCAATAATAAACAACTTCACGAAACAACTTTATATTTTTTATTATTAAAAAAATATTATGTATCATTTTAATTTTATTTAATTCAAAAACGTTTAAATTAATTTATAATTATTTAAATTTATTTAATATTAAATGATATTTAATTAAATATTATTTTTATTGTTATATATTTTAAGAATAATATTTTTTTATAATTTTTAAAAATTTATTTATATGTATATCAATTAATTATTAATTGAATTTTTTTTATTATTTTAGTTGTTATACTATATGCTAAAGCACGCTAGTTGGGAAAAAATAATTGTTTAATGTTTTAACTTTAAAAATAATTCAAGTTTATTTATTTATAAAAAATATATACTATTTAAGTATATTTTAAACGTGTTAGATAATTATAAAATTAAATTTTTCATTAAATGTAATGTAATATTACATATGTTACATAAATACTTATATTTTTTTTATAATATATATATACATATGTATATGTATATATAATATTTAATTAAAAATTATTCAATTTTTTAAGATACTTTTAAATCTGAACAAAATTTTTAATAGAACTTAAAGAAAGTTTTAATGACGTAACATTCAAAATCAAACGTTAAATAATGCAAAATGTATTTAAGATTAATAAAAATATTTTATTAAAAATTACTCTTTTTTATTAAATATATATCAATCAAAAATATAAACTATATATGATATTTATTTATATTTAACCAAAATTAAATAAAAAAAATAAATCTGTCAACATTTTGTACAAGTAAACATATTTAACAATACATTTTTTTGACAATAATAATAATATCCTCTGAGATCAAAATAAAAGGACTAACACAACACTTTTCTCCCTATTATACGTTCAACTATTAAGTTTCCATTTAATAAGAAGGTTTTATTATTTTAACTAAAAAAAATCTTTTAACATTGAATTTATATGTATCTTCGTGAATGAGTATATTTGCTTGGTATGATAATCTCTTTATCGAATAATATAAATTATAAAAATTATCAATACAAGTCTAATATGAATTTGAATTGATTATATAATTTGTAATCTAAATTCAATCAGATTATAAAATTTATCAAAAATTATCAATTTAATTCGACAAATTATATAATTTTTTATAATTTAAATAAATTGATCAAATTATTTATTTAGACTTAATCTAATTATCGCAAAAATCATGTATGTCTACATAATGTATCAATTGTGTATATTAGTATACTGTAAAACACATGCTTCCATATTATTTTGAAAATAGTTATATTTAAATTATATATAAAACCCTCGTACGTGTAGGTATTAGAGTCACAATAGTCGTCTTTGATACTAATACTTTAATCTCAGTTTTTAAGGTTAAATAGGTTTATTAATATAATTTTTAGATTGATTCAAGTCAATCTAACTTTTTTAAATGATTTTTCAAAGTTAATATCAGATTTATCTTTAAATAACATATTTTTATATTTAAAATAACTTTAAAAATTCAAAAAATATATTCTCTCGTCTCTCTTCAATGGCTTTCTCAATCTCACTCATTTTCTTCATTAAAAAAAATGCTATTTTTTCAAACTCATCTAGTTTATAAATTCAAATAATTTCATAATTAAATAAAATTTATAATAAAGAGTCACAAATAAAATAAGATTACAAAACTTGAAGTGAAGTTTAGTTCACATAATTGAATCAGAATTGGAATGTAAAATGAAACAATGTTGTTTGATTTGACCATCGGAATCAAAAACATAAATCAATATTACAGTGTTTGGTTTGTCACTGGAATGAAATGAAAAAAAATTATAAATTACCTTAATACCCTTTATTCAGTAAAGTTTAAATAATATCATTTAATTATTATTTTTTCGTTAGACAAAATATATTATTGAAATCATTATTTTTCTAAATAATTATTACTTAAAAATATATATATATTATTAAAATTATTATTTTCTAAATAGGGTTTAGGGTTTTCAGGTTTAGGATTTGGGATTTAAAGATTTAAGGTTTAGGGATTTGGGATTTGGGTTTATGGTTATCTTTGTGGGTTAATGTTTAGAGTTGAAATTATTATTTTTGTAAATAGGGTTTAAGATTGGGATTTTAGGTTTAGGGTTTAATGTTTTAGGATTTAGGATTTGGGGTTTAATGTTTACGGCTTAAGGTTTAGGGGCTTAGGATTTGAGATTTGAGGTTTAAGGTTTACGACTTAGGGTTTACGGATTTAAGATTTAGGATTTAGGGTTTAAGGTTTAGTGTTTTAGGGTTTAGGTTTTAAGGTTTGGGGATTTTGGGTTTAAGATTTTAGGATTTAGAATAGGGGTAAAATTGAAAAAAAATTAAGATGTGAATGAAATTATGATTCTTGAATGGGGGAAGGAATTGTGATTCCTTCTCCTTTGAAAATCAATTCTATTCTTAATTCTTTTTTCAGTCCAACCAAACACATAAATGTAAAGAATCAATTCTAATTCTTTTTCATTCACTCCAACTAAACACAACATGATAGAAAAGAAATAGAAGAGTGATATAATTTGGAAGAAATAGGAAGATTTTGTTTTTTTAAAGAAATCAAATTTTAACCTTGAAAAGTTTAATATTTTTTTAAAATATATTAGATTTAATTGACTCTCTATAAAAAAGTTAAAAAATTAATCATATTTAACTTAAAAGAAACTTGATTAAAATGTTCTTATTAAAAATTACATAATATTTGGACCTTAATCTCCTGTATTAAGACCTAAAATATTTTTAATCATGTATGTGCTATAGTGATTTTTTATTTTACTGCTTAAAAACTGTGTTACGTGAATTGTTATATTTCCTTTAATTTTTATTTGATTAATTTTTGTAATATATTTAAAATAAATATAAAATTAATAGTTTAAGTTTCTCTGAGTAAATTCAAAAACAAATGTAAGTTTTTGAATCAATAAAAGATTTATTATTATATAAACTCTTTAACTTTTACATACACGCATAAAATAAATATATGATAATCATTGTAAATTAAAATATTTAAATTTTAAAATACAAAGGCTAAAATATATTTTTATTTTAAAATATAATAATATTTTTTAAAAATTAAATTATTTTAATTGAAAATAATTATCACATATTATATTATATTATATATATATATATTATTATATTTGATATGATAATTAATTAAAAATTAAAAAATAAATCATATTATTTTAATCACTAATTGTCTTATATATATTGTAACATAATTTATAACAGAAAGAACTAATCCATCGAATAAAAATTGCAAACATGATGGAATATTTTTTTATGTAATAAATTGTGTTAAAAAATATATAAGATTATTATTAATTAAAATAATATGAATTTTTTTTAACATTTAATTACTTATCATCAGATTAATAATAACACAATTTTATTAAAAAAAACCTTTTTGATATTGATTAGACTCATTTTTAGATGTAATCCTTATTAAATGTATGATAAAGCTATAAAATGAAACCCAATCTCAATAGTCTAGATTTAAATATAGGGCTAATTTTGTTCAAAAAATATTAATTATGATTTAAATTTGTATGTATTGTATAATTATAAATGTTTTACATAAAAAATTAATTTTAAAATAATAAAAGGTTCTTGTATCTTTAATTTTTTTAAATTAGATTTTTAATTTTTATTTTCACAACATATTTATTCTAGAAACTAAATCAGGTGAAGTATAGTGAATTTGTACCTGGAAGAAAATGATAGAAACAAGGAACATAGATAAGAATATTAAACTGGTTGTAGAAATAGAAATAGTCAAAGTATCTTAGAACCAATAGACTTGTCAAAGGATCTTAGAACCAATAGAATATGCATTATTACAAAATGTGACATTTAAATCAATATGTAAAGTCGGTTCGGTGTACAATCGATTCTACATATAGCATCGGTTGACATGTTGAACCGACGTTACACGTGGACGTAGTGTTGGTTGACACGTAAAATCGACGCTACACATGTAAATATTTCTTTTTCTCTCATTTCTTTTCTAGACAAAAACTATTCCAATCGGTGCATAACTCTCAAAAACTCAAAACCTCCTCCACTTTTCCTTCACTTTTTCTCATTTTTTGGCCACTTACGATCACCAATTCCAATGCCAGTTAATAGGTTTTCTTCCTCTCTAACTTATCTTCTAAATCTCCTATTTTTTTTATCAAAATACTCAAAAAATTTATACCCATTCCTCACTTACAAAATACCATTTTTTCTTCATTTCCTTCATTTTGTCACTTCATTTACTATTGTAAGTATTTCTATTAAACCTACGTACCTATTATTCATATTTTTTCTGTATTATGTGTTATTATTTATGTATATAAATTTTTGTATTATATATGTAGGTTTTGTATTATAATATCAGGAGAAGAATATGATGGTCTTCAATAACATAGAACAACACTATAGTAATTTTTCTACTATTAATTAATATTTAATTTTTTAATTATTTGTATTATTTAAACTATTTGTTAAACAAATTTTGTTTTTTTTTCTGTTATTATGTAGTAATCGAATACAGGTTTTAATTTTAGTATAATAAAAAATGAATAAATTTTGTAAAAAAATAAAAATTTAAAATCGGTTCACCGATTTTAATAATCCATTTTGTAGCAGTGATAGATACATTTGTTCCTTCAACTAACTAGAAATGCCAATGTGTATCGTGTCTTGCTCGTAAGAATTAGTGAGAATATGTGAAGAAACTAAATCATTAGTAAACCTAGTTAGTAATTTTACTTATTGTAGAAATATTATACCCATACCCATTAATTAATAAAAAAATATTTTCAATTTTGGAATAATTTTTAAACATGTAAAAAAATATTCATATTTTTATCCAAAAAAATTTATTTACAAATAATACTTTTTCGTATAAATAAAAAATAAAAAATCTTTATCTTCCAATAATTTATTATTGCCATCTTCATAATGCATTAAAATATAATAAATGTCATTATCAATTATATTTAATTTATAATATTTTACGATTTATTAAAATATTAAGATTTTTGTTTATAAAATCATAAAAATAAATAAGAAATTTTTAATATATATATAACACTTATTAAAATAAAAAGATGTTAAAGATGAATTTTTAAAATGAAATGAAAATAATTGATGTAATTCAAACTTCTAATTTTAAATGTACTAGATAAGTTTTATTTTTCAAGTGATTAGACAAACCATGTTAAAATTGAATTAAATTTAATGTTAATAGTTAATTTATCTTCATTTACGATTTATTTATATTAAATATATTATTGATATTTTATATTATTATGAAAAAATTAAATAATATTATTATATTATAATAAGATATATATATTACAATATTTTTAATAATATATTTTTTAAAATTAAATGAATCATAATCGTATTTAAATATTTTATATTTTTACTATGTTCGTATTTATACCAAATTTTTGATATATTTTAATATATAAAAAATATGTTATCATATGTATATTTATCTTAATAATATTCATCCCATGATTAAATAACTATGCTAATAAGAAGTGTGGCCATGGCAAATGATATGGAATTGGGATCACGCTACTTGATCTACATTTTCTCTAATTTTTAATAATATCTTGTATGTTGGATCATGTTTAAATTTAAAGTGCCTTGATTAAAATTAATGTTTCTTAATTAATTATCACCGTGTTAATATTTTTTAATTATAAAAATATAACATTTTGATATATAAAATAATATATATTTTTAAAAATATAGCGTTCTTGTTATTTGTGTTTACATTCCTGTGAGAAAAATAAAGAGTTTTAATTTACTTGATGTATCTATCGATTACAACGTAAGATCGAGCACTCATGACTCCTTGTTACATACACATAGGACACTGGAGTATAATTGTATGATAAACACACTCACATACTTGGATTGCATTTAGACTAGATGGTAGAGTTTTGTGTATGCACTTTATGATGGGTTTTATTTTTATCGAGGACTTGCATTTTTGTGAAGTTAAAGCTCCTTGAGGTGTCACTACCTTGTTGACTTACATCCTAAGGATTGGTTCATATGCTCCCTACAACCTAGTGAGACAAGCAAGGATTTGTCAAAGTTGCTCAACGAGGTTAATAGGATGGCTAAGGACTTTGCCAAGTATGCAATTAGGCTTGTTGAGTAAGTACAAGGTATCTCGACGAGGACATTAGAAGGATGAGCTCTTCTCACTAAAATTGTGGGAAAATTCTCGCAAAAGAAAAACTCAAATTTTCAACTTAATCTTGATTTCCATTAAATGATATTAGTTGGATACACTTTAAACATTTTTCAATTTTTTTTTAGTGGGATAATTGAAATTGAATTAAACCAAGACATAGTTTGAGTAAATGGGAATGAGATTTGTCTTTATTTTAGGATTTTCACTATCATGAGCCGTTGGTGACTCAATTCACATCATATTGGTGATGAAGCTTAGAGACGAATTAGATTCACTTGGATCAAGTATTGTGTAGATAGTTGTGACATCAAATTGGAGTTGGGCGAGTGACATTAACTGATAGAGGTATAGAATTAGTGGATTGTTTGTTGTCACATAGGTGATGAGCCTATGTGATTTTTTCACATTATATGATGTATTATGTATATTATCATGTCTTTAGAGTATAATCGTCATTTATTGAATATGTTTACAACATAAAAAGTTATAATGTGATTGAAAATCATCTTTAACTTTCCTTGTATAACATATATTTGGTACAAAAGAATTGAATACTCAATGACCAACAATAGAACTTGCCTTAGTCCATGGGGCCTATTAACCATAAATCTTACTAGCCACTTTTAACTCATAGGCTAAGGATATCATTAGCCTAAGAAGTTTAGCCCAAATATAACCCTTACTAGCATGATAAGGTCAGCCCGAGTAGAGCTCTTACTAACTTAAAAGGATCAGCTCTTACTAACTTAAAAGGATCAACTCAAATGGGCCCTCATTAATCCGAGGAGGTTAGCTCAAATGAAGCCCTCACCAACTCAAGAAGGTCAGCCTATATTAAGCCTTTACATCCTCGTGGAGACTAGCACAGAGTGGGTTCTTCTTAGCCCGAGACATAACCCTTGTTCGAGTTGAGCGTTGTACAAATTCTGATCTTGATATACAAGACAATCAATCACACCACCTTTCCTTTAGATAAAGTAATGAGATAATTTAAGTCAAATTAATACTGTATAATATATTTAGAAAGAGAAGGGGGAAGCTATATATATTATTTTAAATTAAGGATAAATATAAATGAATTCTTTACTTAATTATCAATTCATTTTTAAATTTAAAAATAATATCATTAATGATAAAAGAATACTATTTTTAAAATGGATTGATACATGAAATATAATATTATTAACGATAGTAGACTTCTCTGATAAATTTTAAAATTTTAAACATACGATTGATAGAAAAAATAATTTTTAAAATAAGAAAAATTAGTCAAATCTTAAAAGATGATTGATATTTTACTCTTTATATTAATCATATATTTCAAAATTCAAATAATAAGTTTATAGGTTAAAAATTTCAAATCATATATTCAAATTTTAGTAACTATAATTAAATGTTTCAAAATTTGATTTGCATGCTATTTTTCGTCTTCTAGTTCATTCTTATTATCAAATGAATTTTTAAATATTTTTCGATTATCAAGAAGTGGTTACTCCTAAATAGAGACATAGAATCAAAATTTAGAGACAACTCGAATATTGTCAACCCTGCATTTTTCTCAACCTTAGAAGTCTTGGGATTTGAATTGCAATTTATTTCTAGTTGTTCTTTATTATCTTATTTTGAAACAATTTAAATATTTATGGATTATCAAAAGGTATGTATTCCTAATTAAATATATAAATTTATAATTTCATGTATTATTTATCCTATCCTCTTCTTAATCACACTTGCTTTTGCTTTATTTTTATCTCTTTTATTAGAATATCTAATTTTTAACAAATTTTCATTTAAATTAAAGTTAGTAAAAATTATCAATATATTACTTTTAATATTTTTTTTATTGATTACTTTAATTATTAAAATATCTTTAAATTAAATATATTAATTAAAAATTGATCAATTTAATTAAAATAATTAAATAATTAATATGGGTGTAAGTTATAAGGATATATCGTGAATAAAACGGGTTATGCACAAAACTTAAATAATTTAAATAGTTGATTAAAAAATATTTAAATAATTTATGTAGTAAATTAGAAAAAAAATTATTAAAAAAATAGTAATTAAAAATGTTTACAGAACAGTAGTTGTTAAATTAATGTTTACACAAATATTTTTGTCGGGCCAATATCGTTGTTGGACAGAGCCAGCTCCACAACCAGGTATCGAACCACTTTTTCTAGGCTTGGGTTGTTGGGTCTTTAAAATATACCCAAAATTATATGGACTTATACCGAGCAACTTAACTTGTACTTGTCCAGCAAGAGTACCCTTTTTTAAAATTAATTGAAACCCACCATGGTACTCTTTTCAATTAGTTACGTACCTTCGAGAACTTGAATGGAACCTACAAAATTGGTTAGCATGTTTAGTGTATGCAACCTGTTATATAACTTCTTTGGGATTGAATTGAAAAAGTTTATATTGATTAAGAATAAAAATGTGTATTATATTTTAGGTTATAAATAAATCATTTTCTTTTGTTTTTAAAACATCTATCTTTTTCAATTTTATAAGGTAATTGATTAGTTTAATTTTTTTCAATTAGTTGTAATTTTGGAGTTTATCCATTTTGAAATATTGGAAGTAATTAACGACGTTCGAGGATATAGAACATTTACAACGAACCTTATTAAATTTCTAATGCTTTTATTTTTTTGCTTTAATATTTCTGCTTTAATTTCTTTTAACATTATATTTTAAATTGAAAAAATCTCATATTGATTAAGAATGAAGGTGTATGTCGTATTTTGGGTTATAAATAAAGCATTTTCCCTTACTTCTAAAACATCATATCTTCTTCTCTTTTATAAGGGTAATTGATTAGCTCATTTTTTCTCAATTAGTTGTAATTTTGGAGTTAATCAATTTGGAGATAGTGAAAGTGGTCAACGACGCCCGAGGACATAGAACATTTATACCGAACCTTATTAAATTTCTAATGCTTTTATTTTTTTACTTTAATATTTTTGCTTTAGTTTCTTTTAACATTATATTTCCAATAACATTATATTGTCAAACTAATTTGAGTTTTGTTCATTTAAATTATAAGTAAATAGTAACTACTTAGAATATGGAAAATATATACGATTTTTCTAGCAATTGGTATCAAAGCCGAAGATTTCTACTTAAGCATTTGTTTGTATTCTGTTTGTTTGCTATTGGAATATAGTTGCTAGTTGTTCTAATCTGAAGAAATGGCGGAAGAAAAATCTTCCTCAAACAAAGGCCAACCATCCACGTTAGGTGGAACAATGGTGATGAATGCAAGGTGAGGTGGAGAATTTTGATGTTCCTGGTCATTTCAGCATGGGGCAAGGAAAAGTTCTAGATGCTTTGTTTCAACAAGGTCTAGACATCGCCATTGAAGAAGAAAAACCAGATGGAACAGATGAAGTCGAGTGGAAAAATATCAACCAATTGGCATGTGGTACAATGCGTTCTTGTCTCTCAAGAGAACAAAAGTACCCGTTCATGAAGGAGACATCCTCAAGTAAGTTGTGGAATGTATTGGATAACAAGTTCATGAAGAAGAGCGGACATAATCGACTCTATTTGAAGAAGAAGTTGTTCCATTTTGAATACTTTACAGGTACCACAATAAACGACCACATTACTACTTTTAATCAATTAGTAGCATATTTGTAAAAAATTTAAAGGTGAAGGTTTAACCTTGCTCTTGTTAGCCTCCTTTCCTGATGAGTTTGATGACCTTATTATGAGCTTACTTATTGGGAAGGATAAAGTTTCTTTTAAGGAAGTTTGCACTGCTTTTTATAGTTATGAAATTAGAAAGAAAGATAAAAAAGAAAGCAAGAATGAAGCAGTAGAGACACTGTGTTGCGTGTTTTTCAACACACGAACTCGTGCAAGTATACACGGTCACAAGTAATAATATGATAAGTAAAATATCGTTCCCACAGAGATTAGTTACTAGTGTTAATTAATTATTAAAATTATTTCAACCTAATTTTATCCAAACAGTAGATAATTTGATGCAGATTTACCAACTAAATTTTATAACAGATTGCAAGAAAATTCTAGGATTGCAGTTTCACCAAATTAATCCACTTGACTCATTATATTTTATCTTGATTTATGTTATTGTGTTTTAAGTTGTTAACCAAGAACTCCTAATCTATCCATATATCTCTTCCGAGCTCCATACAGAAACATCTAGTTAAAATGATTCACTATATTCCTATGGGAATTAAATTCAACCAGATTTATTAAGTTAAATTCTCTTATGATTACACATACAATAAAAGTATATTTCTATCTCTTATGTATATACGTTATTTCATCACGAAAGACACAAAAATGCCTTTTTCAAGTTTATTTAAGTGTCACAGATCGCTTAATTAATCTTCCGATAATTAAAAGCATTAAACACAGATAAAATAAACAACTTAAAACAGTCCCATAAATCATTCAAAAATATTTAAGTCACATTTCATAATTTACGCTACACTGCAATCCTAGAACAAATGTATTAGTTCATAGCAGAATTTAAAATTACAACACAACAAAAATAAAACATTGCAGAGAAAGAAAATTAAAAGAAAATAGATAAGAAAAAAAAAACTCTTTCACGATTCCTCAATGAAAAATAAATTTCATTTCTTCTTCTTTGTTGTCTTCTTTCTATGTAATTTCCCTAAGAAAATACAACATAAAACGTTAAATCAACACTCCGCGTGATTGTGTAACACGCAAACCAGACTAACAGAAAAATTAAAATGTTGCAAGTCTTTCTCCAAACTTGTTGAGAGAAAAAGAGGAAAGAAAGAAAAAAATTACAATCTGCTGAAAAGAAAAAAAATGATAAAACTGAGCTGAAAGAAAAAAAATTCGGAACCCCCTGAATGCGTATCCCCCGAAATATATATCATCTCTTTTTTTTTATTATTTTATTTTTATTATATTTATTTTTATTATTTTATATCATTAGTGGGGGACAAGCTAGCACGCGTAACAAACATTCTGCCAATTTTTTTGAATTTTTTTTCTTTTTCCGCATACCACGTGTCGCGCTCTGATTCGCGGACACAATTCGTGGGACACGTGGCAGCTTTTCATTGGACGGTAATCCGGGCGCATGAAGAACGCGTCGCAGGCGATTTCTCCGGAATCCGAAATGTGTAACGGCTGGAAGGGGCGCCTGATTCCGCATTTTTATTTCACCAATGCATGCCACGTGTCACCATGTTATTCGCCGGAATATTTATGAGACACGTGGTAGCCATTTTCCGTTTGAAGAGTGAGGGTGCACGCCTCTTGTATGGACCGCGTCACACGGGATTGTTAACACGAGCGGCTCGGTGCGCGGCGCGGCTTGGATGGACGCGCTTCCAATCTGGACCGTTGATCGATCCAACGGTCGGCGGCCGACCGCCGGGGAATCTGCGCGGCCGACATGTGGGGCCCACTCGGACGCCAGGCTGCGCGACACGTGGGACCCACCGGCACGCCGAGCCGCGTGAAAGGAATATCTCTGTCCCCAATCGCTTTTGTCGAAGCTTGATGGACACGCGCGCATCCGAGCCGTGGATACTTTGATCGGACGGTCCACGTTTGGCGAGTCTTCTTGCGCGTGGTCTTCATCTCCCCGCGCGAAAATTAAACTTTTATTAATTGTATTTTCACCCACAAATATATTTCAAATTACATTTTAAACTTTCTTAAATTACGCTTAGCCCTTTACTAATTTTAAATTAAATTTTTAAACTTTTAATAATTAAAATTAAGCCCAAATTTAATTTAAATTATATTTTTGATTTATATAAATTGTAATTAAGAAAATATATTACCATAAATTATATTTGTGGACAAAAATATGAAATTAAGTACATTTTCGATACAAATTATTTAATTTTATTAAAAATACATTTTTAGCAAATAAAAGGAAAATATTAATTTATTTAACAAAAGTTAATAAATATTAAACGAACATAGCAATTATCATTACTAAAATTGATGCAAATAACTGTATAAAATACAGTTATCAACACCCCCAAACTTAAGTTTTTGCTAGTCCTCGAGCAAAAGGAAGAAATAAACCATGATAAATGCATTTAAAATAGTGATTTTTTTAAAATATTTCTTTTTAAACATTCCAAATAACATAACTCAAAGAAATAAAAGAATTTTATCTAAGTATCAAAATCAATTTAAAAGTATATAACCTTTTTACAATGAAATTTTAAGTGTGTGTGTGAAGTCTTTTCAAATTTCATTACATGCAATCCGGATCGGTTATACAAATATAAAATCAAACAAATTATCATGAAATCACAAATCTCATAAGTTTATTTTTCATTTCTCTCTCCACTAATGTAGACAAACACAAAACACCAAATCAATAGGACTTTATAAAGCTTGTAATGTATGGCTTAGGTAAAGGAAGGAATGAAGTACAATATTTAGCTTAAAACTTTTCCCGAGCATAACATTTCGGGATTGAAAAAGATAATTCTATCATCACAATCATTACAACCAGATTCAGATTTATCATCACATACACCATAATTTTTTTCTGCTTTTTTTTTTTATTTCTTTTCTTTCTTTTTTTTTTCTTTTTTCTTTTTTTTTTTTTTTGTAACCCTTTTTTCCGATATATCCTTCAACATTTACAAACAATTGTAACATGTTAGTGAAATAAGAACAATAGGTATATCTAAACACATATATATATATACTTTTTAGATAGGCTTTTGAAATGAGACATATATATATATAAACTTTGAAGCTCAATTGGGGTATACTATGGATAATGCATGTAAAGGTAGATAGAAAGGCTCAAACGATCCAAAGATGGCCTAAATCATTTTCTTAGTTAAATGTTATCTATAATTTCGCCTCGAGAGAAAATCAAACAAATTCTAAGAACTGTAACACCACAAAAATCAATCGAATTTCATACTCACATAAACATTCTCTAAATTAGCATAGCAACTCAAAAGTCAAGACTAGTGCTCATGAATATTAATTCTTGTAAAAATGAAATATACGTAAAATTTAATCATCACTTAGACAACATTCAGATTTTTCAAACAGATATGCATTATTTAAATCGAAGAAACAAAAATAAATCACTATTCATAGCACATATCTTCAATCAACCAAACAAACAACAACAAAAAAATTTCACAAGCAATCACATCCAGAAAGTATTTTAATTCGATCAAGTATATACACCACCCCCAAACTTAATATACACATTGTCCTCAATGTGTGAAAATTAAAGAACATTTGAGATGGGTTTTAAGAGACTTCCTGGTTTGTTTGATTGGTTAAGCCAAAATAGCTTCATTTCTTCATATTTGCACCTACGAAAGAAAAAAAAAGAATTAAAATAACAACATAGCAAAATATAAAAAATAATAAAAAATAAAATAAAATAAATAAATATAAAACACATGGGTTGCCTCCCAAGAAGCGCTTGATTTAGAGTCATCAGCTTGACTGCCTTTCTCTTTGCTTTAGGTTGGATCACATAAGAAAATGGTGGACTTTTGACGATCAATGTCACCCCCTAAATAGTGTTTGAGTCTTTGCCCGTTCACTTGGAAAGAATTTTGTGATTCTTCACCTTTAATCTCAACAGCCCCATATGGGTGTACTTTGGTAATAATGAAAGGCCCTGACCACTTAGATTTCAATTTTCCTGCGAAGAACTTCAAACGAGAATTGAAGAGCAATACTTTCTGTCCTGGTTCGAAGTGTCGATGCAAGATTTTGTTGTCATGCCACCTCTTCGTCTTTTCCTTATAAATCTCAGCATTTTCATATGCGTGTAAACGAATCTCATCCATCTCATTGATTTGTAGGAGACGTTTTTCTCCAGACGCCTAACTCAAAATTCAAAGTCTTGATAGCCCAATACGCGTGGTGCTCCAATTCAACCGGGAGATGACAAGCTTTCCCAAAACCAACCGATATGGGGACATCCCAACGGGTGTCTTGTATGTTGTTCGGTATGCCCAGAGTGAATCATCCAATCTCTTAGACCAATCCTTCCTTGAAGGATTTACCGTCTTCTCCAAAATTCTCTTCACTTCTCTGTTGGATATCTCAACTTGTCCACTAGTTTGAGGATGATAAGCAGTTGTGATCTTATGAGTGACACCGTATTTGGCAAGGAGGGTTTCAAAAGATTTGTTGCAAAAATGAGTTCCCCCATCACTTATGATTGCCCTTGGGGTGCCAAATCGAGTGAAAATGTTTTTCTTTAGAAAATTCAATACCACTTTGGAATCATTGGTAGGCAAGGGAATTGCTTCTACCCACTTAGAAACATAATCCTGACCACCGAATGTAGAGGTTGTTGTAGGACGAGATAAAAGGACCCATGAAATCAATTCCCCAAACATCAAATATTTCTACCTCAAGAATGTTGTTTAAAGGCATCTCGTGTTTCTTAGAAATGTTACCAACTCTTTGCACTGTCACGGTGTGAAACAAAGAAATGTGCATCTTTAAACAAATTTGGCCAATAAAAACCAGATTGAAGAACCTTAGCCGCAGCTTCTTTCTTTTCCAAAATGGCCCCATAGGTGAAGAATGACAATGTCTAAGTATATTTTCAATTTCTTCCTTTGGGACACACCTTACGATAATTTGATCTGCACAATGCTTAAACAAGTAAGGTTCATCCCATAAATAGTACTTAACATCATGTAAGAATTTTTTCTTCTCGTTGGAAAGATATTTCTGTGGAAGCACATTGCTTACGATGTAATTAACATAGTCTGCGTACCACGGCACACTTCTATGATCAAAGGAAAACAATTGCTCATCCGGGAAAGTTTCACCAATGATAGTCTTGTCCACGGCTCCATCATTATTTTCCAATCTCGATAGATGATCAGCCACTTGATTTTCTGTTCCTTTCTTATCCTTGATCTCCAAATCAAATTCTTGAAGTAGGAGGATCCATCTAATCAATCTTGGTTTTGCATCTTTTTTAGCCATCAGATATTTTATAGCAGAATGATCAGTATAAACTGTCACTTTAGTTCCGATTAGGTAGGAACGAAACTTTTCAAAAGCATATACAACAAAAAGAAATTCTTTTTCAGTGGTAGCATAATTCATTTGAGCTTCGGTCAAAGTTTTGCTGGCATAGTATATGGCATGAAAAACTCTCTTTTTCCGTTGTCCTAAAACAGCTCCTACTGCAAAATCACTGGCATCACACATAAGCTCAAAAGGTAGATTCCAATCTGGTGCAACAATGATGGGAGCCGTGATCAACTTTTCTTTCAAAACGCGGAAAGCTTCCAAACACTTTTCGTCAAATGTGAATTTTGTATCTTTTTCCAAAAGATTACACAGAGGCTTTGATATCTTGGAAAAATCTTTTATGAAACGCCTATAGAATCCTGCATGCCCAAGAAAGCTTCTAATTGCTTTCACCGATGTTGGAGGCGGTAGTCTCTCAATGGTTTCAATCTTTGCCCTATCCACTTCAATTCCTTTAGACGAAATTAGATGGCCGAGGACAACACCTTCTCCTACCATGAAGTGGCATTTTTCCCAATTTAAAACCAAGTTTGTTTCTTCGCACTTTTGTAGGACCAAAGAAAGGTTATGCAAGCACATATCAAATGAATCCCCAAAAACTGAGAAGTCGTCCATAAATATCTCAATACAATCTTCCACCATGCTTGAGAAGATAGCCATCATACACCTCTGAAAAGTGGCTGGAGCATTACATAATCCAAAAGGCATTCTTCGGAAAGCAAAAGTTCCATATGGACATGTGAAAGTGGTCTTCTCTTGATCTTCAGGCGCGATAGCAATTTGGTTGTAACCAGAATAGCCATCCAAAAAACAGTAGAAAGAATGTCCTGCCAATCTGTCTAGCATTTGGTCAATAAATGGAAGTGGGAAATGATCCTTTCGAGTGGCCTTGTTGAGCTTCCGATAGTCCATGCATACCCGCCATCCTGTCACTTTCCGTGTGGGAATCAGCTCATTATTGCTATTAGTCTCCACCGTAATTCCTCCTTTCTTTGGAACACAATGAATTGGGCTGACCCAAGAACTATCTGAAATAGGATAGATAATGCCTGCATCTAACCACTTAATGATTTCCTCTTTTACTACCTCCTTCATGATTGGATTCAAATGACGTTGATGCTCAATAGTAGGCTTGATATCTTCTTCAAACAAGATCTTGTGCATGCATATTGAAGGACTGATTCCTTTAATGTCAGCTATAGACCATCCTAATGCTAGCTTGTAATTTCTCAATGTCACAAATCTCTAGGAAGTTTGATATATGGGAGTTTGGATCATCGTGGGGTAACCCACCAAAGTGTACCGATGTTTGAATCATGTGAATGATTGCAGGCTTAATTTCAAAATTATTGGCTTGAATTAATGGTCTTCTAATGCTTGAATGGATTCCACCAACCATGGGCACTGCATAATCTCTTAAGGATCTTGGTTCTTCAACTTCTGGAATTTCATTATCCATAGCTAGCTGTTCGAAGATTTCTTGTTTATTATTTTTCTTTAAGTTCAGAATAGTTCTATGAATTTCTAGATCTAAGGGAACTAGGTCAAGATTTCTAATGCGTCGCATACAAAGTCCCACTCTATCCAAAATTAAATCTAATACAATATATAAATTAAATTTAAAACATAAATAAACACACAAATACAAGAAAGTAACAAGTAAGCAATTAAACAAAAAATATATATGTATTTTTTTTGAATTAAAATCGATTGATTGGTATTAATATCAACAATAAAAATAGTAAAACAAATCCCCAAGAATGGCGCTAAAAACTTGTTGCGTGTTTTTCAACACACGAACTTCGTGCAAGTATACACGGTCACAAGTAATAATATGATAAGTAAAATATCGTTCCCACGTAGATTAGTTACTAGTGTTAATTAATTATTAAAATTATTTCAACCTAATTTTATCCAAACAAAGAGATAATTTGATGCAGATTTACCAACTAAATTTTATAACAGTTGCAAGAAAATTCTAGGATTGCGCTTTCACCAAATTAATCCACTTGACTCATTATATTTTATCTTGATTTATGTTATTGTGTTTTAAGTTGTTAACCAAGAACTCCTAATCTATCCATATATCTCTTCCGAGCTCCATACGTAAACATCTAGTTAAAATGATTCACTATATTCCTATGGAATTAAATTCAACCAGATTTATTAAGTTCAATTCTCTTACTTGATTACACATACAATAAAAGTATATTTCTATCTCTTATGTATATACGTTTTTTCATCACGAGCTGCAAAAAAAAATGCCTTTTTCAAGGTTATTTAAGTGGCACAGATCGCTTAATTAATCTTAGATAATTAAAAGCATTAAACACGAGATAAAATAAACAACTTAAAACAGTCCCATAAATCATTCAAAAATATTTAAGTCACATTTCATAATTTACGCTACACTGCAATCCTAGAACAAATGTATTAGTTCATAGCAGAATTTAAAATTACAACACAACAAAAATAAAACATTGCAGAGAAAGAAAATTAAAAGAAAATAGATAAGAAAAAAAAACTCTTTCACGATTCCTCAATGAAAAATAAATTTCATTTCTTCTTCTTTGTTGTCTTCTTTCTCTGTAATTTCCCTAAGAAAATACAACATAAAACGTTAAATCAACACTCCGCGTGATTGTGTAACACGCAAACCAGACTAACAGAAAAATTAAAATGTTGCAAGTCTTTCTCCAAACTTGTTGAGAGAAAAAGAGGAAAGAAAGAAAAAAATTACAATCTGCTGAAAAGAAAAAAATGATAAAACTGAGCTGAAAGAAAAAAAATTCGGAACCCCCTGAATGCGTATCCCCCGAAATATATATCATCTCTTTTTTTTTTTATTATTTTTTTTATTATTTTATTTTTATTATATTTTTTTTTATTTTTTTATATCATTAGTGGGGGACAAGCTAGCACGCGTAACAAACATTCTGCCAATTTTTTTGAATTTTTTTTTCTTTTTCCGCATGCCACGTGTCGCGCTCTGATTCGCGGACACAATTCGTGGGACACGTGGCAGCTTTTCATTGGACGGTAATCCGGGCGCATGAAGAACGCGTCGCAGGCGATTTCTCCGGAATCCGAAATGTGTAACGGCTGGAAGGGGGCGCTGATTCTGCGTTTTTATTTCACCAAATGCATGCCACGTGTCACCATGTTATTCGCTGGAATATTTATGAGACACGTGGCTGGCCATTTTCCGTTTGAAGAGTGAGGGTGCACGCCTCTTGTATGGACCGCGTCACACAGGATTGTTAACACGAGCGGCTCGGTGCGCGACAGCTTGGATGGACGCGCTTCAATCTGGGCCGTTGATCGATCCAACGGTCGGCGACCGCCTCGGGGAATCTGCGCGGCCCGACATGTGGGGCCCACTCGACGCCGCTTGCGCGACACGTGGGACCCACTGGCACGCCGAGCCGCGTGAAAGGAATATCTCTGTCCCCAATCGCTTTTGTCGAGCTTGATGGACACGCGCGCATCTGAGCCGTGGATACTTTGATCGGACGGTCCACGTTTGGCGAGTGCGCTCTTGCGCGTGGTCTTCATCTCCCCTGCGCGAAAATTAAACTTTTATTAATTGTATTTTCACCCACAAATATATTTCAAATTACATTTTAAACTTTCTTAAATTACAGTTTAGCCCTTTACTAATTTTAAATTAAATTTTTAAACTTTTAATAATTAAAATTAAGCCCAAATTTAATTTAAATTATATTTTTGATTTATATAAATTGTAATTAAGAAAATATATTACCATAAATTATATTTGTGGACAAAAATATGAAATTAAGTACATTTTCGATACAAATTATTTAATTTTATTAAAAATACATTTTTAGCAAATAAAAGGAAAATATTAATTTATTTAACAAAAGTTAATAAATATTAAACGAACATAGCAATTATCATTACTAAAATTGATGCAAATAACTGTATAAAATACAGTTATCACTCAACACTCTCAATAGCTTCGTTTCTTGATCGTCATCTAGAGATGCTGAAATAATCACAGGCATTGTAGTCATTTCACCCAAATAAGCATACCTTAGATGGGTTGGCAGTGGTTTAAGCTCTAGTAATTGTTTCTGTTCCATAGATGGCTTCCCATAGGTAAACTTAGACGGTGTTACAACTTGTGATGCATCTTCATCAGTTTGAGGACTAAAGAGTTGTGGAGATGCCTTAAATAACTTGAGATATTCAAGAGAATCAGAGTTATCAATAATATTGTCATTCACAAGTGCAAGTTCCAAAGCATCAGTACTAAAATTTTCCTTGAAATTGCTTTCAACTAACGCATTCACCGTGTCAACTCTAAGGCAATCGTCAGAATCTCTTGGAAATTTCATAGCTTTAAAGACGTTGAAAGTTACCTCTTGGTCTTGGACTCTCATGGTCAGCTCTCCTTTTTGAACATCAATCAAAGTCCTACCAGTTGCTAAAAATGGTCTCCCAAGAATGATAGGAATCTCTTTATCTTCCTCCATGTCGAGAATTATGAAATCTGCAGGAAAGATAAACTTGTCTACTTTGACAAGCACATCTTCTATAATGCCTCTGGGGTGTTTCAAAGACCTATCAGCGAGTTGAAGAGTCACAGTGGTCGATTGTGCCTCTCCTAATCCAAGTCTTTGGTAGATGGAAAGTGGCATCAAATTAATGCTTGCACCAAGATCGCACAAAGCTCTACCAAAAAATTTCTCACCAATAGTACAGGGAATGGTGAAACTCCCCGGATCTTTAAGCTTAGGTGGTAGCTTCTTTTGAAGGATGGCACTACACTCCTCTGTGAGAGCAACAGTCTCAAAATCACCTAACCTTCTTTTCTTAGACAAAATGTCTTTCATAAATTTCACATAACGGGCATTTGCTCCAAGGCATCAAAGAAAAGGGATGTTGATATGAAGTTTTTAAATACTTCAAGAAACTTAGAGAACTGTTTATCAAGTTTTTGCTTATGGAAGCGTTGAGGGAATGGAATTGGTGGATTATAAGGCTTGAGATTATCTAACTTGGTTTTATTATGGGATTTTACGTTGATTCATTCTCTTCAACCCTATGATTAGCCTTTTCTTGTTTTTCGAGGTCAACACCTTCAACAATAAGAGTAGGTGGAGAAATGGATTTTTGTATTTCTTCTAACTGTTTTCCACTACTCAATGTCACTGCCTTACAATGCTCTTTTCCCTCCCTTTTTGGATTGATTTCAGTATCACTAGGTAAAGATCCTTGAGGGCGATTGTTGGACGGTAGCCAGTTGCCCTAATTGAACTTCTAGATTCCTAACAGATGTTGTCTGATTTTGGAGAATAGTCTCATTCTTGGCCATATATTGAGCAAACATATCTTCCAATGAAGGCTTTCTCTCCTGTTGTGGGACTTGGTTATGAAAACCTGGAGGGTGAGTGGGCTTCATAGAAGATGATTGACCTTGGTTATTACTCCAAGAAAAATTAGGATGATTCTTCCACCCTGGATTGTATGTGTTGGAATAGGGATTGTTTTGATTGTTTTGATTCCTACTATAATTGGAAACAAAATTGACAGATTCAGGGTTGTGAGGACATCTCTCACTGGCATGGTTACCATTGCAAATTTCGCATGCAACAAAAGGACTCTGAATAGAATGGACACCCATAGTATCCATCTTTTTAACCAAAGCAGACACTTGTGCAGTTAAAGCAGTGATAGCATCAATCTCATGAATTCCGGCTGCTTTCTTAGGAACCATCCTTTCTGATGGCCACTCATAACTATTTGAAGCCATTTCCTCTAATAAGTTGTATGCTTCATCAATTGATTTCCCCATTAGAGCACCGCCTGCTGCAGCATCAATCATATTTCTAGTTTGACCCATCAAACTATTATAAAATGTTTGAACTTGAAGCCACTTCGGTAATCCATGGTGCGGACATCTTCTAAGTAGCTCCTTGTACCTCTCCCAAGCTTCATATAATGACTCTGAGTCAAACTGCATAAAAGTGGTGATTTCATTCCTCATCCGTGCAGTCTTTGCGGGTGGAAAATATTTGGCTAAAAATTTTTGAGCCAGATCCTCCCACGTAGTGATAGAACCACATGGCAATGAATTCAACCAACTCTTTGCCTTATCTCTCAATGAGAAAGGAAAAAGTCTCAACCGAATAGCATCATCAGTGACTCCATTATGCCTAAAGGTGTCACAAATCTCTAGGAAGTTTGATATATGGGAGTTTGGATCATCGTGGGGTAACCCACCAAATTGTACCGATGTTTGAATCATGTGAATGATCCACCAAATCCCCGGCAACGGCGCCAAAAACTTGTTGCGTGTTTTTCAACACACGAACTCGTGCAAGTATACACGGTCACAAGTAATAATATGATAAGTAAAATATCGTTCCCACAGAGATTAGTTACTAGTATTAATTAATTATTAAAATTATTTCAACCTAATTTTATCCAAACAGTAGATAATTTGATGCAGATTTACCAACTAAATTTTATAACAGATTGCAAGAAAATTCTAGGATTGCAGTTTCACCAAATTAATCCACTTGACTCATTATATTTTATCTTGATTTATGTTATTGTGTTTTAAGTTGTTAACCAAGAACTCCTAATCTATCCATATATCTCTTCCGAGCTCCATACAGAAACATCTAGTTAAAATGATTCACTATATTCCTATGGGAATTAAATTCAACCAGATTTATTAAGTTCTGAATTCTCTTATCAGTAACACATACAATAAAAGTATATTTCTATCTCTTATGTATATACGTTATTTCATCACGAGCAAAGACACAAAAATGCCTTTTTCAAGTTTATTTAAGTGTCACAGATCGCTTAATTAATCTTCCGATAATTAAAAGCATTAAACACAGATAAAATAAACAACTTAAAACAAATTCCATAAATCATTCAAAAATATTTAAGTCACATTTCATAATTTACGCTATTACACGCAATCCTAGAACAAATGTATTAGTTCATAGCAGAATTTAAAATTACAACACAACAAAAATAAAACATTGCAGAGAAAGAAAATTAAAAGAAAATAGATAAGAAAAAAAAAACTCTTTCACGATTCCTCAATGAAAAATAAATTTCATTTCTTCTTCTTTGTTGTCTTCTTTCTCTGTAATTTCCCTAAGAAAATACAACATAAAACGTTAAATCAACACTCCGCGTGATTGTGTAACACGCAAACCAGACTAACAGAAAAATTAAAATGTTGCAAGTCTTTCTCCAAACTTGTTGAGAGAAAAAGAGGAAAGAAAGAAAAAAATTACAATCTGTGAAAAAGAAAAAATGATAAAAGCGAAATTTGAAAGAAAAAAATTCTAACCCCCGAACGCGTATCCCCCGAAATATATATCATCTTTTTTTTTTTTATTCTTTTTTTTATTATTTTATTTTTATTATATTTTTTTTTATTTTTTTATATCATTAGTGGGGGACAAGCTAGCACGCGTAACAAACATTCTGCCAATTTTTTGAATTTTTTTTCTTTTTCCGCATGCCACGTGTCGCGCTCTGATTCGGGGACACAATTCGTGGGACACGTGGCAGCTTTTCATTGGACTGTAATCCGGCGCATGAAGAACGCGTCGCAGCGATTTCTCCTAATCCGAAATGTGTAACTACTGGAAGAGGCGCCGATTCTGCGTTTTATTTCACCAAATGCATGCCACGTGTCACCATGTTATTCGCCGGAATATTTATGAGACACGTGGGCCGGCCATTTTCCGTTTGAAGAGTGAGGGTGCACGCCTTGTATGGGACCGCGTCACACGGGATTGTTAACACGAGCGGCTCGGTGCGCGACGGCTTGGATGGACGCGCTCAATCCGGGACCGTTGATCTGATCCAACGGTCAGCGACCGCCTCGGGGGAATCTGCGCAGCCGACATGTGGGGCCCACTCTGACGCCGGCCTGCGCGACACGTGGGACCCACTGGCACGCCGAGCCGCGTGAAAGGAATATCTCTGTCCCCAATCGCTTTTGTCGAGCTTGATGGACACGCGCGCATCTGAGCCGTGGATACTTTGATCGGACGGTCCACGTTTGGCGAGTGCGCTCTTGCGCGTGGTCTTCATCTCCCCTGCGCGAAAATTAAACTTTTATTAATTGTATTTTCACCCACAAATATATTTCAAATTACATTTTAAACTTTCTTAAATTACAGTTTAGCCCTTTACTAATTTTAAATTAAATTTTTAAACTTTTAATAATTACAATTAAGCCCAAATTTAATTTAAATTATATTTTTGATTTATATAAATTGTAATTAAGAAAATATATTACCATAAATTATATTTGTGGACAAAAATATGAAATTAAGTACATTTTCGATACAAATTATTTAATTTTATTAAAAATACATTTTTAACAAATAAAAGGAAAATATTAATTTATTTAACAAAAGTTAATAAATATTAAACGAACATAGCAATTATCATTACTAAAATTGATGCAAATAACTGTATAAAATACAGTTATCAACACTGTCTGTAAGAGGACATTCGTAAACTTAACGGAAAGGAAAGAGAGGCATATCTTATTCAATAGAAAGGCTTGGTAAAGATGAATGTGCCTTTTGTCATGAAAAAGATCATTGGAAGAAAAACTTTCTGAAGTTGCATAAGAAAGGAAAAGTTATGACGCCTGATGCATGTGTAGTTGAAAGCAACTGAGATTCAAATTTTGCATTTATTGGTTTGTCAATAGCATCCCATCCTGGTGATTAGGTTTTTGATTAAGCATGTACCTTTCATATGTCTCCTAATAAGGTCTGGTTCTTTAATTTTGAAAACTAGATGATGGAGTTGTCTTCATGGGTAATGATTATCCATTCAAAATATTGGGGATCGATACAATTTGTTTGAAGAATCAAGATGGTTCAACCGGAGTCTTAACAAATGTTCATTACGTTCAAGATATGAAGAATAATCTTATTGATGTGGGTGTCTCAGAATTAAAAGGTTTCACTATGACCTTATAAAATGGGGCATTTAAGGTTACTTCTGGAGCACTTGTGGTGATGAAATGTGTTCGAAAGAATAACTTGTACTACTACCTTGGTAGTATGGTTATTAGGATAGCATCAATAGTAGTTTGGGAGAAAGAAAAAGATTCCAAAACTACCAAGTTATGTCATATGCGTTTGGGACATACTGGTGAAAAAGATTTATAGATTTTGGTTATAATTCTGTGAGCATTGCGTATTAAGGAAACAGAAAAAGTAAAATTTGGCACTACAATCTATAATACAAAGGAATTTTGGATTACATCCATATTGATGTATGGGGACCAATAAGACTCCATCCATGAGTGGCAAATATTAATATGTCACTTTCGTTGATGACTTCTCCAGAAGAGTTTGGGTGTATTTCATGAAGAAGAAGGATGAAATGATGAGAATTTTTCTCATGTGGAAGAAGATGATCAAGACTTAGATTGGTAGAGAGATCAAGCGTTTGAGGTTTGATAATGTCACTGAGTACAAAAATGATCCATTTATGAAAGTTTATGAAGAAAAAGGGATAATATGACCCTTCACTATTCAAAAAACATCACAACAGAACAAAGTTGTAGAACATATGAATTGAACTTTGTTGGAGAAGGTTCATTGTATGTTGTCAAATGTTGGGTTAGGCAAGTAGTATTGGGCTGAGAATGTGACGTATGCATGTCATCTCGTCAATCGTCTACCATCGTCTTCTCTTGAAGGAAAAACGCATATGGAGGTAAAGTCTAGAAAACCTACTTAAGATTACGATTTCTTACATGTGTTTGGTTATATTTCATACTACCATGTAACAGAATCAAAGTTGGATCTAAGAGCCAAGAAAATTATTTTTTTGGGGATCCTTTCTAGTTCTAAGGGATATCAACTATGATGTTTTGAAGCGAAAAAAATAATCTTCAGTAGAGATGTTACCTTTGATGAATCTGCTTTGCTAAGAAAGGTAACTGAGAAGATTGATGGCACTTTGCAATAGGTGGAACAAACTTTGAAGCAGGTGGAGAAAACTCAGAATTAGGTGGAGTTGAAAGCAGAATTATTAATCCAATTGGTAGAGATAAGACAGAAGCTGATCCTCTATTGGAAGAAGATGAATCAGATGAAGAAGAGGTTTTAACTCAAGAACCTCCACAACAATATGAAGAAACTACAATTGATAGGCCACGACGAAAAAATGTCAAAGTGTTTACTCGATATAAAGAAATGGAAGATCTTCCTACTCAGTTTAAGAATATGGTGGCATGTGCACTTTTAGTTGTGCATGATTCCATTTATAAAGAAGCAATTAGGATCCTTGAAGTTGAAATATGGAAGAAAGTCATGGACAAAGAACTTCTGTCCCTTCAGAAGAATAAGACATGGAAGTTGACACAACTACCTAAGGGAAGGCAATTGGCTACAAATGGGTGTATGCAAAGAAAGAAGAATTTTCTAACAAAGATGGTGTTCGCTACAAGGCAAGGATGATGGCTAAGGGCTATGCTCAGAATGAGGGAATCAATTATAATGAGGTATTTTCTCCAGTTGTAAAACATTCCTTCATTAGAATTTTGTTGGCTTTGGTAGCACATTTGGATTTGGAACTAGTTCAACTTGATGTGAAAATTGTGTTTCTACACATGATCATTATGTGTATTTTCGCAAGCTATAAGATGAGTCTTTCATCTATCTCCTATTGTACATTGATGATATGTTAATTGCATCAAATAGTCAAACATAAATTGAGAATTGGAAGGCTTAACTAAATCAAGAGTTCGAAATGAAAGATCTGGGAGAAGCCAAGAAGATTATCGGCATGAAAATAAGCAAAGATAGGAATAAGGGGAAGCTTAGTTTGACCCAGAGTCAATATTTGAAGAAGGTACTACAACATTTTGGTATGAATGAACAAAAAAAACCTGTAAGTATTCTGCTTTTTCCTCATTTCAAGCTTAGTGCTTAATTATCTCCTAAGAATGATGCAGAACGAGAATACATGGCAAAGGTACCGTATGCAAATGCGGTTGGTAGCTTAATGTATGTAATAGTGTGTACGAGACCTGGCATTTCACATGCGGTTGGTACTGTAAGTAGATATATGCATAATCCTAGTAAAGGACATTGGTTGGCTATGAAATGGATTCTACGGTATATTTTAAATATTATAGTTGTTGGTTTAGTATTTCAATAGGATAATATTTTTGGTTAATGTGCAGTCAGATATTGTGATTCTAACTATGTAGGATATTTAGATAAGCATGAGTCAACTACTGGTTATATGTTTACTCTTGCTAGAACACCGATCAATTAGAAGTATACCTTACAGTCCACAGTTTCTTAGTCTACTATAGAGGTAGAGTATATAGTAGTTATAGAGGCTGTGAAGGAAGCTATTTGGTTACGAGGTTTGCTTGAAGACTTGGGAGTTGGTTAAAAACATATTAAGGTGTTTTGTGACATTCAGAGTGCATTATTCATTTAGCAAATAACTAAGTCTACAATGCATGTACAAAGAACATTGACGCTCGTTACCATTTCGTGCGAGAGATTATTGAAGAAGGTTGAGTATTAGTTTAGAAGATCAATACTACAGAGAATTCGACAGATATGATGACCAAGGTGGTAACGACAATCAAGTTCAAACATTGTTTGGACTTGATTAACATCTTGCAAATTTGAATTGGCAATGAAATTATTGATCTAGAGATTGAAGAAATCATTTAATAATCACTAAGTCGCTAAGGTGGAGGTTTGTTGTATAGCTCCTTAGTATATCCCTACATTGATTCGGAAGGAAGGTGAGTGTTGTATTTTGGGCTATAAATAAACCCCCCTCCACTCCTAAAACATCCCAAAAATTTGTATATCTTCTTCCCTTTTGTAAAGTTAATTGATTAGCTCAATTTTGCCCAATTAGTTTTAATTTTGGAGTTTATTCATTTGGAGATAGGGGAAGTGGTCAACGACGCCCGAGCATATAGGTAACATTTATACCGAATCTTGTTATATTTTCAATATGCTTGAGGACATAGCTTTAGTTTCTTTTAGCATTATATTTCCAATAGCATTATTTTCTGGGCTAATTTGAATTCTATTCGTTTAAATCATAAGTGAATGGTAACTATTTATAATAGGAAAAATCTACCTGATTTTTCCAACACACCCCTTTACTATAATGAAAAGAAAGAAAAAATGTTTTGGATTTAGTGTAATTTCAAGTTAGGAAGGGGAATGGATGAAAATATGAGACTTCAATAAAATAGTAGCATCATATAAGCATGATGGACGTAAGATTATACAAATCCATGAAAGCTTCTTAAAAAATCTAATGGATAATTGTAATGGGATTGATCTTGGAGCATTTGACCCAAAATTTACATGAAAAACAACTAGAGTAAAAATAGAAGGATACGATAATGAATCATCCAAATGAAAATGTTGTCAACAAACCATTCATGATTTCACATCATTACCCAATAATCCTTGACACAATGCTACAAGACTCATGCTTACCTGTACCATTTAGGTTTATTAAAGCTTGTTGGAGACACATAACATGTGCAAAAACGGCACTTACTTTATGCAAGAAAATCACAATAGTTGAAGGAGATTGAAATATTGGAATAAGAACTCTATAGGATATTATCGTAAAAGGATCAAAACAATTGAAGCACAATTATCAAAAATGGAACTAGTGCTTTACAAAAATCATGTACAAGATAAAATAATTACATCGTAAAATCAACTAAATGAACAACTCATCAAAAATGATATGATTTGTAAACAAAAATCAAAATAAATTTGAATTCAACAAGGTGACTAAAACACAAAATTATTCCACTTTTCCACTCTATATAGAAGAAGACAAAACATGATAATCACTTTACAAAATGGTCAAGAGATGTGGATGAGTGAAAGATAGAACATAGAATAGCACATAGTTCAACATTTTGTTGGTGTGTGTTGTGGTGCATGGTGCAACATTGGCAGACATCAATGCTTAGTGGAGCAAAACATGGAACAAATAATAATATTAGTGGAGCCATAAAACATGGATGTGCAGTAGCTAGAGTTATTGTTTAATTTTCATTTTCCTTGTATACATATACCTAAACTCTTGTACAGAAACTGAACACAAATGTAATGAAATATACATGATAATTATCAGAAAAACACAATATTTGTCATGGTATCAGAGCAAGTTATTGCTAACTAATGGAATTACCTACTATATTGATTTCTGTTCTACTACCATTTACCTGCTATTCTGATTTTCTATTGATTTCTGATTTATGGTTTACATTTTTTCCTCGAAGCTGATTTCTGTTTTACTCGTTGAAACCGATTAGTTGCAATACTGAAAAAAATACCATCAAGAAAAACAACAACATTAGTGTGCTCTAGAAGGGAATAAGTACAAAGAACATTGTTGTAAGGCTTAACCACAGAGGTTGAAACCTGATGGGATGGGAAGACAGTGAAGCCTCACCAGTTCTATGACCATCTAGTATCTAGAGTCGCCATTTCTGCTCAGCGTCAGTTTTTAGCTGTGTCCATTGGTTGATGTACGAACTATCACAGATTTGTTATTACGGTTGGTTGATTGGAGTCACAACCGTCTAGCCACCGTCGTGGGCAGCCGTACCATTTTTCTATATCAAAGAAACGTGGAACGCAACGAAGAAGAACACCGCTTCACAGAGACGGAGGACCAGGTGGAGGGCTGACTCCGTCTGGGTGCTGTGGTCGGCTAGGGTTCGACCATCCTGATTGTCCATCAGAAGAAGGAAGGCGCTGCTTTGCGAAAATGAAAAGAAAAAAATAGGAACGCAGTAGAAGAAGTTGCGCTGAGGAACACAGAAGAAGCTGCACTGAGGAACGCAGAAGAAGCTGCGTTGAGGAACGAAGAAGAAGCTATGCGAATTTGGAAAAAACTGAGGAACGTAGAAGAAGCTGAGCTAATATGAAAAAAATTTAGGGTTACGAAATGTTCTATATATAGCTAGTGTGCGATGTGTAAAAAAAAGGAAAAAGGAAGGAAAAAATTTTTAGATTTCATGGAAAAATCTAGAGATTTAACCACCAATTTCATATTGGAAGATTTGATGACAAAAATGACAGAAGTTCTAACTAGAGCTTAGATCACCTCACACCCTCCACTAACTGAAGCGTCGACTACTCCCATTAGTATCAAGTTGGGAGGATCCAACTATGTCTTGTGGTCCCAAGTGGTGGAGATGTATATCTCTGGCAAAGACAAACTGTGATATATTAATGGGGATTTTCCTCAACTTGTTGAAACTGACCTCGCATTTAGGAGATGGTGTACTGAAAATGCCATTGTCAAAGGATGGTTGATCAATTCGATGGACCCCTCCTTGATTGCCAATTTTATTCGATTCCCAATTGCGAAATAGGTTTGGAATTCTGCTTCTACCACCTACTATGATGAGACAGACACGTCTAAAGTATATGATCTTTG
This sequence comes from Hippophae rhamnoides, assembly GCA_033030585.1. Classification (NCBI taxonomy): domain Eukaryota; kingdom Viridiplantae; phylum Streptophyta; class Magnoliopsida; order Rosales; family Elaeagnaceae; genus Hippophae; species Hippophae rhamnoides. The sequence continues at coordinate 19,946,259 of CM065435.1, forward strand.
CCGTCGAGTTACTCGTATAAAGCAAGCGGGTGGATCCATTGAAAAATACTACAATGACCTTCAAAGGTTGTGGCGAGAAATTGATTTCCATCGTCCTAATCCAATAGAATGTGCAACTGACATACAAAAATACAACTCTATCGTACATGAAGATCGAGTGTATACCTTCCTCGATGGACTTCATAACAGACTAGATAAACTCGAAGTGATGTGCTTCAAATCAAACCATTCCCTACGGTGGAACAAGCCTATGGATTCATCCATAGGGAAGAGGTCCGGCAGACCGTGATGATCACGGGTACAGATACGATACCCAGAGTAGTTATGGCTTTCAAAGGGATCAAGGGACACCATAATGCATTGCCACCCAAACTAGGAACTTTTTTGGGTAGCAAGAAATCCACGGGAAATCCACCGTCTATTGACATGAAATGTGGCCATTGTGGAAACTCCAAACACACCCGTGAAAAATGCTTCAAACTACATGGGTATCCAGAATGGTGGAAGGATCTTCAAGCACGAAAGAAACGGGAAATCACTGGGCGAGCTGCTGTGGCTACCAATAATGCATTACTATCCCTTATTCCTCAGGTTGAATCTTCCCAGGATCCAGGTATTTCAAGTAAAACATTTCACATCTCTACTCGTATTGATAATGAGGATTGGATTCTAGACTCTAGAGCTTTAGATCATATGACATTTGACCCAAAAGATCTCTCCAATACAACCCAACCGAGACGGAGTTGTGTTGCCAATGCCAATGGGGTCACTTATCCAGTTATAGGGGCTAGAACAGTGACTTTATCTCCTTCATTATCATTATCTAATACATTACTTGTACCCTCTCTTTCAAGCACACTAATGTTTGTAAGTCAGGTCACTTCAGATCTTAACTCTGTAGTATTGATGCATTCTACCTTTTGTCTTCTATAGGATATTCTCACCAAGGAGATCATTGGGCGTGGTACTAAGAGAAGAGGGCTATATTATATGGATGACCTCAGTTCAGGAAGAGCCAATCACATGCAACACACTGTTGGTAACAAGGAACACCAGATTTGGTTATGTCATCGTCGATTTGGGCATCCATAATTTGGGTATTTAAAGCACCTACTCCCTAGTTTATTTTCAAATATCACACACTCAGATTTCAAATGTGATACTTGTATCTTAGCAAAAAGTCATAGGGAGTCTTATCCTTTGAGCATGAATAGAAGTACGACTTCTTTTGCTTTAGTACATTCTGATGTTTGGGGACCTTCCCCGGTCACTACGTCATCGGGTCATCATTTGTTTGTAATTTTTGTTGATGACTGTATACGAATGACATGGCTTTACCTTCTCAAACATAAAGATGAAGTATTTTCTACGTTTCACTTGTTTCACACCATGGTTCAGACACAATTTTCAGAAAAAAATTAAGATTCTTAGGTCTGATAATGGAGGGGAGTATGTTAATCAACAATTTTGGACATACTTGGACAACCATGGTATTCTCCATGAAACCTCGTGTTCACAAACCCCACAACAGAATGGGACTACAGAGAGGAAGAATAGGCATATTTTAAAAACTGCACGGGCCTTGCTAATTGGTGCACATATGCCTAGTAGATACTGGAGTGATGTTGTTACTACAGCTGTGTATCTACTCAATCGTATGCCCACAAAAACCTTACAATTTCAGACTCCATTAAAGGTGCTATCTGATCATGTTCCCTTGCTTACTATATTGATGCTTCAGCCCCGAATTTTTGGATGTGTTGCTTTTGTAGACCTCCATAAAAATCAACGAACTAAGTTGGATCCATGTGTTGTCCGATGTGTTTTCTTGGGGTATGGCGTACAAAAAAAGGGATACCGATGCTATGATCCTATTACTAAAAGAACCTACATTACCATAGATGTCACTTTCCTAGAATCTGAATGGTTTTTTCCATTACTAGTATCCAATTACCCTCTTTAGGGGGAGAGTTATGGTGAAGAACAAAATTGGCTTAATGTTGAAATATTAGATACTAGTAACAATCCAGCATATTCAGATCATGCCAACAATATGGATGAGCCAGTACCTAGACCCGAACTTCAACTTCTAAGAACTAAATTTGAACTAGTGACTGAATCTCCAGAAGATGCAGTGGTTGATGCACCCCTCCACTCTCTAAAACCCAATGATCCTCCTGCTGAGAATACTCCTGAGGTAATTTCTCCTATCACACCTTTACGAACTAATGCTATAGATACATCTGTTGGTTATGTTCTACCTTTCAGACACAATCGAGGAAAATCTCCGAATTGATACTCTCCAGATAAAGACAAACGACAACCCAAGTATCCAATAGCCAATTATGTATCTAATCAAAGGGTTATCAGAACCTATCAGGGTTTTTGCACAAACACTCTCCTCATGTCAGATTCCAAGCAGCATTGAAGACGCCTTATCTGATCCAAATTGGGCTCAAGCTATAAAAGAAGAATTTGAGGCACTGTAGAAGAACAACACATGGGTGTTAAGAAAGTTGCATCAAGGGAGGAAGATGGTAGGATACAAGTGGATTTTCTCCATTAAGTATAAAGAAGATGGGTCAGTTGATCGATACAAGGTTCGTCTAGTAGCAAAAGGGTATACACAGAAATATGGTATAGATTATCAAGAAACCTTCTCACCTGTGGCTAAACTAAAAATTGTGAGAGTTTTGTTATCTATTGCAGCAAATTTAGATTGGCTATTGCACCAACTTGATGTGAAGAATGCCTTCCTTCATGGTGACCTTGAAGAAGAGATTTACATGGATATTCCACCAGGATATATTGTTACATCAGGAAAAGAAACTGCATGTAGATTACAACGAGCATTGTATGGACTAAAACAATCACCTCGAGCATGGTTTGGCAGATTGAGTTCAGCAATGAGAAAATATGGGTTTCAACAAAGCAACTCTGACCAAACTCTTTTCCAAAAACATCGATTGAGAAAAATAACAGCCCTTGTAGTCTATGTAGACGACATGATCATTACAAGGGATGATAAAGAAGAAATTTCTAGGCTTCAAGAACAACTATCAAATGAGTTTGAAATGAAGGACTTGGGAGGGCTCAAATACTTCTTAGGCATTGAGGTAACAAGATCAAAACAAGATATATGTCTTTCCCAAAGGAAATATACTCTAGACCTACTAGCAGAGGCAGGATTACTAGATTGTAAACCTGTCGATATTTCGATGGTCTAAAATCATAAACTTGGAAAATATGTGGACCAAGTACCAGCAGATAAATAGAGATATCAACGGTTATTCGGTAAACTCATATACTTATCTCATACTCGACCTGATATTGCTTATGCTGTGAGTGTCGTGAGTCAGTCTATGCACTACCCAAGTGAATACCATATGGATGCCGTTATGCGAATACTCCGTTATTTAAAATCCTCCCCTGGGAAAGGACTTATGTTTTCAAAGAATGATCAATTGGAAGTCGTTGGATATACATATTCAGACTGGGCAGGGAATATGAAGGATATGAAATCTACTGCTGGGTACTTTACTTTTGTGGGGAGCAATCTTGTTACATGGAGGAGCAAGAAGCAAAAGGTAGTTGCCTTATCTAGTGCTGAAGCTGAATTTCGAAGAATGGTCAAGGAAATACGTGAGCTCTTTTGGTTGAAAAAACTTCTAACTGAGATTGGTGTTGCTCCTAACTCTGAAATGAACTTATTTTGTGATAACAAAGCAGCCATTGCCATCTCTCACAATCCAGTTCAACATGATCGCACGAAGCACGTTGAAGTGGATCGGAATTTCATCAAACAGAATCTTAAAGAAAAGATTATTCAGCTTCCATTTGTTAAATCAAAAGATCAATTGGCTGATATACTCGCAAAATTTGTGTTTTCAAAGAACTTCTACAACTCACTTGAAAAGTTGGGCATAAGAGACACATATGCACCAACTTGAGGGGGAGTGTTGGTGTGTGTTGTGGTGCATGCTGCAACAGTGGTTAGTGGAGCAAAACATTGAGCAGATAATAATATTAGTGCAACAGCTAGAGTTATTATTTAATGAGCTATGCAAGATTCCTGACGCATATGAAATCAAGAAAGCTCTACGAATCATCAATAATTTAAAGGCACTAGGACCAGATGAAATGTCTACAATATTCTACAAGAAGCATATAAATGTAGTGGGTTTGGATGTTATTAACTTTGTACAAGAATTCTTCAGAATAGATAATACTAAATCCAAAAATCAATGCCACTATGATAATTTTATTACAAAAAAGAGACATGCCTTTATATTTGAGTCATTATCAGCCTACAAATCTATGTAATGTTTCTTATAATACATCTCAAAAATCTTAGCTGTTAGGTTCAAACCTTTCATGGACAGAATAATATCTTCCTACCAATCTGTTTTTGTCCTAAATAGATGAAAATAAGATTTTGGCTCAAGAAGTAATCCACACAATGAAAAGAAAGAAAGGTAAAGGCGCACTTAGGTATCAAGATTGATATAAACAAAGCATATGACAAGATGGAATGGAAATTGATTCTTCATATTATGAAAAGATTGGGATCTGTTGATTCATTTTGCAACTTAATTAAACAATGCATGTAAATAGTGTCATATTCAATGTTCTTGATTGGGGCAAAATTTAATAATTTTACTTCAACAAGAGCTTTAAGACAAGGCAATCCCCTATCATCTTATTTATTCATTGTTGTTGTAGAATTATAATCAAGAATAATGGTTAGTGCAGAGTCTCGACAACTAATGAATGGCATCATAATATCAAGACAATCTTCACCATTTAGTCATTTATTTTATGCAGATAATGTGCTTCTATTTTGTAGGGAAAACCAAAGTAAACAAATAACTTCGTGCATATACTTCAACATGCAATATGGAACAATATGAGGTTAAACTCCTAATTTTAACAAGTCAGGCATTTTTTCCTTCTTTTTTCCTAGAATGCAGATGTTAACCGAAAGAGAAGTTTGTCATGAAGTATGGGGATACAAATCAATGAAAGAAACATAGCTTACCTTGGACATCCCTTATTCATTCAAAAGAATAAAGATAAAGATTTTCAGCCAATATTGGATAAAATATTTAGCCTCACAGAGGGTTGGAAGGCAAGGTTTCTATGAGAAGGCACTGGGAAAGCAACCCTAATAAGATCAGATGGTCCAATCTGTACTAGTTTATACAATGGGTACCTTCCATGTTCCATTATTCATTTGCAGGAAAGCAGATTCTCTAGACAAAAAATTCAAACAAACAAGGATAGATTGCATATAAAAGTTGGAAAGAAATTTGTAAACCAAAAGAACTTGGGGGTTCTGGGTTTTAGAACTTAATTTCAACCAAATGAACAAGGCCTTACTTGCAAAATTAGGATGGAACTTAGCTACAAATGCAGACAAACGGCTGGTTAAGGTGCTGAACAGCAAATACTGCAAGAATGAAAACTTTATGGTCACAAAAATCAAGGGGAAGGGAGAGACTCTTGTGTATGGAAAGGAATTTACAATGCTAGGGCATTCTGAGGAAAGGAATATGCTATCTGATTGGGAATGCACAAAACATCAAAGTGTGGAAGGATCTATGGCTACCCCATATGGAAAGTCACAAGCCTATTAGAGGTAATGCGACTATGATGAATATGGACCTCCTGGTATGTGATATAATCTCTAACTTAGGTGAATTGAATTGGAATTTGCTTTGTCAAGTTGTTAATGAGAATACAGAAAATGCAGTAAACAAACTTAAAAGTTCGAATAGAGATTTACATGATCAATACATACGGGCTAGATCAAAAACTGGTTTTTTCTCTTTAAAATCTGCATATAAGATAGCTGTTCGAGAACAACATGATATTGGAGAAGTCCCTTAAGGAAATGTCTTTGGAAATCCAAAATACATGAAAGACACAAGGTTTTCATAGGGAAGGTCGTCTCAGATACATTATCACTAAGAGTTAGCTAGATTAAAAAGATTTATACAGAACCTAGATACTTAATTTATGCCTATTATGTAACCAAGCAGTTTGAAAGAAGCATATCTAGAGTACAAACAGCTGAACACGTCTAAACCACCTACAAATTTTATATGCTTCAATGTTGATGTAAGCTTCAAGAGTAATCAGAAGGCACCTACAAATATTATATGGAGACATGATTGGTGCATAGGGAAAATTTTAATGACAAACTCTGAGGAAGAGGCAAAAGCAAGGGCTTTAATTAGCATTAACTAAGGGACTAGCAAAAGCCATTGGGTTGGCTAATGTCCTCATCTAAGCAGATTGTTTGAATTTTATTAAGCATATGCAAGGTAGTGGGAATCAAGCCTCATGGGAAGCAAAACAATATCAGCAGGAAATTGAACCTATGCTTAGTCTGTTTGAATGCATAGTGTTCAGATGGATACCCAGAGAATGTAATAAGATAGCAGATCACATTTGCACAATGGGTGATGGCAAATAGGATTAAGGGTTATTTTAACTTATCAAGTTTTCCTAAATCAATTAGTCACCTAATTGATTGATTCATGAATGAAATTTTCATTTGGAAAGGTAAAACAATTAGTCACCTAATTGATTGATTCATGAATGAAATTTTCATTTGGAAAGGTAAAACAACCAAACATTCATACAAATGTTTGGGGGAGCATGTGGACTTCAAGTTGAGAGAACGAGGCATGCACTTCAACTTGAGTGAATTATACTTTTTTTATTATTATTAATTTTATCATTTTTAACACTTGAGTTCCTTAACAAAATTTTCATAATTTTTGTTCATTACTTTTTATATTTAACACATTTTGTTAAAATTTAAAAATTAGAATAAATTCTACTATAACAGTTAGGATTAATATGTTAAAAAAATTATTTTTTGAATTATTTAGTCTCTTAATTTTTAAAGTTTAATATATTTAGTCCATTTTTTTTAAATTTAAATTTAAATTATTAAATATAAAAAATAAGTTTACTAAAAATTTAGATAATTTTGTTAAGCAACTAAAATATTAAAAGTAATAAAGTTAGTGTAAGAAAATTATAATTCATTCTTATGATTTCAGAATCTTTACATGTTGACGAAGTTGTCCTAAAATTATGTAACTGTTAAATTTATACAAGATTAGGAATCTAGGATCATACACATTGTTAAATTAATTGTTAATTTAATTTAGGTAATTAATGCTTTCAATTTTTATTAACGAGCCTCTTTGGCACAATAAATTGAATGATTTTAAGATTAACTTATAAGTTTAAAGTTGGAATTTTACCCCTTAATAACTCCTTTAAAATAGATTATGAATGAAAAAATGTAAAACCTCTTATATAATATACATCATATGACTTCTCAACGGACCTTTTTAACAACAAAATTTAGAGTTTGGTGCCCACAGCGGAACCGTTAAATATGATCCAAAACAATATCAGACCCAAACCCATATATTATAACTCTATCTCACTTTTGTAATATATATATCAATATTTACTTATCAAATGAGAACTTAAAAAAACTGCCTAAGAAAAACATAAAATTGACATTTTTTGCTAGGTTGTATCTACATTTAATTATTAATGTATTTTTATCGGTACGTCGTCATCAATAAAGTAGATTTTTTACATTAAAAAGTTAAAACATTTAAATCATTGTGTGTCATCTATTTTTTTACTGTTTATTATTTTACTGTTACATATTATTATATATTTATACGATCAAAATTAGACCAAATATTCGTTTATACATGTGCTAATTTATAACATATATAATATTTTTTAATCCTAAACTAATTATGATAATTAATTCTACCTTATAATTTCGACTTTTTTACGCGTCTTGATGTATGATGCATATATTATCAAGTGAAAGTGATTAAAAATAAAAAATTTTATCCTAAAAAAGTGAATATTTTGTATATAATTATTGGTGAGAGATATAATACACTAAAAATGTTGTTGGCCACTACGAGTCCTACTTGGATTTTTTTTAATTAACGGTACTTTGGCATTTTGACGTTGCTTTTGTTTTTGTTTTTTAATTAATTCTTATTATCATTTTCATAGTTAAAAAAAAAACTCATACTAAGAAATAAATTAAATTTAATGGTTTCACGTTACCACTTTTTTCAATTTACCCCTTTTTAATTCATCAAATGGTTTCAACGTTACAAAATTATAAATAATAATCTTATTTAAATATTTTTGTCATCAATTTTTTGAGTTTTTTCTTTCCTTCTTCTTATTCTTTTTCTTAGGTTTTTTCATTTTGAATTTTTTAATTTTTTTCTTTTTATTGCCCCTTGTTTTTTTCTTCTTCCAAAAACAAACCCAAAACTTACTTATTATTATTTCTATTATTGTCCATCAACAAATATTATCATATTGTTAACGGTAAAACAAAGGTAATAATCATTTCTATTATTCTATTTTTGTACAATAATTTTTGAGTTTATATACTCTTAAACTCAATCATAAAATAACTATCTAAATAGTATTATTTATGTTTATTTTGTATTAAAATTTCTATAAAGAGAACGAAATTATAAGCAAATATTGTTTTATCAACTATGACAATTATAAAGATTTTATTTAATATAAAAATAAGTAGCTTTGGTAACAATTATGTAGGTTAAGTGTTCTATAATAAAACATTTTTATTAATGATAATAAAAAACATCTCAATCAAACAACCACCGTTTACATCAATGTACAATGGAAACATAAATTAATAACAAATGAAGTAGAACAGTGATGCTAGTAACTAAGAACATGATTACAATGAAAAAGAACTGAGAAAGAAAAAGAAGGGAACAAAGAAAAGGAAAAAAATGAAAAAAAATGCAATGAAAATAGCTAGGAAGAAGAAGAAGTGAAAAAAAAAGAAGAAAAAGGAAAATGAAAGAAAAAATGGGAAAGAAGAAAAATGAAAATCTAAAAAAATTTAGTGACAAAATTGTCCTTGATTAAATAAGGTTATTGTTCGTAATTTTACAATGTTGAAATCAATTAATGAATTGGAGTACTAAATTGAAATCTTTTGAAAATATTGGTGAAAAAGAATACCAATTGTTAAACATGCCCTATGGTACCAATACATACTCTATGTAGGAAATAATGCATAAATAAATAAATTAAAAATAAATATTATATTATTTTAAATTAAAATTATATATATATATATATATTGTAAATACAAAATTTAAATGATATAAAATAAAAATTGAGTAAAAAAATGACCGAGTCTTATGTGTTATATGGTATCCTTAAAATAATTTTTTGATTACCATGAGTATTTCAAAATTCCAAAACAATATTTCACATGATATAACAATAAAATACAAAACAAACTAACACCATAGTTTGCTATCCAATAAACTATCAAGTGTCTGAATTCTATGAGAATGAACCTAACTCTAGATTGCGAATACAAAAATGATAAAACTTTTATATTTTTGCTCTCATTTTTTTTCCTTTTTTTGTAATAAAGTAGAATGGCTACTCATCCATTTATAGATGTAGAGCTCATAAAAATAATTGGCCAGAGAAATGAAATTGAAAGGGAATTAAAAAAATGATTTTGAAATCGAAAAGGAATTACACCTAAATGGTTTCAAAGATTAATTTCATTTAATATAATAATACCTTTTTTCTTAATGAATGGTTTCATTTTTTATCCTTTCAATTTCATTAAAAAATTCAACAATCTCTCACATGAATGAAAATTGACAGAGTTTTTAAATCAATTTTGACATGAAGATAGAGTTCAACGGTCTAAAACCTAAACATGGTATGATGATGTTACCCTTTGAAAGTATATTTACCTTACTAATTGACTAGTGGACATGATATATTTGAACTATTCTATCATTTATATAAGTAGTAAGATATTTCACATAAGAGTCTTTCTTAGCACATTTCAACTCTTACTTTTATGCTTGTTTTGGCCATAAACATGTACCTGGTTCTGTGAGAGTTTATAAAGAATTAAACTATATACAAAATTCATTTTCAAAGTGACCATACTTATCTCTCACATAGGTGATCTCTTATTTATAAGAGTAATTCATAAATAATAACCCACATACTTCGTTCGATATTCTATTTGTAATAATCATTAAAAACTTTTAACTTAACCTTTACTTTTGGGCTTTATGTTTTCACCATAAGAATGAACTTGAGGGTAAACCCCTATGATGATCTCACCAAGTCTTTATAACTAGGATGTCCTTCTAGATCTTGGGATCTCTAGTCAACTAGGTTGAGTTTCTTTTGTAAATCTTTATTCATTCATGGATTTCAATTCCTTTCCCTTAGATGACTTATCAACTAAATCTCAATTTAATCCTTTGGTTAACGGATCCGTAATTTTATCTTTTTATTTACTTAGTCAATAAAGATAACTTCAATTGAGAGTAGTTATCTAATGATATTATGTTTACGATGTATATGATGAGATTTATTATTATACATATTGTTCTATGCCTTGTCAGATTAACTATCACAATAGATATAAATTGCAAGTATAAGCATAAGATATTTTGGAATATCCTCTATGAAATTATATAGTTATTCAGCCTCTTCGTCACTTTATCCAAAGCGATGAATTTAGATTCTATTGTATATCTAACAATACACGTCTGTGTAGAAATCTTCCATGAAAAAACTACACCAACTAGTTTGAACACATAAGTCAATCTCTTATACTATACATCCAGACTAAATATTGGAGTAATACAAGCAACTACTTTATTTTCCTTAGTATTGAAAATAGTGGAATCATTATTGAGTTTATTAAAAATGGTAGAAATAGTAGGTAGAGAAACAATAGAGGCTTGAGTAACCTGTGTAAACAATTCACAAGTAGACTTCAAAATGCTTGATTATCAATCACATAAAATCCACCATTAAGTTTTCCTCGTAGCAGTTCATGTTAAGTTGTTTGATCCGATTGGAAATAATACACGGACAAATAATTTAAAAATAAAATTATTTTATTGAAATTAAAAATATTTATATATATATACAAAATTTAAATAGGAAAAAGAAAAATAATAATCGAGGCTTTAAGATATATTTTTCGCTCATCGTAAGTGTTTGATAACGATATAAACTTATCTCATAGAATACAATGATTAAATAATAATAAACTTAAATTATAATTTATTATTCTACTAACTTTAAAGTACGTGAAATCTATTAAAGGAACCTAAATCTAAATCTAAATAGAAAATATACAACAAAAATAAAAAACAAAAAAAATATTTTTTTACCTTTTTTGCCTCCTTTTCTTTTTTCCTTCTTTTTTTTCATTCCTCTTTTCTTTTCTCTTTTCTCTTTCTTCTTCTCTTCACTTCTCTATTTTTCTTCTTATTTTCGTTCTCAATTTTCTTCTGTATTTTTCTCATCTTTCTTCTTTATTTATAGAAGAATTATACAAAAACGAAAGCTGAAATTGAAGTAGAGAAATGAATGAGCAACAAAATAAATTAATTTTCCAGATAAACTAAGGAAATCAAAAGCAAAGGTAACATAAAATTAAAAATTGAAAATTAAAATTAAAATTTTTATTCAAATTTTCTAACAAATCCTTCACATAATGCTAAGTTGCATGAAACTCAAAAATGCATATTATGATCCTTTGCAAATTGAGAAACGCTTAATAAGTTTTTAGCAATAGCAGGCACATGTAAAATATTATTCTAAGTAAATATCTTTATTGGTCATGCGTATATTTAAAAAAAGAACCAATATGTAATAATGGCATAGTCTTTATTAATTCAATTCTTGACTTGATTAACAACATTGTAAGATAAGGATAAAACCAAATTTGTTGTTTCAGATGTAACATTGATGGGATACACATGAGTTTGGATATCCATAAGGATCACTAGATAAGTCAAGAGCACTTGTCAAAGCACAATGCTATAGTTGGAGGGAAAAGCAAAATTTGCATATTCTTGAGAAGTAATAAAGGATTGTGCATGTGGTTGTTATGTGCCTTGATTAGGAAAGAAATTCTCTTGTGATGTATTCAATGTCCTTTGCTAACCTTGAGAGACATTAGAATTAACAGAAGCATTTTCTTGTGTTTGATCTCCACCGACTTGTATAGGTTGAAAAGTTGGCATAAATCTATACCAACAAGAAGCCACAAGATGATTATTATTTCCACACAATTAACATTGCACCTTGTTATTCCCTTGGGTCCTTCCACTATTTCTCTCATTGTCACTACTTCTTCTTCCATTTCCACCCCAAATATACCACGAATTGGAAACATAAAAGGAAAGCTTGGGTTACCAAATTGATTCATAGAAAATTTTTCCTCTTGGAGCCAAAGCTCAAGGATTAAATTGATTGGAAGCAACAAAAATGTAGGCAACCTCGGCTAAATAGATCGATGAACAGGAGTTTGTTGTGAAAAGTTAACACTTGGCAACAAAGAATCTTGATTATTTTTAGTTACAAGCCAACTCTCATGACTTCACATGAGTGAAGTAGTATCAACAAATGCTATAGGTTCAGATTGCATCTTATCAGTTATTGTAGATACAACATACTGAGAGTCTTTTTTTGGTCCATCAATTAGGTAAATTACCTTATCATCTTTAGTAAAAGCATAACCAATTGAATCTAACTTATTAGCTATTTCCTTAAAAATTCCTTTTCTCAATTTTAAGAGTTCTTACCTTAACTGTAGGATTCTCCCCTTAGATCTTGAGGAAAATAGTTTTTCTAACTCAATCCATGCACTCGTCATTCTTGTAAAACCACCCATTCGATGGAAAATCGATCATGTTTGATCTACCTGTTCTTGGTTTATTGTTTGATCATTATTGGATCGGAGGAAAAGGATTTTGATCGATCAACCTTTAGGTTCGAGGGATCGTTCGAGTCTGTATTAGATCGATTGAGCGGATAAATGTTCAACTTAAAATCTCTTTGTTTACTCATCCCAAGTATGTGGATTACTATATTACCCTGATTTAATACTGCTTTATTAAATATTTTAACCTAGCATTAGGGTTTTATTTTTCCTATATAAACAACATAATGCTATTTATTTCAATTACCATGCATATTCTATTCATCATGCATCTTTTGTGCTCTCTCTCACTCAAAGTGTTTTTAACTTAATCATAATTTTTAGGTGTTCTTGATTTAATCTATCAAACATATTTTGCAGTAATATTTGATTGATTTATATGCTAATTTGCTTTAAAATATTGTGCTTTTAACTTTTGTGCATTCTAGGGTTTACTATACAATTTGGTTTATTTGATTTATATCCATGAATATTCTAGTTAGGATTTTTTTATTGTTAAGTATGTTTTAGTACATATTTTGTACTTATGCTATTTGTGATAACTTTTCAAGTACTTATTAAACATGTTTGATTGTTCGTGTGATTCTAGATATCGGAACATTGCTCTGGGTCCATACACCTACCTTTTAATGACTATGAAAAAATGAATGATCGTAAGTATATTATTTTGGAGGCTTTATCTGTTAAGGGTAGTTTAAAACTTAACTTTGTATTGAACTAATTTTTCATAGTGAATAGTCAGGTGGTCCGATGAAAAGTCATTCTTATGACTTAGGTTATTTTCATCTAAAATATCATGTGTTATATTATCTTATTTTTGCATTCTATTGTTTACATACGATTATATGTCTAGTCGCTTGAAAATTTTTAATTAGATATAATTAATAAAATTATCTATTTACCTCCTCTAAATTAACTAGATCTATAAGTTAAACTTTTAAAATGAATTGGAGCTTATACGTGCACTTGATCATTACTTGAGTTGGTGGTGGTGATTGTATCGTTGGCATGAACTCCTACAAGGTAAACTCTTTCAGACCCTACAAGGCTTAGTCTTTGTCCATAATTTTTTCAGAACATTAGAATTTCTTAGCACACAAATAACATCTCTTATATTAAACTTATACTTTTTCACTATTAAAAGAAATCTTACTAGTTATTTCATATTAAAAACTGTCCAATTGGACACTATTTAAATTGAATTATGTATATTTAGACTCATTCAATGTTATTAGGATGTTATTTTTGTTGTGATAAATTTTAGAGGTATTATATATATATATATATCATTAAGAATTTTGAATTCATGTAATCTTAAATACGAAGACATGTATAATTTTAAATTATTAAATTAGACTATAAAATGGTACGACTATAATTTTAATAGTTTCAAATCTTTTCAAGTTAATGGTATTATCTTTTAGGGATGGGCAAAAAAACCGCGGGTTTGGTTATCCGAACCGGTGGTTTGGTTTTTAACGGATAAATTTTGGGGATGATTTCGGGTAAAAACCGAACATGAAACAACGGGTACGGTTCAGTTACGGTTATACTAAAAACCATACCCGCTCGTACCAAAAATTAATTATATTTAATTAATTAATTTATATATTTAATAAATTAAATTATATATATATTTTGGGTTTTTTTCGGTTTTTTTTTCATAACTGCTCCGAACCGTTACCCGCGGGTAAAAAAATGTTTCCGAATCGTAACGATTTTCAAACGATTTCACACATAGGTTTTATAATTCGGTTCGGAGATGGTTATATCAAAAACCGTCCCCGCCCGTCTCGTGCCCATTTCTAATATCTTCAAAGAGACCTACTATTAATGTTATTAGGATACTATTTTTATTGGGATAAATTTTAGAAGTATTATATATATATATATATATATATATATATATATATGAGATTAAGAATTTTGAATTTATGTAATTTTACAGATGAAGTCATGTTTAATTTTAAATTATTAAATTAGACTATAAAATGGTACTATTATAATTTTAATAGTTTTCAAATCTTTTCAAGTTAAATGGTATTATCCTCAAAGAGACCTACTATTAAGAGTTTCTATGAGATATTATAGGGCATTTTTCACGTTCACTTAACATAGATTATTTTTTGGGTCATGTTTTGATTCAAACATAAGTTTTAACGAGCATATTTTATAACTAGTTGATTAATTGTTTGACTCATTTTGACAATCAGGTGTCAATTAATGATCAATCTTTATTCAATATTCTACCCATCAAATTAATTCCTCAAATATTTAAAGAAAATTGTATCACAAGTACATTAGTTATTGCCTATCAGACACCCTTTATGACGATCGAGCATCAATCCTACATGGCCATGGGGATTATCGATACAACATAACTTCTTAAGTACTTAATCCATTATTGGTCCATCCACTGTAAAAGGCAAAATCTATTAAATATTTTACATGCATGATACAATAAAAGAAGTGAGCAAAAAAAATATGACATTGATGCGTGGTATGTAATAACTCATAAATAATCGGTCGTACTTACACGTTAATTTAAAAAAACCAAAATTTATGTGAATTAATATCAAATATATTATAAAATACGGATGTAATCTAATAGATATAATTAATATTAATAGATTGGAAGTTAAGAATTTGACCTTTTTTACATTATTTTTTTAAAATAAAAGGTTAAACTGGCAACGAGCCGTTTGGGCTAATTAAGCATGGTCCAACGTATGGTGTCAAGAATATAGGCATAGTACGACACGTTAGTTATTTTGTACGGAGACACTCTTACATTCACAAGTGTTATTTTGTACTTACATTTTCATAGATGGGATGAATTAAATAATATAATATATTCATGAATTTACGGAGACTTATAAAATTATATTTATATTTATATTAATTATAATCTATTATGTTACAAAATTATGAATTTATTCATTTTTTTTTAGTAAAATCATACTACGTGACACATCATGAATAATGTATATATATATATATTTAATTTTTAAAAATAATTATTTATTATTATACTTATCCAAAAAATAATAGATAATATTCATAATATATTATTCAATATTTTTAAAATATATAATATTATACTCTATCCTGATTTTATTAGTGGATTTTTGAAGGATATTGGAAATGTGTTTTTAAAGAAAGTTAATATATGCATTTATTATACAAATTTATTTACATGGAATAACATATAAAATATTTTATAAAATAAAAAATAATATTTTTAAAATTTATTATCATAAAAATAATATATTTTAAGTTCATTTTATATATTTTAATTATTAAAAAAGTTTAAAATATTATTTTATTTTAAACATCATCAAAATAAACACTATTTAAATTAAACTAAAAATATTTAGATATATTTAATGGTAAAGCTTATCTAATTAAATATCATTTAATTTTTTAAAAGTATTATTTATATTATTATAATTTTTAAAATTATCTAATTATAAATAAAATTTAATATAAAAAAAATTATTTGAATTAGAATTTGTACTCTTTAAATTCCATTCACTTCGCATCGCATCGGATCGATCTCTAGTTTCCATAATATCTATATATGGCTAATCATGACAACTGAATTGCACGTGTTCGGTTATAAGCTTGGCTTATCAAATTGCAAAAAGGTACCGCTTTACTCACGACGCCAACGAACTAAACAATAACACGTTGAAACTTAGACATAGACACATGACCTCATCTGATCCAAAACTAAGCTAAGACACATGACCTCATAACTGTACGCGCACATGTTCAATTATTGAAGTTCCACGTGCATACATAGGTCATTGAAACGTAGGATGATAATTGCCGGATGAGACGATGATAGTAAAACTAAAAAATACGTACTATAAATATTGGTCTGTCCGATGTTCCTAAATTGCCGGAAAACTTATCCTCAGATCCCATAATTTGCCGGAAAACTTATCCTCAGATCCCATGTCTTTTTCCTAAAGTTTGTTTTATTGAACATGTCTTTTTCCTAAAATTAGATATTATAAACTTATCCTGTTGGCTTCAGAGTTCAGTCAACGTAAAAGCAAAAAACCAATCCCTCCCCAATACCTAACTCTAGTTTTCTATTTTATTACCAACAATGCCCAAGTGACATGTGACTATAAATGAGTATGTTGTCTAGTACGAGTTCTTATTTTTATTATTATTATTATTAATTTTTAAGTATTTATTTTTTATTAACTTTAAATTATTATATATTATAAAAATAATAAATTATTACCCAATTAATTATATCAGGCGGTGACAATCGATATACATCCCAGATCTTATCAACCCATGAATTTTCTTAATAAATAAAATTTTTCCAAGATATATATGAACGAAATGATGTCATACTGATGGGAATAGTCACTTTATTTGTACATTTATTTTACTAATTTAAAATATGTGACGTTAAGTCACCTTTTGTTTTAAAAATGAAAAATAAATAAATAAATATTTAATAATTTTATATTTATTTCATATAAAAAAAAATTATCTGGATTATCCTTAAACATTTCATTATTCATTATGCGAAACTACCAAAATATCAAACGAGCAAATTGTGTTCAATAACCTTCACAATCAAGACATAAGCCTTGAGTCCCGTCATTGCCACCTAGCTCGTCAAAATAACCTCAACCTAGCTCACTGTGTATCGTCAAAAATGGTTTTATTTTTTGGTTTCTTTCTGTTTAGTCCTCTAACAATGGCGTTCTCTAATAATTTAAAAATAATATCGTGTTTTGTTGTGAAAAGATAGATGAGACAAGGCTAGTTCTGTGTTTTTAAATTTTTTTACCTTTTGATTCAGTGCGGATAAATGACGATAATATCTCTAAAGTTATTTTTTTAAAATTAAATAATTAAATAATTAAATAATAATAGTTAAAGATTAAATATCATAAATTATTTTACTTCAACTATTTTTATTATCTTTTATATATCTATATATATATATAAATGCGTGATTAATTAACTAAATAATTAATTGATAAATTAGAATATTTTTTTATTTCAATTAAAATGTTAAAACCAAATCAAGAATAAATCTAAAAAAATTAAAATTTGAAGAAAGTCAATATTTATGTTTCAAAACGCATGCAACATATTTACAATTTTCCATGAAAATGTGTCAAATTTCTTTCAAAGTTGTCTGGCATTGTTGAAATCTTGAAATACCGTCAATAATCAATGATTGGGAATTTGGGATAACCACATCAAACGTGAAGAATATCCACAAACTGTAACCTTATATCATGTAATATTCCTATAATTTGTATTGTAAAAAAATAATAATAATAAAAAAATAATTCTTCTAAATTGATTAACCTTTCAGCCTTCTAATTTTTCACAAAACTAAAGCAAGAGTATTGATGCAGTCATGTGTTGCATATGTCTTTATATAAAAATAAATAAATTATATTATGAGTTTTTTTTTTTACATAAAAATTATTTTGAATGTATATTTAAAAAAAGAAAAGATAGATACTCTTAAAATAATCTTAAAGAAATACGGGATCATTTTAATCGTATAAATACGTGATTTATACATTCTATCTTATAACTTTTTTTTTATTAGTTCTGTTATTGTTGTTGTTGGTGATCCTAGAACCAAGAAAATCACATAAAGTTAGATCTACAGGATTTCTATCAAATCTTTCTCCTCCACTTGAGGTATGTTTATTATTGTTTCATAATTCATTATGTGAAATGAAAGATGACCTAAGTTGGGAAATTTGTTTTATATCACATTGTTTCTTAAGAAAGATTGTCAAACACTTAATTAGCTTGACTTAGAGAAGGAAAATCTTACTTCAGTTTATATTTCTTTCTGATTCACAATATTTTCTATTTTGTAACGTAAGAAGCATGCTCATTAGCTCCTTTTATTTATTTATTTATATGTTGTGTTTAAAATAAAGTTCGGTAGCTAGACCAGGCTTAATTAGTTTCAAAAATTGGAAGATAGTTGACTTTTTTTAATTATTTTTTAACAAACAAAATATATAATTCTCATTTTATTTTTAAATTTTTTTTAACTTAATTAATCACACTTTTTAAATTACAGGATAAATAAAACTCACTTAAAAAATTATAAAATTAAAATATATAAATCAAATATTTATAATACATGAAGACTCAACAACCTAAAGAAAATAAAATAAATAAATATAAAAACAATTGTACTAGTAAGTTACCTAATTACCCCACCAAATGACCGATTATTCTTTTACAATTTTAGATTCATTACTTGAAAATGTATTATTAGCTAATCTAACATCATGATTGATTATGGTGGTCACTAATAAAATTTTGAACGAATGAAAATCAATCAATAATTCTTTTATATATGTTATATTAATTAACTAAGCATAGACTTAATAATTAAGCTACCAATAAATTATATATAAAAATAGCATTTTTTATGGATATGTAAAACAATGTCATCTAATATATTGCTTTTAGGGAAATTAAAATTAAAATTTTTAAAGCCATCACATTTTGTTTTTTTTTTTTTTTTGTCTTTGAGTGTAGTATAGAATCGAATTAAAATTAAGTGTACAATTAAAATTAATAAAAAATAAATTATTAAATATAATAAAAATTAAAGCAATAATTTATTAAATGAATAAATTATTTATAAGTAATAATTTATTAGTTCAATATATTAATTATTAAAGAATTAATTAAAAATGGACATAATTTTTAATGTAATATTTAGTGTGTAAGAAAATATATAATGCAATTTTTGTATCAAAATGATACAGTAGATTGAAAATGCTCTAATTAATATTCAAATTTTTAAATTTTTTAAATTTTTAAATAAATTATATCTTCTTGTCGAGACAAAAATTTGCTAAAAAAACTAATGAATATATCTTCATCATTCCGTATTAAAAGGCCACTTTCAAGTCATCCGTATAAAATTGAATATTACAGAAAACGAATAAGGAACCTAACTATTATTAAGTACAGATACACACCCGAAATTTGCCCTTTTTTAAACGGCAATTAAAATGTCATCCATTAATGGAGATTTAAATTTTATGAAAATATTATTTTAATAAAAATTATAAATATTGTGTCGTATTAACGAATAATTACTTTATAAAAAAGTTATTTATATATAAATTAATTTTTATTTAATACATATACATATTTTTTTTATGTTTATTTTTATTAATAAATAATGAGAACAAAATTTATAGTTAAATGGATAAATATAATTTAAATGATAAAAAACCATGAAGTAGAAATTAAAAAAAAATGATAACCCAAATTATAAAAAAAAATAACTTTTTCAATGAAAATACAAATTATAGAACATATAAACTTAAAAGATTAGAAATATAAGAAATGAAATTTTGTCGACATTATATCATATGAAATAACAATATCTTGGAAAATGAAATATATATATATATATATATAGGATATTTTTGCCTAGCGCAATATAGATATTATATATCAATATTTCTCTTTTTTTTTCTTTTTTTTTCTCCTTAATCAATATCTTGGAAAATGAAATATATATATATATATATATATATATATATATATATATAGGATATTTTTGCCTAGCACAATATAGATATTATATATCAATATTTCTCTTTTTTTTTCTTTTTTTTTTCTCCTTAATCAATAATAATAAATCTAATTATTTTACCGACTAAACGATTTCAAAGTTAATATATATGAATAAAGTGTTTAAAATGCATGGAAACATTATCCATGCTTTTTTCCATCATTAATTATTAGCTATATCATAAGCATTGTCGACATCTCTATCTCTTTCTGAATTATGAGCTAAAAAAAACAAAGCAAATCTTATGTCAAGTTGGCATCTCACACATAAATTACAGTATTATCTTTCTCGTAACAACAAGATAGAAATGGACCCATATCTCATATTATTACTCCAGAATATTTCATAAAAACCTACACGACGTGTCGATCGCATAACGGTGTAAGACTCAATACTTGTTAACCCCAACACAAATATCCCTTAAAAAATAAATAAAAAAAAACTATTAATTTTTAACCAAAATAACCTTTTAATTTAAAAAGACTTTCATAATAAATATCTAATGTTTATATGTTTTTATTAAAAAATATCATGATACCCTACCGTAAAAGTTATATTTTTTTTTATATATTTGTTTGAAAAAATAACTCAAATAATATTCTTAAAATTTATAATCATAAAAATAATATTTTTTGTAATCAGTTTATATATTTACTATAAAAAAAATATGATATATCATTTCATATTAAATGTTATTTAAATTAAATTATAATTATTTAGATTCGTTAAATATTAAACGTCGTCTAATTAAACAATATTTAATGTTATTATAATGTTATTTTTATAATTATAAATCTTAATAACATTATTTTTTGTAATTTTTTTATTTATTTTACTAATACTTTAAAATGTCGTATTTTTACTAATACATTATAATGTCATATAACATGCACATGTTACTTTCCTTGGAAAAAAGAAATTATTTACGTCATTCTTATCTATTAAAGCTTCAATGCCATAAGCTTTTATTCATTTTTTATTAGATTTTTCTTTATTATTTTGTATTTCTTTCATCTTTCATATGATTTTTTATACGTTGAAGATATATAATTTGGCCCTATTTTTATATTATAAGAATGACAATAAAAACAAAAAACAAGCATAAGAAAAATTAGAATAAAATTTAAATAAAAATTTATGTGCTAAAGATTTTAAAAGTAAAAAATGGTGGAATAATTCCACCTTTTTCAAAAGAAATTATGTGTAAAATAACATCATATATCCCTTAAAAATAAATATGTGTATGTCATATAATTTTAAATGGTTTATAAATATAATTTTATCATTTTATAGTTATTTATTTAAAAAAAATAAAATTAAAATACTATTAAAATAAATATAAGATATAAGTGTTATTTTTTGAATAAAAATAAGACTAATCATTGCCCTTCCTTTTTTTTTTTAACTTAACGGAGAAAAATGTATAAACTCGTAAACACTGTTTAAATCTAAATAATTTAATTTATAATATTTATCATATATATTTTTAATATATAATTAAGAAGTTTTTACTAGATTAGATCTTTAATAGATCCAAAATTTATGTTTAATTTTTTTTTCTTTGTCATTTTAATATATTTAAAATATGTAGTAAAACTTAAAGAAAGAGAAATAAAAAATATATCAGTTCAATTACAAGTCACTTGTGTTTAACTAGTTTAATAAAAGACATTAATAATTTAGTTTTGAAAAAGACCTCATTTATAAAATAACAGTTTTAAGCTTTTTAAAATTTATAGCTTTCTTTCTCTCTAAGTTTTTTTCCCACTCGAATAAAAATAATAATTCATACCATCCTAATATCATTGTCCAAATCCATTGTTCTCTTTATCCTATCATTAACAACATCTAATTCCTTCGCTTAATTGCTAACCATCAATTATCATTTGTTATATAACAATCCAAAATCATAATTTCTACTGGAACTATATATAAACTACGTACGTTTTGACCACCACAAACTAATCTCTATTGTAATTATATACCCCTGATCGCTATGAAAACTAACTTATTCTCTCCGATTTCCTCGACCATCTTGATTCTTTTTCGACCATCTTAAGTTCTATCAAAGTCATATTCAAAAACTACAGCTTTGGCACTTTTTCCACTACAAGAGAAAATTTGGGTTTTGTAGTAAAAGAGTTTTCTTGACAAAATATTATGTCGGGATGATATTTCCATTATCCTAACCTTTTCATAGAAAAATTTTTGAGTACAAAAATTAATTCTATCAATGAAAATATTCTGTTCTACAAAATCTTTTGTTGGGATGATAGTCCCAATACCCAATGGTAGAAATATTCTTGGGGACAAATCAAATTTATTGGTGAACTATTTTATTTGATAAACATTTTTATCCAAAAAATAAATTTTTTTTACAACTTTTTGTTATGATTGATTAAAAATAATATTAGTTTTGTTAGTCAAAATAGGAGGTGCCTAATTTAGAAGAAAATTCATGGAAGGTGGCTTAACATATTATCAAAGATGGAGGTGCCTAACCTTATTTGAATAAAGAATAGGAAAATTAGGTAGCCTATTTTTGTTGAATGAAGAAATGTTTGGCATATGAAATGAGAACTTGAAGGCTATAAATATGGCTTCATTTCTTCATTGATAATCATCCAAAAAAATAGAGAAAAGTTTGTATGAGAAGTTCTTTAGTGAGAGAATTTTGTGGGAAAATTCTCTTGGGCTTGTAATTGCTCTTGTCTTTTGGGTGTATGAGAAAATTACTGAGAGTGTGGTTGTAACAATTTTTCACATAGTGAATTTTTCTCTGGTTGTCTTTTGACAACGAAAGTGGTTTTTCTCTAATTTGGAGTTTCCACTATAATTTTTGTGTTATATATTATCTATTTCTCTATTATTTGATATTCTGCTAAGGAAGATCTTGGGAGGGAGAATTTGTGATTATACCATTTTATCCAAATTTTCTAACACTTTTGTCACCAAATATAGTTATCTTATCAAAATAATTTCATTAATGAAGATGCTTTACGAACAAAGCTTGTGACAAAAATGTCTCTTTTTGAATTTTTTTTTTTTGAAAAAAAGGTATGAATTTCACCCACTTATAAATATTTGAGAAATTTTATTTTTCCTCTATATAATATAGATTTATAAATCTACAAAATATTAAAAAAAAGTAGCAACGACATTACAAGATAAGAGGTTCAACCTGTCGACCAAAACACTATTTATTCACCAATCATTTTGACTCCATCATAGATTGTTAGAAACGCAGATATTACACCTGGACCTTCCTATCTATAATAGGATTGACGGGTCTATAGGAGAAGAACCTAGGCCAAATCCCATTCGAACCTAACATGAAACACATTCTAAACCATTCTTGAGTGCCTTCTAGAGCATCTAGCAACCTAGTAACATCCTATAATAATGGGGCAAAAATTGACCTAGAACCACACCAACATCGATCAAGAACTTATGCATTATAGGTAAAAAAGGGAGTTGCAACCTTGAAAAAAGTGATTAGTCTATCATGACCAAATAATGATATGTCATCTTAGAGCCATAACGATTCACAGAAAATAAATCAACATCTCTCCAATAAGTGCCTTATTGGCATAAAGGAATGTCAGTCGAAATTGAACTCAAGTTTTCATCGCTTGAAGACCTAACTCGTGTCGAGCGAGCACTCAAATGATCCTCACAAATAGCACCGGAGGAGCCATAACATCATAATAGCCTAGGCCAATTTTTGAGTGTGGCACTCCTGGCTACCGATGGCTAGAGAATTAATGGCCAGAGGGTTTCTTGCTAGATGAAAGCCAGCCAGGATATCATTGACCAAGCCATTATTGGTCAAATAGGTGCAAGCCAGAGATGGACCAACTAGGATGTTGTTGGCGAAGGTCCCACAGGCCATTCTTCCACCCAACCTCCACTCGACCACCAACGAATGCTAACAATGTTGACCTCATCTTGCTCGGTGTGCATCCATAGTGGTCTAACTCAATCCTGGATGTTCGTAGATCTTGTATCCATCGCTTCTTGCGCAAGTAATTATGGTATAATATTTGTGCGGTGCAAAGTGTTTTGATAGTAAGAAAATAATTATTCTACACTACATGCAACTTAAAGGAAGAAAAATAAATAAAAATGATGGAAGAAATTATCTTAAATAATTCTCTCCTTCTCTTTACTTCTCATCACCTCTGAGAAATGATTATGAGTTGTGAGGAATTCAAGATAATAAAAAACTTGTATATAAAAAGGTGAAGAAGCATTCTTATCCATCCTTCAGGGCCACATCCAATAGTCACATTTACTAGGCCAAACCTAAGCGTTCCAAGCCAAGAATTTGAAATTCAAATTTTCCTTTAGAAAGAAGGAATAGTCAACTACCTAAGTACAACCGTTAACCTTGACATAACTCCCTAATTGGGAGTCCTATTGAAAATTTGAAAGCATCGCTAACAATCGAAGGCCACTATGCACGTTTTGAGTTGCTTAACACGTCATGAAATCCTTCACTTGGATAGGCAAAAAAGCACACGACAGTGGGCCTAGTGCCACCATTATGATTGAAAAGGGTCACTAATCCAAATAATAACAAGAATTACAATAAAACTTTCTTGTCCAATGACCAAAAAGTCTTGAAAGTTGATTTTGGGTGTAATAGAATGCATCTCCTATGACAAGAAAAAAGTTATTCCAATTAGTAAAAAACCTTATAGATCAAGCATAATAAGTGCTGACTTATTAGATAAGAATGAATAGGATAATCTCAATAAAGGGATAAAATGCTAATAATTATTCATTAATTATCCCGAAGAGATGTTTATAGATATATGTCTTTGATGCTACAGTAAGTCTATCTATATAGATAAGAAATATGTATCAAGTTGACTCTTCTACCTATATATATTCACAATTTTATAATATCTTAGAATAAGTTGGATCTTATTATCGAAAATAACAATCAAACACTATCTTTTCTTTCAATTATAGAGCGAGATTTAAATCTCTTCTAAAATTTCATGATCAGGTTACCGACTTAAGCATCGAAAAGTCAAAAGAAACCATCCCTAAAAATCCTAAAGATTTATTTTATTTTGTAAATCTACCAAAGACATTCCTATATTATGTTGTCAAAAATTGACATCAACAAAATATTAAAAACTTCTTAAGAGAATTGTTGCTTGTGTTATCTAACATGACCTCTGTGACTCTTGATATTGGAATGCTTGATGAACTGGAGCATGTCACCTTTTCTTCCTCCTGACGTCGAGCTTACATCATTCAATGCTTGAATTATGTCATGTTTTAATTGATATGATGATTGTTACTTTAGTAATGGTGGAGCAAAACATTGGTATTGCACAAGCTAGACATGTTGTTAGTAAGAGTGTTGTTCTTCATGGAATAGGTAGAAAAAAATGGGAGGATTCAAACTAGCATGGGATCCAGATAAGTTTTTTTTGGATAAGTAGTGTCAACCATGGAATACACAAAGCTCACCAAATATTTTCATTTATACATTATACTAATTTTGTAAATTCATAATTTTTCACTTGTGCGATGTTTTCACAAATCTTACCTATCAACTGTTAACTCATTATTTTCATATATTTTTCTATTTTCAAATACATAAACAACAGAATTGTTGAATGCAACATAAGTTCTTCAAAATGTGGCAAAAAATGAAGCACTAATGATATTTGGGTAATTTTATTTGAATTAATGTAAGACATCTATATCTAAGACTCCATTAAAAAAAACAATACTACATTACTTAAGCATTGAGGAGAATTCGAAATCCAAATCTCACTCTTACAAAACCAAGACCCTATCTAAGCGTGATGTTTTGAGAAGATATTATTATAATATTGATATATATATATACAAACGTAATTTTTAATTTTTGACATTAGACATATATATATATATATGATAGCATTATAAAAATTGTGGCTTAATTAAGAAAAAAACATAATCTTTTACATCTAAAGGGTTTTTAACTTTGATGATAAGCATATTATTAGTCATCATGACCTATATAATAATTTTAAAATAATGACTTCACAAGAAGTTTATGAATCATACAAAAGTATGATAGTTTTATTACAAACTACATTCCAAAATTTCGTAATCTACTGTTCAGTTCTATATATTGGATTATGGATGGAGGGAGGGTAAAGAAGCCCATCAAATTGTCTTTGTTTTGTGTACACAACCACACCTCACCTTAAACAAACGTACATCATATATATAATATGCTAGTCACTTAATTATTGCACTAAAAGAATAATAATAATAATAATAATAATAATAATAATAATAATAATAATAATAATAATAATAATAATAAAAAGCAAAGCCACGTGATTATAATGGATGGAAGAGAACGAATTAATGAAATTACGATTCACACGCAGCCTTCCAGATTCCTCACGTCTCTTATCCATCAACCCACTTGTTTACTTTACATAAAATACTTAATACTAAGTAATAAATAATCCAACAAAAATTACATATTTGTACGGTGGTGTTTATTGTATCATGTATATTTATTTTCATTTTTCATTTTTTTTAACTCAAATTCAAATATTTTTTATAGTATTATAGAATATTAAATGGTTTTTTATTTATATTTATTTATAATAATAATAATAATAAAATCCAATATGTTTATAAATTTAATTGAAAAATATTTCATAAATATGGTATCATATAATTTATCTAAATAAACATTCCCTATTAATTATTCATTGTTCTAATCGGATCAACATAGAATTTGAGCAAATGGAGAAAGACTGATCCCCTATTCCCTCTATATGTGGGGGCTTGCGTGTTTCCTCTTTTTCTTGACACTAACCTTTCGCTCTTTCTAATCCATCAAACTTAGTTTTTTAACCTTATAAATGCCACGTAGATGTATTGTACTGATCTTTTTCCCAAAATACAAGACTTATTCACCATTTAGAGTCAATAAGAACTAGGGCATGTTACATTTCCAACTACAAATATCTAAATTTTAGAATTGCTTTTTGTGGGGTACTCTAGAGAAATATAGCAAGCTAATATATATATTTATATATATATACATGATTGGTTGTTAAACTTAAAAGCACTTCTAATAATTGTTTTCCGTGTTTAGTCATAAAGCACATATTTAATGTAAAACGGGCTTTAATCGGATCCACACACACAAAAAAAAAGTGATTCTATTATTAGTATTAAACAATAACTTTGTATATAGCTACTACTACTTATTGTCAAATTAAAAAGTAGTAGAGTCCATGAGAACCTAATTCGGTTCTAATTTTGTTAATAATTCATGTAAAAACTCCTAAAATTGTTAAATAGCATATTCTTCGTATATTAGGTATGTATGTATGTATGCTTCTTCTTATCCAAGTTCCAAGTCATCTTTCACTAAAGAAATAAAAAGCTATATCATCGATTCATTCTATAAAACTCTAATTAAAAATCACTCATGCACTTAACTTTATTAAATCATTGGCATATAAAATTGATCAACATGTACAGGAAAGAATAAACCATGAATTATTAAAACAGCATCACAATCTCAATAGAATATAAACTTTAAAAAGAAAACAACTTTATAATATGCAAAAATAAATATGCACAAAGATATGTTCTGTATAATATACCACTCCATTATTATTGCAAAACCTTTATTTCCAACCAAAAACCCATATTATGTCAACTTCTCTGTACATGGGGCAAGCTAATTACTATTAAATATAATTCCTAATTTTCCTAATTTAAAAAGAGTGGTAGATATACATTATTTAAAAAACAAAATTACTACTTTAACCCCTTCATCTATTTACAATCAAGTAACTAAAAACTATATCACCATTTTTTTTTCTTCTATTTTTTCCCACTAATTCATTTTCAACATCCTTATTTATGTGCTTCATTGATTATATATATTTCTTTTATTATTATTATTGTTCTTCTTTTATCTCTTATATTTTGCAGGTGGATTAAAGAAGTAGGCTTAAAATGGAGCACGATGAGGAATACCCTTTCTTCTTCTGGCATTGTGGTGATTAAATATGGGTGGAGTAGAAGGAGAAATATTGCCTATGGCTTCATCATTTGAGCTTGAAGATTTTTCAACTCCATCAAAATGTTGACCATAAGAAGTGATTGCATTGTTAAGATCCATCAAACGGTTGAAAATATGCGACTTTCTAATCTTCTTTGGTGTTGATGATTCATCAGACTCTGATCCACCATGGAACCCATCTCTGGTATTCTTCACTTTTGGTGTAAATGTTAGCTCTGGGTCTCCACTTTTCATGCCTTCAAGCTATTTCATTGTTCAAATACCAAAAGGGCACTTTAGTAACACACAAACAAGAACATTACAGAATCAAAAAATGAAAACAAAATTCATAAAAACCCAGCACAATACAGACAAAACAAAAAAATTACTTCGTAAATTTGCTTGTACTGATATCATACAAAAGTCACATGCATAAGCGATCATAGAAAATAATGGTTTGAGGAAGAAACACATTGTATGTGCTTTCTGTCAGAGCATTCTTCCGGAGCCCAAAGAGCTTCTGATAAATTTTTCATTTTTTCATCTTTGGTGCTGCACATTGTATGTGCTTCTATCAGCATTCTTACTCACAAATTTCATTTTTCATCTTTAGTCTGAAGCTTTTTTTTAACTGTAAGAAGCGTTTTTTCTGTCACTATTATGCTGTCAGAAGCACTTTGACAGAGTCAAATAGTTAGAACAAACAAAGCCTTAATATGTATAACAATTGGTAACAACTAAATTGACCCAGACAATGCTGAAAAACCACCGAGAAAAGTCAAACAAAGAAGAGACTGATGAGGAAGTGAAATTAGCTATCTTCAACAATAAGAAATGAAGGGAATTTCAAAACGAGAAAAGAACAACTATTCACTCTTAAGCATTAACTTCAGAAAAACTGATATAGAAGAAACCAAAAACGCATACCTTGCAGCCCAAAGAACAGAATCGAAACGCATCCAAAAGGCTTCTGTTACAAATCTCACAAGTATTTGTGACGCCTTTCCCAGGCCTCTGTTGTGGCCTAGCATTTAAAAACACAATCTTTGCACTGTTTATAATATATGTCTGAACACAATCAGTGTTGACATATTTTTGAATCTCATTAAGCCTCACTACGTTATGATAGGATGATCGCCTAATCTGCAAAAATAAACAAATTTCATGTTAAAAAAGAAATCTTTAATTAAAGAATAAAAAAAAACAAAAGGATTAGTTCAGACCTGAAGAACGTGATGATCTCTGTGATTAATCAAACAGTACGAACACAGGGAACTATCCATACAATCCAAACAGAAAAAATTGCATTCACTCTTACTCGAATCTCTATGGATAGAACAAGGTACAAAGTAGTTAACTCGTAACATTTGCTTTAACCATGGCGGACCCATATCTTCATATCCAATACCCATTGTTCCAATTGGACTCACCTGGTAGATTTTTACAGAGAAATGGATTAGAATAAAATCAAAAGACAGAGCATCCAAACCTGAAACAGAGCACAATGCATTGAGATGAAAATACTGTACATACCATGATTCTGTTTCTTCTTAGAGGTTTAGACTATTCAGTCAGCTGCCCAAAAGAAAAACTAAATTTCAAAATTGAATCTTGAAGAAATAAACCCACATTAGAGGGACGAAACTATAAAGTGTTAAACCGCCATTGAAAGACATGAAAAAAACATAAGAAACAGAGTAACGGATGAAAGAAACTAATAGGATTCACCTCAAAGACTATAAAATACCTTCAAAAACTCTCTTCTATATTGAAGAAATCTGCTATAAGGATTTGGGTAAAAGTTAGAGAAAGGAAGTAGAGGAGGCTTTTATATATGTGGCAGTACACATATGTGCTATATGGGGAAAAGATTTAAAAGAGGAAACCACAGTGCTGGGGATAGAATGAACTTTATGAGGCGGTCACTGGAAAAATATATATAACATAAAAAATAATTAATGGAAATAAATATTTTAGCGAAAATAATAAAAAATTAAAAATAGGGCAATTAAAACGTGTCCATCCGAATTATCGACGGTCTTCAACGGAGACAACATCGACGACAAGATTCCTTCTGTTAAATATTGCCCGTTGGATCACCACATTGAATGCGATCGTTTGCTCCTTTTGTTAAACTCGTCCGATCTTGGTCTACTCGATTCATTCGTAGTCGTTGGATGTAAGTGGGACCTGCTTAAGTCATATATCACTGAGTATTAATAGTATATAAGGGAATTATTCATACGTTCAGGAAAAATAATCAGAAGCATTGTATTGAGAATTAAAAATGATTTTTTTTATTATTACTAAAAAGTTTTGAAAATTTATTTATTGATTTAAATTATTACATTAATTAATAAATGATTAACTTCTAGCAGTACATATACATGAGAATGTTGAAAGTCGCATATATACCATTATATTACATTACGTGTAAATTAATTTTAATTTTTAAAATAATTAAAAAGGTTAAAGGTCACACATACACTTATATTTTGTGGTATGGCTTTATACGATGAAGAAAAATAATTATTTTTTTAACTTTAAAATAATTTTAATACATAATATGATATAAAAGTAGAAGTAAAAGTGTACACTATCATTTCTTTATATAACAAATAATGAAATAATTCTAATCAATTTGGAGCTGGATTAAACTTAAATAAATTTATTAAAATTATTTTGAAGTTAAATTTAGAGTCAAATACTTCTACTAGTTAAATTTAATTTTTATTAAATATATATATATATATATATATATATATTAAAATTTTATGATTTATTGCAATAATTGAAATAGTACATTAATTTAAAGTTAAAAAAATTGAGATTCAAACTTTTTCACATTATTTTAAAATACTTCTTTTTTATCAAGATGTTGTTTAATAATAATTAAATAATTTTTTATGGGTTATTTTTTCTAATCAATTATTATATATCATATTAATTATTATTAAACAATAAATTAACATAAATAAATTTTTTTGGTCTGAATAATTTTTAAAAAAAATTACATTATTTTTTAAAAAGTAATAAGATTATAAACTTAAATTTGAAAAAAAAAATCAGATTATAAACTTCAGTTTAATTTTTTTAAAAAAAAAATCCTCCCAAATCCA
The DNA here is from genome assembly GCA_033030585.1 of Hippophae rhamnoides. Classification (NCBI taxonomy): domain Eukaryota; kingdom Viridiplantae; phylum Streptophyta; class Magnoliopsida; order Rosales; family Elaeagnaceae; genus Hippophae; species Hippophae rhamnoides. The sequence continues at coordinate 19,977,863 of CM065435.1, forward strand.
TCCAAAAATATACATAAACCTATAAAATGCAACTCGAAGTTCCACAAGAACTTGAAGTTTCGAGCTTAGATTAACAACAAGTACTCATATTTACATTTGTATTAATAAATTTATAACCGTCACAAATAATGTGTCCAATTTTAATTAAATTTTACATTATTTTTTTGGTCTGAATAATTTAAATTCTAAAAAACAAAAATAGCAATCTGGCACATGAACTTAAATTTGAAATAGACTTTTCCATGTCGACCGGAGGAATGTGGGTCCAACAGTTTTGTTTTAGCCTTGTGGAACTACAAGAAGAGTCAATGCATAGCCGTGTGGAGCGAACGAGAACTTTGGCTTTGTTTCATTAGATTCGAGAACTTTACAGTCAACTCAGTGCATCCAAATCCAAACCATAGTAATAGTGTTAGAGTTTTTGGTTTTTTTAAATTTTATTAATTAATTAATTAATTAATAATTTTATTTGGGTATTTTCTTTTCAAATTGGAGAAACCCCTTACGCAAGTAATGCAAGTATGACAGACAATTCTAAGGTTAGCCGACATTAAAATTATTATTTTAAAATATAAAGAAGGAAATTGAAAATACTATTAAGAGGTGACCGCCAGCACCGAAGGTAGGTTGAGCCGATGGATACATTGTAGATTAAAATCGTACTTTTTTTTTATTATGATTTTTAAAATTATGCTAAAATTTATTTATAATTTATTATCATACTTAAAATATAATATATATATATATGAAATTTAATTCGTAACTTTAATAAAATTTCTTATTTATAATTATAATTAAAAAGTAAAAAAAATATATAAAATATAATTATTAAATTATTATAAAACTTTAATATTTATATTTAAATTAAATTAAACTAGTAATTTAATATAATTATAATATATACAATATTTAAATATGATACGTTATAAAATAATATATATTTATTTATAATTTTAATAATAATTTTAATTAAATTAAATTAAAATTAATTATAAAATATGTTAATCTGAATTTAAATTTAATAAAAAAATAATTTTTTTAATATAATTCAATATAAATTTCGTTTAAATTTTTTAATTTAAAAAAATTTATCGAATAATTTACTACTTTTTCAATTTAGAAACAAAGGAAATTATGGTGTTTTTTGGATTAATATCATAAATACAACAAGTTTTGAGGTATTTTAAAAAATATGTCTAAGGTTTTAAAAAATTCAAAAATATTCTTGAAACATAACAAAAATTAAATCTAACGAAAGTGAATAGTAATATTTCTAAAATAAAAGAAGAACAAATAAATCAAGAAATAGTAGACATAGAAACAAAAGACATCTCAATATGTTTTTCACATGAAATGGTAATAAGTAAAAAAAATTGAAGAAATTCAAAAAACAAAATTAAATCTTAAAGAATGAGATGTATTTAAAGACCCATCATTTTTGCTAAGAAAATTATTCTTTAGGAAAAACATAATTTATTATGACATAAGTAATAAAGAAATGAATATTAAGATTACAGATACAAAAGAAATATACAATATATCATTAATTGATAAATAAACTATATTAAATAAGCTATCCAAAATTTCACATAAAGATAAAGAAAAAAATTGGATACATTCATTTAGAAGAAATTCAAATATTAACAAAAGCTCATTTCAAAGAAAGAATAGATACACCAATAAAAATAGTATTACTAAATAACAAGATAATAAATAGGAAAGATGTCTTACTAATAATGATACATAGTAACTTAGGATACCAAAAGTTAAAATTTACAGTATATCCTAGATTTGTTATTAATATCTATGATAAAAATCTAAATCAAGTATTAAGTTTACTTTATGAATTTAAAATAGAAGAATTAATCAAAGATAGAAATCATCCATTTTTAATATATCTAGTAGCATATTCTTTAGCAAATAGTCACAATAGTTCAATATACGGACAAAATGAATTTATAAAAATAGATAAAACTTTTAAGGAACTTAGATAAATAATAAAACCAAAAATATTATCATATTTTTGAAATACGAGAAGAATGCAATTAGATATAAAAAGACTCCTCATAGAAGAAAGAAAAAGTAATATTGTTAGAAATAATAGTATGCCAAGATTTACTTTCATAGACCCTGAAAGAGAAAACTAACTAATAAGTTAAAAAACTAAAAAATGAAGTCCAAATAATGAAAACATTAGTTCATGATTATCTATTAGGAAAATAATAATGTTTAAAGATAAAATAAAAAATATGCATTTAGAAGTAAATGAAAGCCTAATAGGCATAACAAAAAACCAAGCAACATTACTTAAAATTATGCAACTATTAACAGAGAAAATTGATTTAGTCCAAGAATCAAATACAAAATACCTACAAAAAATAATAGACGCGAAAAAGAATTATTAAAATAAAAGAATGTGGCTATAATAAACTGCAGTAAGATATACATAAAAAAATTCAAAATTTAGAAAAGATGTATACAACATACATAGAAATAATAAAATTATAAGTCATAAATATGATCCCTTAAAAGGACTAAAAGAAGAACTCCGTAGGAGATCAAATGACCTGATTTCTAAAAATAAAAAAATAAAAAAACATTATAATGAAAAATTTTGTACAAACAAAGAAAAAAATGATATGACAATAATCAATGAAATTGATTATGAACCAAAAAATATGACCTTAAAAGGTCATATGAAATTTATTTAATTACCAGTTATTTATCAAGAAATAGCATCTGACCTACATGGGGAAAAATAAATAGGTAAATGATAGAACAACCTGACGCTATAGATAGAAGAAGAGAACCACCTAAATTGGAGGAAGGCTTGCATTAGGGAACTAGATACAATATTCCATCAGAATTCAAACTCCATGATAATTATAAGTCTGATATTCTAGATTTAGATTGTATAAGAGATATGAATAAAACCTTAGATGAATGGGCTAATGGTATGAGTGTGCTCATACAAACCTTTCAAACTACCCAAACAATCTTTTCAATGTGTAAGGTACTTATAGCACATAAAATAACAGAAAATGTTAAAATTTAGTTTTCAAACTTAACATAGTAACAACATTTGTTAATGCAATGGAATGCTTACACAAGAAGAGAATATTTGGATACATTAATAAGTGAAATATACAAGGAATTTATTAGAAAAGATAAAGGAAGAACGATCACTGAATCTAGTGAAAATGAAATCAATGAAGCTAAATTACATCTTAAAAATATGGAAATTTGTAACATGTGTTACATAGATTCTTTTATTTGTGATTATGAAATATATTACCATAAATTACCACCCTCTATGCAAAAAATTTATAAAGAAATATTTTTCCAAAAATTTATAAAGAAATATTTTTCCAAAAATTTATAAATAAATATTTTTCCAAAAATTATGTGGAACACTACAAAAGATCTTAACATAAAGTTGAGAACAAAGAAATAGAGAAACTATACCAGATATTATAGGAGAAAGAATAAGAAGCTTTAAGAGTTGGATCATTATTAAATGTCAAGAAAAAAAGGAATATAACAAATAAGAGGAATTGATAAAATCTGATGTGATACAAAAGATTTTAGAATACTAGAAAAATATTGATGTAATATAAAATCTTATAAACAAAAATATTAATATAAAAAATATAAATTCAGAAAAAAGATTTCCAAAAATATAAAAAGAGATTTAATGGAGAAATCTATAAGAAAATATATTTTAGAAGGAAGAGGTATAAACCTTCAGAAAATAAGAATTATTGCTCTTTAGGAAAAAAAATACAGATGTTTGATCTGTAATGAAGAAGGTTATTATGTCAATGAATGTCCAAGCAAACTTCAACATAAAAAGGAATTTCCAAAAAAGCAAAAGTCTTGGAAGAAGCTTTCAAAATGGAATTAGAACCAATCGAGAAATCTCTTATAGATGATACTTATAGTATCTATCTATTGAAAGAAATTGAGAAAGAAATAACTAACTTAGAGTATGAACACTCAAATTATGGATATTCTTTATCATAAGATGAATGATTTGTATAGTATTATAAATATAAATAGTACTTACATTAAAGTATGGCTAAAATTTAAAGGCTATGCCACTAATCATTTACATGCATATATAGATATAAGAGCTAATATGTGTGTAACCAATAAATTTGTATTTCAAGTAGACAACTGGAAACAAGCACAAAAAGATTTAATTGTAAGAATTGCTAATAATACTATAATAAATCTTAATAAGGTATTAGAAGATGTTGATGTAATGATATGAGGAGAAAAGTATTACTTTCCTACCATATATCAACCTTTCACACAATATTTCGACAAAATAAGTCTCACCCCTTAGAAGGCGATACCATCTATGTCTCAAAAATAAGAAAAGTTTTAACAATCTCAAACCCCACTTTTATGCAACAACATAAAACGTGAAAACGTGGTGAGATAGATGAACAAAAAAGATCTTATTTAGAAAATAATTAATTAGATATAGAAGATAAACAAAACTCTTTTATCAATGAAATACAGGAAGACAAAGCCTTAACAAGCATAAAAAACTATTAAAAATAGTCAATTCAAAAAATCCTTTGAATTCAAAAATAAATAAATCTAAGAAAATAGTCAATATAAAATTAAAATATCCTAACAAGGTCATAAGTGTAAAACCAATTATTTATATTCCAGAAGAAAGAATTGAATTTAGAAAACAAATTCAGGAACTTTTGGAATTAAAAGTCATAATACCAAGTAATTCACCTCACTCTACTCCATCATTTTAGTTGAAAAAGAAGTTGAAAAAAGAATAGGGAAAAAGAGAATGGTAATAAACTTTAAAACATTAAATAAAGAAACCATTGACAATGGATACTTCATTCCAAAGAAAGAAGAACTATTATCATTAATAAAAGAAAAAAAATACTTCTAAAGTTTTGATTATAAAAGTGGATTTTGGCAAATAAGATTGGATAAAGAATCTCAAAAATTAATGGAATTTAGTTTCCCCAAGGGCAATTCTAATGAGCAGTTATATCATTTGGATTAAAACAAGCTCTAGGTATCTTTTAAAGATATATCGATAGCATCTTCAAGAAATTACAAGATATATATTGTGTTTACATAGATAATATTTTGATTTTTAGTAATGAATTAAATAAATACTATTTGGATATTATCAATATTTTACAAGAATGTTGAAAAGAATGCATTGTACTCTCTAAAAAAAGCAGTACTTGCGCAGCAAAAAAATTAATATTTAGGGTTGAAATTTGAAGATGGAAAACATAATCTACAACCCTATATACTAAATAATATTCAAGGTTTCTCTAGTTAATTAAAATACAAAATCCAATTACAAATTTTTTTTGGATGTTTAACATATGCATAAATATACATCAAGAAACTTGCAGAAATGTGAAAACCATTACAAGTAAAATTTAAAAAAGATCATATTTGAAAATGGAATGAAGAAGATACTCTGTATATGGATAAAGTAAAAGCGAAGGTAAATTTTTTTCCAACTTTATACCATACAAGGCCAAATGATAAGATGATAATTGAAATGAATGTTTTACAAGAATATTGGGGAGCAATTCTGAAACCAAGAGTAGATGACAAAGATGAATATCTTTGTAGATATTCATGAGGATTTTTCCAAGATCTACAATTAAATTATCACAGTAATGAAAAATAATATTAAGTTTTTTCTTAAGGACTAATATTACAATGATTAAAAATAAGGAAGATTAGTTAGATGACAACAATGGTTCAATTATTACAATTTTGATGTTGAACATCTTCTAGGACATAATAATAGCTTAGCAGATGCTCTTATTAAATAATTAGCACATCTAACTATTTTTATACTTTCAGGAATGGAACATCTTTACATCAAAATCAAGATAAAGAAAAAAGAGATAAAAATCCTACAAGAACAACTCAAGCTGTTATATCTCGAGAAATCTCTTATGGAGATAGGAAAGAAATAAGGGGAACTTAATTGTTCAAAATAACCTCTAAAGTCCAAAATCTAAAAAAAAATTAAAAATTCAATCTAAAGAATTTCAAAATGAAAATGAAGAACCTAACAGTTCACAAAAAAAGAAAAACTTCTGAAACCAAAAAACTTAACGGGGCAGATGATGTATGTTGTGTGTTTTGCAACACACAAAAATCGTGCAAGTATACATGGTCACAAGTAATAAAGATTTGTAAGTAGAGTATCGTTCCCACGAGGATTTGTTATTATAGTTTGTTAAGTACTAAAATTGTATCTTTCTGATTTTATCCAAAATAATCGTTGATATGTAAAAAGGTAAGAAAAATAAAATAAGAGAACTCTAAGATTGCAATTTTTCACCAAACTAATCCACTCCAATCATATTATTTTCTTTGGATTCATATTTTAGTACATTTAATTTGTCAACCGAAAACTTCTTTTTTTATTCATACATCTCTTCCGAGCTCCGTACAAACACACCTAGTTAAATTAATTCACTATATCTCTATGAGAATTAAATTCACCAAGATTCATTAAGTTCTAAGTTTTCAAATGGCCACACATACAATTAGGGTATATTCATATCCTTCATCATACATGTCATTCTATTTACGAGCAATATACACAAAAATGCCTTTCTCAAGTTTATTTTTATGCCACAAATCGTTTTAATAAAATTCAGAATAATCAAAAAAGCATTAAGGACAAAATAGAACGAACAAATCGGACGTCTCATAAATCTATCAAAAATAATTAAAATCAAAGCTTCATAAATTTAGATCAAATGAAACCCTAGAAAAATTAAATTGGTTCATTAAATTAAAATAAAAATTACAACAGATGCAGAAAAATTAGAAGAACAAGAAGGAAAATTAAAACATCAAGTAACGAAAATATTTGGCACACGCAGAACACAACAAAAGCCAAAAAATGGCTTCTCCGTGTTCTATAGTCCAAAACCGAGCACCACAGAATTTCTAAACCAAAAAAAACTCTCAACTCTATCATAATATCACCTATTTATAGCCAAAAAAATACATCTAAAATATTACATTTTTATTTTATTTTTTCATTAAAAACGCGTACTAATTTTTATCGAAAAACAAAAATCACGCGTATCAATTTTCGCATCGAAAAATATTAATTAATTCACGCGTGAGACAGGGGTGCCGATTCTACATTTTTTTTAATTCTTTATGAATGCCACGTGTCAACGTCTGATTCGCTGAAACAAATAGTGGGACATGTGGTCGTAGCTCATTCGTTGAAAGGAACGGGCGCACGTGTAAACCGCGCACCCGGATCGGGCGCCGAGAAAGCCGAGGCAACTACCGGAAACTGGCGCGATCCAGTCATGTCGCTGCGCATTTTAAATAATGCCACGTGGCGGACTTTGGATTTGCTTAAATATTAGCCGACACGTGGCGTATTCTAATTCTCAGTAAAACCGAGGATGCACGTTGCTACCATAACCCGCGTCACACACGATTTCTACACGAATCCGGCTCAACGCGCGATGCCGTTCCACGCACTTCAATCCGACCGTTCAAGAGATCCAACGGCCGCAATCGCGCCCTGGGGAATTCACAGAAATGGCATGTAGTCCCACTCGACGCGGCCGCGCGACAAAGTGCGTCACTCAGTACGCCGAGCCGTGCGAACTAAGATCTGTACCCACTTTCCTTGGTCGGGCTTGATGAACACGCGCTAATCTGAGTCATTGATTCTTTGATCGGACGGTCCACGTTGGGCGAGTGTGATCTTGCGCGTGGACTTCATCTCTCCTGCGCGAAAATTAAACTTTTATTAATTATATTTTCACCCAAAAATATATTTCAAATTACTTTTTAAACTTTCTTAAATTACAGTTAAGCCCTTTACTAATTTTAAATTAAATTTTTTAAACTTTTAATAATTATAATTAAGCCCAAATTTAATTTAAATTATATTTTCAATTTTTATAAATTGTAATTAAGAACTATATTATTTGAAATTATATTTGTGGACAAAAAAATATGAAATTAAGTACATTTTCGATACAAATTATTTAATTTTATTAAAAATGTATTTTTAATGCATAAAAGGAAAATATTAATTTATTTAACAAAAATTAACTAAATATTAAAAGAACATAGCAATTATCATTACTAAAATTGATGAAAATAACTATATAAAATACAGTTATCAATGTAGAAAAAGAATAACAGAAAAAAGTTTATATGGTCTATAATGGCCCAAAACCAGAAATCTATAATACGTGAGCATAAGCTAGTAAGTCTATTCTAGGAATTAGGGAAGTAATTCATAGAGTTTTCATTGACAGAATATAAGCTAAAGGCAGTTATGCCAACTACAAAACACTAAAAATAATAACCCTAGAAGAGATAGTGAGGAATTATTCTATAGTATTACAATAACAACCAACAACTCCAAGCAGATTGATAAATCTAGGAAAAATAGCAAAGTCACCAGTGCTATTTAAAAAAGCATCTCTTCTAAAAACACCAAAAATTGTTCAAGGAGACATCCCCCATAAATGTTCCAATCATTACTGATGAGAATGATTAATACATAAACCTCAGCAAACCACAATGGTTGTGTCTCTATAACTTGGCCAAGAAGTCTACCCAAGAACATATTTAAGATATGAAGTTCTATACCATAGACAAGGAATTTATTTTATAAAGTAAATTCAATATCTTGGAAGGAGTTGATATAATATTTGTTTATAAAGATTTCCATGCAGGATTAATAGAAAATATATATCCATGGATTAAATTAAGTGAATTGAATTATTTCCTAGAAAATTTGAAAAGAGAAATCAAGAACTTCAAAAGGAACATTAAAGCATGTGACAAACCTGTTTATCTTAGATTTTTCAGTTCATTAATGGACTGGAATGAGGAAGGATGTATCAATTCCTACCACTTCATCAAGATAGTGATTTCCAACACAAGTAGAGAAGTTCCCAAACCAAAGACACTTCTAGAAAAGGAATTCAACACAGAAGAACTCTGTGTACTAAGAGGTCAAATATTAGGCCAAATTTATTATAAACTCAAGAAAATTGACAATTCTACTAAGATCAAAGTAAATTATTCAACTAATAAAGTCATCATCATTTCCCACAATAGTATGACTTTGTTAGAAGAAGATGGTGAATTTTTTTCAAATATGAAGCCAATTTTAACAATAATAACCTCGAAATTGGACAAAAAACAAGAAAGGTATTATGCTTCTATGCCAAAAAAGCCACCAAAGACCACAGATGCATTCTCTGCATCAAAGATCGAGAAGATCAAGATGCATTATCATCAACATCATCAAGAGGACCGTCGGTAGAAAACGATAAAGAAGAATAAAGAAAGCAACGGTTGACAGAAGACGATAAAAAAAATAAAGATGTAGACCCTACATCTTAGTTGGTAGCATGTGCCAAGGAAAAAAGAAGTGGCTATCATTTAAATAAAAAAATAGACCAATTATTAAAGTAAGGGTAAAATAATAATTCTAGTTTTGTAAACATGGATTCCTTATCCTATTAAATGAACCCTTATGCTCATTTCAAAACACATGAACACACAAAAATCCATAGTTGTCTACTCTAAAAAACAAAAACTCTAGTATAAAAATATCCCTTATCAACCAATAATGTTATACCCAGTAAGTATGATCGGCTAAGAATCCCTTCAAGGTTCTTAGTTGACCTTAAGTTATAATAATTATTTCTTATGAATAAAATGGAGTTATGTTACTCTTTCCTAGTAAGTCAGATATTGGACACCATTTATGTACGGATGTAGAAGGCTTACCATTGCAAGGAGGGCATTAAGGTTTTAGCAAAGTTTAGGCATACCAGGTGTAACAAAAGGAAAGATCGTAGTGGACCCATTAAATTTAGGTATAATAATTATAACTTTAAACCAGTTAAGAATCTTGAATGTTTAAATATTTGCTTACATAAAGTCATAATACTAATGGACAAATGGAAACTATTTTTAAAAATAAACAACTAATTCCAAATGAAATTAAAGATAAAATCTAATTGTATTAAAAAAATTTGATAATGGTTATCTCTATCATGTAAACAAATATTTTAAAGATAAAGTTATGAAACTTGTCTTAAAAAATTTAACAGATTTAATATTTTGTTAAACATCTATATAGATTATATTAAAGTTATCACAAGCATCATAGACTATCCTGTTTCAAGGATATTAAGAGGTTATTTTAGTAAAAATTATGTAAGAATATGATAAGAGGAATTCAACAACTTAATATTTAGATACTACTTCTTTGGAGATGATAAGTACACTGTATATATACAACAAAAAACCTGTTATATATTACGAATAGGACAAAATAATTTGCATTCAACACATATGACTTATGAGGATAATATCTTATGAATATCGAATCATTAATATATACATTAGAATTATTAAATTTAACAAATGAAAGAATAATTTTAAATTTTAAAAGAAAATCAATAGATTCAGGATTACAAATAAGTAATCATTATAATGAAGATTAGAATATACACTACAATTGTAAGAAATATCGAAGAAAATCATGTTTATATCAACAAATAATAAATTTTTTAGATAAATTATTGTCTTTTGTAAATAGACAAAAATCATCAACTTGGTCAATGTTAACCTCCGATTAAAAATTTAAAAAAATTACTTTGATCCTCAAAAATTGGTATCAGAGCTAAGTCATAATACTATGAATAATAATAGATGAAAAATTAACACAATTAAGGATTAAGGATACCAATTGTATTAACTATAAAATCCAAAAATATTATAGATATTTTTATAAACCTTGAGAGCATAAGTGAAAATATGCTAAACTTTAAAGACATTTGAGATATTAACCGATGCTTTTTTATCGAAAATAGAGCCACTTGGTGAAGTTTACAGTTTAAATATTACGTTGAGATATGCGGGAAAAGGTTTTTTTTTCTTCTTTTATGCAAGTTTAAATTTAGAGTGGACATGTAATAATCTGCTTTGAATTTTATATATTTTAAATAAATCAGATATGATTATTTATAATTATCTAATCAAATTTAATATGATTATTAAAAATTGATATGATTTGACTGTAAATTTTTAAAATATTTAGAATAATAAAATTTGAATATATAATTAAATAATTTATATTATTATAAATTATATATGTGATTTATTGATTTAATGGAATCCTTATTTGTTTAATATTATTTTTAATATTTATTTATTTTAATAAAAAAAAATATTTTATAAATTTCAAATCGATAAAAACTAAACAATAATATATTAAATTATTCACTAAATCATATATTATTATATTTTTAAATTATTTTACATAATAATATAAATGATTCAATCTAGTTCGACTTGAATAGTTCAATTTTTTCACAAATATGTCTAGATCGAATAATGTATCAAATCTTATTAAATTGTTTGATGTAATTTAATTTTTAACGACGATAAATAAAGAGATTTATAGAAAAAATATTAAGAGAGAAAAATTATTTTAATTGTATAAGAGATTATAAAGAAAATATTACTTTTAAGAAAATTATACGTTACCCTTAAAACAATATCATTTTAAAAAAATAGATTATATTAAATCTATCTTAAAATTAACAAACTAAACTTAAATAAAAAATGAGATTAAAGTTTCATTATTAAAGAATTAAATAAGTAGAATGACCATCTAAAAAAATGCTAACAAAGAATAGATTTACTTTTATCATTCCATCACATGATTTATATTTTGAAATTTATTAATATTTTCTTAAAAATATAAATATAATTGTTTTAAATAATTTTATTATGTATCATAATATAAATAATATAAATACAATAATATATATAAATATATGGCTTTAGTATTCTTCGCACATACATTATCAGATGTAAGAAAATAAAAAAACAAAAATGATATCGGTGGTTTATGAATTGCTTGGGCAATAACATATGTTAATTTTATTTTTAAATAAAAATTTATTTTATAAATTAATAGTGATATCATACCAATTATTTTTATTATTATAATAATGAAATTGTATAAATTATCTATTATATTTTAATATAATAATATTTTATGATAATTTTTTATTTCATGATAAAATTATACTAATTATTTATTATATGCTTCAATATTTTTATTATTGAATAAAATTATTAATAATAAAAAGTTATTATACATATAATTGTTATTAATTAACCGTTACTTGTATTCTTATAACTATTTATATCTAAGCATTATTATTATTAATTAAAATTATAAGTAATATGATGTTTTTGTATCGATATAGTGCCAATTTCTTAGCTTTAGAAAAGAATATCCTCATATTTTAAGTATTTTTCAGAGAAAGTCGGACGAGTCTCTAAAATATTTGAATAAGTTAAAGATTTTAATATATCCATTGACACGTGAACTTATTTTTTTACTTGTATCTCCATTAATGTTATTTATTTATTAGACGATTATATTCATTAATAGAAAATATGTACACCTAAAAATATATTTTTATAAAGTTGAAGTGCAAATTTTTATACAAAATAAAAATATTTATTTAAATATTTAAGATTAAAAAACATATCATAATATAAATTTAATAAAAAGTTAAGAGTTATGATAAATATTTTTTAATTAAAAAATATTTTATATCATGTTATAAGAAAGAAAGAGAATTAAAGCATTATAATTTATAAAGTAAAATTTTTAAAATAAATAAAAAGATCAAATATAATAATTTAATAAATATTAACACGAAGTTAGAAACTAAAAGTAAAATATATATTAAAATATAATGAATAAGATAATATTTAAGATTTTAAACATGACAAAATATTTAAATATATATATTTTTGTGTATGTTTTATCACTTTTCTTAAAATGATAAAATAAATAAATTTTATATAATGATAAAAATAAATAAAAAATATGATAAAAATATTAAAATAATATAATATAAGATAAAATTAAAACATAGAGGTAAACAAAATATAAAAAAATTAACAATATAAATGACAAAAATCTTAAAAGCTTTAGTTTGAATTTTCTAGACACATCTTTTTTATTTTATTTTAGTTCTCTTAATTTGATACTCATATTCTATTATCATGAGTTAAATTTAAGTATATAAAATATTTTTTGGATTATTTTATATTTACTTAAAAAATATTTTTATATAATATATACTATTATAATTATATATTAAAAAATATTTTTATATAATATATACTATTATAATTATATACGTGTAATTAATTAATATTTATCAAATATATAAACAAAAATATTCAACTTCAATAATTTTAATCACCTTTACGTACAACTAATTCTACGTGTTTAATTAATTAATTTTTGACAAATAAGTAAGAAAAATAATATTTTACTTATAATTTATTTATGTCATTTTTATTCACATATTTATTAAATATTATTAAAATATATAATGATATATTAAAAATATGTATAAAAAAAATTAAAAACAATATATTTTTATAAATAAAATATATAATTATTATATCCTTAACATAAGTTATTTTTTATAAAAGAAAAGAATCTAATCTTTGTTTGGAATATATGTTAAAATATTATATTCCAAAACAAGAACTACTCACGGAAAATGGGCTTTCAAGATACGGAGGAAAGTTGATAATCTTTGTTTTATAAACTAACAAATATATGATAAAATAATATTTAAATATTATTAATTATATAAATTTATTATTGATATAAATTTAATATCAAATTATTTATTAATGTTATTGGTATAAATTTACCATCAAACTCTTAACTAATTTACAAATCTACTATTAAAATATAAATTAATCACTAAACAATAACAAATTGATATCATTAATTATAATTAAATATTATTTTTTATTAATTAATAAAATTAGATTATATATTTATAATTTTTATAATAATTTAATAATATATTTGTTAATTTAATATTTTTATGATAAATAAAGATTTTTTTTCCACAATTTTTAAAGATATTGATATCTAGAAGTGAAAAGATTGGACCTGAAAGGCAAGTATGAAAATATGGATGTTGTCAATGATATTGTTACTACAAAGTCATTTTTTTTACGTGTTGATATTAAAATATGATGTTTTTATCTTTTTATCAAATTATTACAATAATATCAATAATGTTGTTAAAATATCGATAAAATATCATTTTTTTTACTAAAATGTATTAAATATTGTAGATATTGTGGTTAAAATGTTAAACAAAATATCAAAAATATCAATTATTGATTTATTTTTCTCTTTTTTTCCTTTTTTTCTGAATAATCATTTAATTCCATTTTTATCACTTTTGTATTATATATATAAGTATTTTAAAAATAAATAATCAATTAAATTTATTTTCATATTATCAATATTTATCTATTTATAGTGGTTACAATTATATAATTTATTTAATTATTTCAAATCTTTTAACTACTCATTAATATTTAACAAAAAATAATATATATTTTATTAAATAATATTTTAATTAATCAATTAACTTATTCATTAATATAAATATTTTATATATTTAAAAATATATGCATTAAATAAATAATCGATTTAATAAATAAATAATTGATTTTTTTGATTCTTTATAAAATTTTAATTTTATTTTCATATTTTTAATAGAATTTTAATAATTTTTGGTTTTTTTTCAAAACTTTAATCGATAACTATAATTCTTCAATATTTTTATGAAAATTATATCTTAGCTTCAAACTTCGGTTATAATAACAGTACGTACATATGATTACCAATGACTTCGAAGGAGTAGTAACTTGTCACCTTATTATAATAAAGTGACGTTTTTTTCTTAAATATAAACTTAACAAATGTTACTTTTGTTAGTATTTCAAATTTTGAATATCTATAATTCCTTTTCTCTCTACCGTTTCGAGAGTTACTGACTCTTTTTTTCATTAGGATTTTTATCCTTCTTCTTCCTAGCTCTGTCGTTATCACCATTTTCTCTTTTCTTCTCATTTATTTCATCAACCCATATTTAACCCCTTGACTCATCCTTATTCGTTTTTGGTTTTAGATCAATAAGGCTTTAGGATCCTAGCAAGTTTCTTTTTTCATTAGTTTTACCAGCTTCTCTAGGGTGATCATCAGAGTCTTCGTTTTCGTATCATCGTTCGGTGCTATTGGTGACTGCGTGTGATGCGATAGTTCAGGGTGGTGGCGTGGGCCTACCTCTTCGGCATTGTCTATTTCAACCTTCGCTCGGCTCTGTGGAGGCTCACTGTCTACTGGGTCTTCGTATTTCTTTTCTTGGCTCTTTGATGGCTTGCTGTCAACACTTGGTCCTACAGTGGTTGTGGGCATGGTGGTCCGTAGTTATTGGGTGGTTCTTTGCTCTAAGATGGGTCTCTCATCGATGCTGAGTGGTTGTTTCAATTGGGTGGAAGGTTCGTTTCGTGCCATTTGTGATTGTTTTCCTGCAGTTTTGGCTGTATAAAAATTTGTAAATACTGTGGTTTTCTTTTAAAAATAAAATGGTTATTTTGTTGTTTAGTTTGTTTTGAGTTGATCTAGATGTTTAACATATCCGCTACATTATTTCTTGATAATTAAATTTCAATGTCAATAAATATATAAAAAAAATCACTATTTAGTAGCATTAAGATGATTATACAGGTTATTGCTAATGTATATTGATTCACAAAAATATCGGTGTCATACTAATTTGTTAATTTTAATTTTAGTAAGTAAATATGTGATGTATTTAGTATTTTAGATGTTAGTTTAAATCGTAATTTTACTTCTTATTCAATTAAATTATTATTGTTTATTATAAAAAATATTACTATTATTATATCAAATAAAACTTTTTCTTTGAAATTATCTGCTATTTATCAGCCTTTTATTTATTAAAATCTTAATAATAATAATAAACTTACAACCTTTTATTATATTAACACAAAAAATTATGTAATTTGAATTTATAATTAAAAGGAGTGAGAATAAATTTCACCAGCAAATTAATTCAACCACAAACAAAATTATACTTTTTTTTTTATTTGTTTGACTGAGGGAAAACATATTAGAGACTATTGAAGTATGTATTAAAATGGGCAAGGCCCAAAAACTAAACAATATCTCCCAAACTAGGCTGCAGAAGTCCAGAAGTCAATATATAGTTTAGGGTTTTATTTTAAGTAGACATGCCCTCAATGACCAGCTTTAATTCTCCAATTTTGAAGACAACATTAATCACCAAAGTAAACGTTGCCTTAAATATAAAGTTAATTTGTGAAATGAACAATAATCAAATTATTCTTTTGAACAAAAATAAAACCCAGGCAATATGTTATCATACAATGAACACAATCACTTCAATATTGAACACAAATTTCATCTTACACAAGTCAAGTCAAAATGGAAGATTAAAATTAATTACATCGTACCAACATGACCAGTGTTGGAGATTGTTATTAAACTTCTTAATTTAAGGAGCAAATCAAGAAGTAAAACATGGAGCAAAACATATAAGCTTAATTCAAGGAACAATTCAAGGAACTATTAATTTAATGAGTAATTCAATGAATGAATTTTTCTATAAATAGATATGTAATTGTAATGAATTAATCATCAAAAATGTTCATTCCAATTGAGAGAAAAGCTTTTGTGAGAGAAAATTGAGAGTAATTTTCTTGGGTGTAATTGATTTGTGAGTTGTGAGTATTGTATACACCTTGTGTAATTTCTCCCCTTTCAGTAAAAAGATCTGCAGCAGGTCCGGAGACGTAAGCAAGATTGATTGAACTCCGTTATCAAATTTGTGTGTTATTTTTCTATTCTTACTTTCTTATAAATCTGACTTATCGAGATTTGGTGTAATTTCCCAACTAGTTCTTGTTTTTTCTTAATTACAAGTGATCCCTACGTGTTCTTATACCCACCCACTTTAACTTAGGTTGAACATAAAAATAACATCATAAAATAGTTCTCATTGTATTACCAAATACATATTTTGCTTGAACACTGAGGTGCTCAAAATATTTCCAAAAACCTTTGATACATTTTAATCACTAATCGTATCATTATTTGAACGTCTAAATACATTTTGTTTTAGAAGCACTACAACGATAATGTGAAATATTTGCTTAACATAAGGATTGCATTTAATGGAGATTTATTCTGATGGTTACGCAATATTTTAAGAACATAATTTATTCTAACGTTATAACAATAAGTGAAAAAATTAAAACTTTTTATGACAATTATAGCTTAATAAATTGACCGTCGTACATTAAATGTATGTAACGAATACGCAAATATACGTATTATAATAAGTAATATAATGATAAAAAAACGTTCTTACAAAACCACGTGGTGATCTACGATTCGTTGTTCCTACTTGCATGGCGTCCACGTGACTTGGCAGTCAGCTCCTATGCTTACGTGACAAGCCACGTGATAGCTCTTAATTGACTATGCGTTAAAAATTCATAAAAATAAAAAAAATCATAAAAATTATATTTTCTTTACTTTTCACTAAAAAATTTATATTTTAATATTTTTAATTCTAAAATTATTATTTATTGAATAAAATAAATAAATATTAAGTAAAATATTATACTAATTACTCTATTTTCTTAGATTCATCGTAATTAATCCCCAAATATAATATAATCTTTAAGCCCTCCTATCGCGTTATATGATAAACATTGTACGGTAAGTTGAATATTAATGGAGTATAAAATCAATTAAGAAACTTAAAGAATATTGTATTATTTAATAAGAATATATGGAGTATAAAATCAATTAAGAAACTTAAAGAATATTGTATTATTTAATAAGAATATATACGTAATAAGTTGTGAATTGTATTTCTTGCATATCTATATGTAAAATGAACGTGATAAATTAATATTTGTAATGTATAGGCATTATTTATTATAAGGACACCTTAAAAATAATGTGACAAAATTTAGAGAGATAACATAAATAATTTTAATGTGTATCCTTATATATGTCTAATGTTTAATCCTATAGGAGAAGGATTTGAATAAGCGTAGATTGAATTATCATTTCTTTAATCAAGAATAGAGGGATAGGAGAAACTATGGTAATTAAATATTTTTAATAATTAATTTGATATGTGATATCATCTATTTAACATATATTTTAAATTATCTATGTTTTCTTATTAATTAAACTTATAATTTTTTTATATATAGTTGACATTTCTAAATATGGAGATGTAGATATATTTTATATGTATTTATTATATCCGTAATTTAATTATTCCTAATTTATGGCTATTATAAAATATGGTTACAAAGTTTTATGATAACTCATAATATAAAAAATCAATAATTAAAAAGTATGTATATTAAAAAAATCTATTATGACGGTTATCAATACTTACAATTGTTTTTAGAATTTAACTATTTCATTTAAATAAAAACCTAATTTAAAGGTCGGAAAATAAAAATTCTTATAATTAATAATAGTTATTGTGACGATTTTAAAAATTTAAAAATAATTACTTGATGGTTACAAAAGTATTATCATAGTTGCCAAAAAAAATTCCTAACATCTAGAAAAGTAGATTTTGTTGTAGCGAGTGCTTCAAAACATCCACCTATCGAATACATAATTACCATATTAAATAAAGAATGATATGCAAATAAATCTATATTTAGTTGAGTAAAGTTACTTTAAAAATAGAAAATTAATTAATTTTTTAAGAAAATTTAATGATGTGGTACTAAATAATTAATGTACATATAAATATATTTGCGTTTAGCATAAAACAATAGCTATTAGTAATTACGAGAAATTAGAAAAAATGCAGACAAAGTTGATTGAAAAACAGTGATCATCCTTTAATTTTCGTTGACGATTCCTTGATAACGATCGTTTTATAAAAAAGCAAGAAAAACCAACCAAACCATCACTCTCACTAGTGATTTTATGTTCTCAATTTTCTTTTATTTTTTATTTTAGAATTATAGGTCCACGAAAGAAAATAAAAAATATAAGTGTAATTCTGTTAATTATATTTGATTTTAATGATTATAATTTATCTATAAATAAATAATATTTTTACCTCAAAGAGTATCATAAAAAAAGAAAAGCAAAACAAAGCCCAAATAAACAGTTTCATTTGATAAAAAATAGTATTGTGTGTGAGAGTGAGAGATAATATTTTAGAAAAATATTTGAGATATTTTTTAAGAGAGAAATGATAAAATAATGAGTTTTAGAAATATTTATGCGTCACTATTTTAAATTTATCTCAATTTAATATATTTTTTTACTTTGTACCCATTAATTTTATTAGTAAAATAAATATTTTTAAAATTTTTTCTATAAAAAGTAAATTACGTTAAATTATTAGTATCATTATTTTACTCTGTTGAATTTATTTTATTTTTACTCGACGTATAATAACAAAAACAACTTAAAAAGGACATTGGATTAGGGGAGTATACCTGAATGTTTAATGCAAATCACCTCGTTTAATATTCAGTTTTAGCAACATGAGTTCACTAAATGTTTTAATATATAGTTATATGAAAATTTTATGTAATGGTGTGAGAAGAGAACTTGAATAAGTATGTAAAATTTTCACATTTGGGTAAAAAATTTATTAAGACTTGAGATGCATAATGTATCATGATAGATAAAAAATAATATTCATTATTAGAAGATTTATAGTAATAATTTATGTGTTTTGTTTCTTATAAAATTGAATAATGAAAGGAAAAATATTGGTTTTTTCTCTCCGAACTGCAGTTGAATGTGTTCAATATCCACTCCCAGGTTAACAAAAGTGCACACATGTACAATTACAAAACCAATAGCTAGGATCTATTGAATCATCATCAATTAAATTAATTTTTTTACAAAATCAAATAACTATTGTATATTTATTTCTGATTTTTGCATGTGGAATAATTACGAGGTGCCAGATGCAAGTGTTTTGCGCTCGAAGTCTTTAATAGAATTGGCCAAATTCTTCATGTTATCATCATAAACATAAGGAAGCTTTTGATACAAAGTTGTGTTGTACTTGGCTGATTCAGGCAACAAATCTCTACATGTCTCGCCCAAGACATTAATGGAGTTATGGTAGTGATAGTAACGAATCTTAGTCTCAGTTTTATGCAGTGTTTTTCCGACCAAATTCTGTGACATGTGAACCCCTGTTGCGTATGCATTCTTTGCCTGTATTGCGTACTTTCGATCCCTTCGAATTCCTCTTCTAGACTCCTTGAACAGAAATTTCTCGAACCCCCATTTCCTGCAAATTGAGGCCAAATGACGTATTGCTCATTAGTTTCCAATTTTGGAAGAAATCTTCTAAATGCCTAATTGGGTTCTTTAGAAAATCCAAAAAAGAAAACGACTTTATAAATCATAATTAATTAGCATATTTAGAATTACTGATTTTGTAACCCAGATTAGATAAAGAGAATCCGACAAGTCGTACTCTGAAATCTGAATTGTATTAGATAATCTCCGAGGAAAGCACTTAAATCAATTTTATACAAAATCCCCTTATTATATGTCATGTTGTACTCACGACAAACTTAGTCCTAACTTAACTCAATAAGATTTCATTAAGTTAAAGGTTGTTCACTTATAAACAGCATTGCTGTTTTGTTGATAGTCAATGTGGAATAAGGATACTTAGGCTTAACTCAACTCAATAAGATCTCATTGAATCAAGTTAGGCCTGAGTTTTTAACAGATCGGAAATCTACATGTGTTTAACTTAATTATCTATAAATACCGCGCGCATCGCCCACTGTCACGTGTGGAGAAGTCTGTTAAATATCGCTTGTCGCCTCATCGACATGAGCAAAGAAGAATCTTCTTATAAAAACTGTCTTAATTTAATAAGATCTTATTTGATTGAGTTAAGCCTAAGTTATAATCATTCAATATTTTTAACACGACGTAGATGTCATGCTATGTGTTTGAGCACAATTGGGACTCTATCACGTCACCGTCGCTAATGTTCACCTTTATCCGCCGTATGAAGGGAGGCTATTAAATATTCTTATCCCTCATCGACTATGAACAAAGCAACAATACTGTTTATAAGTTTGAATAACTCTTAATTTAATAAGATATTATTGGGTTGAGTTATGCTTGAGTTTCTAACACATTTAAATTTTATAAATTGTTGTAACTCATCATAGACTAGTTTAAGTTCACAAAATAAACCATTTTGTCCCATTCCACCACTATAAATGGCAATAAAATGATAAAATTAGTAGATGTTAATTATTTGATGTTGAAAACAAAAAAAACAAAAAAATTTCTTGAGAAAGGTGGTATTAAAGTAAAGGAAGTGACTATTCACCTGGAATGTGCTTGGGAGGATTCGTTAAGGCAGAGAGCACTGGACATTGGATTCTGCTCAATAGTGAATTGATTATAATTAGAGAACTCATTCAATACTGATTCCAATGTATTCCCATCGAGCAAATATATATACTCGTCAATATCAAAATAGAATGTCCAATTAGCTGCAAATTTATAGCGATGTAGACAATCATTAACCACCAAGAACTGGTTATAGTAATACCCATCATACTCCGCCTGAGCCCTAATGTCTTCGATAGTAGCTCTTCCTAAACGAACCCATGGCTCGAGTACGGTCCTCACCTCCGGTGACACTCCACCAGCGTCATGGAACACAAAATGAGACTTGGGTCCGAAGAACCAAACGTGATAAGCCATCCATTCTCTGATTCTAGCTGAACTTATATTCCCATACAGAGAAGACCCACAATATAGGTACTCATACTGATAAGGAGGATGGTACTTGGACTCATTATAAGACCCAGGAGCTTCTTCCAAAGCCACAAACTTCTCGAACTTTCTAGGAGATTCTCCATAGTGAGCCTTTATAGTAAGCTTCCCACCTGAATTGTCCTTATTAGGATTAAAGGGAAAAGTACAATTGACCACAACCACAGTATAAACACGGCCATAGCCCCAATCTGGAAGTATTTTGTAAGCCAAAACTCTAACTGAAGAACCATTGTTAGAGATCCACTCGCATTTGAACCAAGGTTTCCCAAATACATGAATAGGCTTAGAAGACAGACCCACAACAGCAAAAGTATTGGGACCGCCACGGTAAGCGCCCATTTGAACAAAAAGAGCAGCGGCGTTTCCATAGGCTTGAAAGATTCGCTTGTTTGGGTCGACGATTGGGAGAGTTGTTAGAGTAGAAAGCTTCTGAGAAGGAACTGGGTTTTGAGGATTAAGGAAGGTGGTATTGTTTAAGAGGGACAATGAAGTTGTGGTTGTTGAGGTGGTTGCGGTGGTAACAGAAGCAGAGCAAGGTTGAGCTGTTGAGAGGAAATTTTGGTAGTAAGGAGGGAGGTTCCAAATGAGAAAGATGAAGGTTACAGCAAAAAATGTGAAGATTAGAGGCTTGGTTTCGAAGCAAACACCAAGTGATTTTCCCATTGAAGTGTTGGAGAAGGAGGATTGTGAGCCGACCTTCCTCATTTGGATATGCTCTGTTTTTTGTCGGTTATATCTGAGCGGTGGTGGTCTTGGTATTAGTGATAGTGGTTAGAAAGGTGATCCAGTGGCTGATGGAAAATTGGAGAAGAGGGTTGAGTATAGATTTATAATAATATTAAAATTAAAGGAAAAAAAAGATAGGAAATAATTATTTCTTATATTATTCATCACAATTCTTAACATAAAAAAATACTTTACCATAATTTGTAAAAAATATCTATTATTTAATTTAATGTTATTTTTAATTAAAAAATAAACTTGGTATGTTACTAGAATCTAAGTTTTCTTATTTTAAAAAAAATGAAAATTATAAACAGAATTTAAGTAATAAATTTTATAAAATTATTTTTCTCTTTTAGTTATTTTTTTATATCATTTTATTTTTTTCTTAATTATTGAGATAGTAAAAAAAATGAAAACGCATACTTATTATTAAAAGCATTTATTTTAATTTTTAATTTTTATCTTATATATAAATATATATATATATATATATATATATATATTTGTTTTATTTAAAAATAAATATATCTATGATTTTAAAATTTTCATTTTATTTCAAAGTTTTTTTTTTAATTTATATCAAATCTTATACTTAAAAATAAGTTATAATTTTATTTTACATATATTTTTTTATCATTTTATTTTATAATTAATAAAACTTAATTGAAATTTTTATTTAATACTACTTTATCTTTTTTAATTTATGATTAATATTTAACAAAAATACTAATTATTTATGCATTTTAATTTTATCTTTCACGTTAACCTTAAAATATAATATCAATTCTTATATAACATTGTAAACTTTTATATTTTTATATTTGTTTAGTTTTATATTTTGAGTGCATAAATTCCTCAATATTTTTTTATGATGTTTAATTAAAAATAGATAATTATAAAATGTTTAAATAAATTATTAAAAATAAAAAAATAAATATTTTTATTTATGTTATTTTAATATAAAAAATATTTAATATCTCAATTTTACAATTTTTCTAAGCCTTTGAATACGTTAAGGTGATGTTTGGTTGGAGGAATGAAAAGTAATCAGAATTAATTCATTTCATTTGTTTATTTGGTTGGTCTAAATGGAGCGTACGGAATG
Organism: Hippophae rhamnoides; assembly: GCA_033030585.1. Lineage (NCBI taxonomy): Eukaryota > Viridiplantae > Streptophyta > Magnoliopsida > Rosales > Elaeagnaceae > Hippophae > Hippophae rhamnoides. Next base: position 20,001,496 of record CM065435.1, read on the forward strand.
CGATCGATTACTAAAGAAGAAAGAATCATAATTCCTTCTCTTCCTTTTAGGAATCATGATTCTATTTTCATCTCAAATTTTTTCCAATTTTACCCTCACCTAAAATATAACCCTAGACTCAAATCTCAAATTCCTAAACCCAAAACCCTAAATCCAAAATTTCAAAACCCAAAACCCTAAAACCCAAAACCCAAAACCCAAAACCTAAAACCCCAAACCCAAAACCTTAAATCCCAAAACCTAAAATCCCTAAACCCAAAACCCTAAATCCAAATCCTAAAACCCTAAACCTAAAACTCTAAATCCTAAATCCTTGAACCCTAAAACCTAAATCCCAAAACCCAAAACCCAAAACCCCAACTCCCAAAACACTAAACACTAAACCCCAAATCCCAAAACACTAAACCCTAAACCCTAAAACCTAAATCCCCAAACCTTAAACCCTAAACCCCAAATCCTAAATCCCAAAACCTAAAACCCAAAATCCTAAACTTCAAATCCCTAAACAGTATACCTTAAACCCTAAACTCCAAATTCCAAATCCTAAAACCCTAAACCCTAAATCTAAAATCCAAAATTCTAAAACCCTAAACCTTTTTTAGAAAAATAATAATTTTAACCCTAAATCTTACCCCACAAATATAGCCATAAACCCTAAACCCAAATCCTAAATCCCTAAACCCTAAATCCCAAATCTCAAAACCCTAAACCCTATTTAGAAAAATAATAATTTTAATAATATATTTTCTTTTTAATTAAGTAATAATTATTTAGAAAAATAATGATTTCAATAATGTATTTTTGTCTGAAGAAAAAATAGTAATAAAATGACATTATTTGAAATTCACTGAATGTAGGGGTATTAAGGTAATTTATAGTTTTTCATTACATTTTAGTGGAAAACCAAACACTATAATCTTGATTCCGAACTTGATTTCAGTGATCAAATCAAACAACATTGTTTCCTTTCCATTCCATTCCATTATCATTCCAATTTTAATTCTGATTCCATTCTGCGAACCAAACGTCACTTAAGTTGCTTGAGTAATGATGTTACTAATACCCAAGAAAATGATAAATACTAACTCCAATATATAAATATATAATAATACTAATAATTAGTAAATAATTGAACAAAAAATTTCATATTATAAAGTAGTACTTAAATTTATATATTTAAAATTGATGTTTAAACTTTTAATCATAGATTTTAATATTTATATTTTAAAAGTTTAAAATATTATGTATAAATATTTAAACTTGTATCTTGAGAATATTTAAATATTTAAATTTTATTAAAATGAGATATTTTAATTCCTAAAATATATTATTTTTTTTAAATAATATATTAATTAAAAATTTAGAAGTTAAAACATTTTAAATTATAAATTTAATAACGTTGATATCACTCAATCCAAACTATTTTACTTTTATTTAAGTATATATTGTATGTTAGTATTATATATATTAATGGACAAAAAGTCTAACCACTGGTTTGAAGAGGATAATTTTTTACATGAATGAACTTAAAAAATAAGATAAAAAAAACTTATCTATTTATTATTTTATATAAATATATTTATTTATATAAAAAAATTATTTTAATACAAAGATTAATAGCTCAAAATTAATACTATATGATATGAATTTACTAAAAGAATTCACCTTAAAGAAGGTCTTTAAATCTACAAATAAATTAATAAATTATTGTATTTATATTATTTGTACCATTAAATTAAATTTTATCTTATATATACTATTTAATCATAAAAATGTTCATTAATATCGTTCGTAATTTCCCTATTAATTTTTTTTAAATATTACTCACTAACTTCAACAAATTATTCTTTTGTGACAATTTCTAATCTACCTAATCTCCCCTCCTTCGAAGATTTAGTATATTATTGCGTGTTTTTCAACACACGAACTCGTGCAAGTATACACGGTCGCAAGTAATAACATTTATAAGTAAAGATCGATCCCACGGAGATTTGTTACTATAGTTTGTTGAGTACTAAAATTATTTCTCTCTGATTTTATCCAAAATAATCGTTGATATGGAAAAAAGGTAAAAAGAAAATAAAAGAACTCTAGGATTGCAATTCTTCACCAAACTAATCCACTCCAATCATATTATTTTCTTTGGATTTATATTTTTTTGTACATTTTATTTGTCAACCGAAAACTTCTTTTTTATTCATACATCTCTCCCGAGCTCTGTATAAAAACACCTCGTTAAATTAATTCACTATATCTCTATAAGAATTAAATTTAAAAAGATTCATTACGTTCTAAGTTTTCAAAGGCCACACATACAATTAGGGTATATTCCTATCCTTCATCATACATGTCATTTTATCTACGAGCAATATACACAAAAATGCCTATCTCAAGTTTATTTTTATACCACAAATCGTTTTGATAAAATTCGTAAATAATCAAAAAGCATTAAGCGCAAGATAAAACGAACAAATCAAACGTCTTATAAATCTATCAAAAATAATTAAAATCAAAGCTTCATAAATTTAGTTCAAATGCAACCCTAGAAAAATTAAATTACTTCATAAATTAAAAATAAAAATTACAACAGATGCAGAAAAATTAGAAGAAGAAGAAGGAAAATTAATACATCAAGAAATGAAAATATTTGGCACACGCAGAACACAACAAAAGCCAAAAAATGGCTTCTGCGTGTTCTGGAGTCCAAAACCGAGCAACACATAAATTGTAAACCAAAAAAAACTCTCACAAAAAAAAAACTCCTTACAACTAAAATCTATCTCCTATTTATAGCAAAAAAAAAAATACATCAGAAATATTACATTTTTATTTTATTTTTTTTATAAAAACGCGTATAAATTTTGTATCGAAAAACAAAATCACGCGAATCAATTTTTAATATCGAAAATGTAAATTAAAATCACGCGTAGATAGGGGCGCCGATTCTGCGTTTTTTTTTTAATTAATAGTGCATGCCACGTGTCGCTTTCTGATTCGCTGAAAGATTCCCTAAGGCCACGTGACAGCACATCATTGGGTACACAAACCGACTGCACGTAGGAACCCGCGCCAAAAAGCCGAGGCAACTACCGAAATCGGCGTGATCCAGTCACGGCCGCGTCGCATTGTAAATAGCCACGTGTCGGACTTTTGATTAGCTTAAATATTCGTGGGACACGTGGCATATTCTTATTCCGTAAACCGAAGACGACGCCGGCTTTATGGGACCGCGTCGCACAGATCGCTACACGAACGGCCGCACGCGACTGACGGACGCGCTCAACCCGGGACCGCTGATCTCGATCCAACGGCCGCCGATCGCCCGGGGGAATCGAAGAATGACAGCCGTGGCTCCACTGACGCCGACCTCGTGCGACACGTGCGGCCCACCGACACGCCGAGCCGCGCAAGACCGTACACGCGATTTTGTTCTCGTCCGGTCGCACGCGCCAACCGGGACCGTTGAATCTTTGACGGACGCCAAGTGATGATTTTCGTGATTTGTGCGCAGTGCGATTCTTTCCTCACAAGGTAAAATTCAAACTTTTGTTAATTATATTTTGACCCACAAATTTAATCCAAATTACATTTTTGTACTTTCTTAAATTACACTTTACCCCTTTGCTAATTTTAAATTAAATTTTTAACTTTTAATAATTATAATTAAGCCCAAATTTAATTTAAATTATATTTTCGATTTATATAAATCGTAATTAAGAAACTATATTATCATAAATTATATTTGTGGACAAAAATATGAAATTAAGGACATCTTCGATACAAATTATTTAATTTTATTAAAAATTTATTTTTAGCATATAAAAAGAAAATATTAATTTATTTAACAAAAATTAATAAATATTAAACGAACTTAGCAATTATCATTACTAAAATTAATGAAAATAACTGTATAAAATACAGTTATCATATATATTGGATTTAATGTAATGCATTCTACCTTGGAAAAAAAGAGTAATTATAATAATCAAAAAGTGTTATATTGAGATAAATAACCTTTGGATAATGTTTTATAAAGAGATAAATTATAACTAATTATATTCTAATAAAAAATATAATTGTTAAGAGATAATCATGATGCTACAATCAGTTTATATCATGAGTAAATGATATGTATCATATAACTTCTTTTCTCTTTATATATTCACGATTGTATGCATTTACATAAACCTTGAATTAGAACTAAGATCTCATAATAAAAACGATAGCTATAAACACTCTCTTTTCTATTCATTATAGAATTAGATCTAAATCTCCTTTATCTTCTACAATCCCATCATTAATGACTTAAGTATTGAAGGGCCAATGGCTACCACAGATCTTTCCACTGTGATTCAAGGTCCTAACGAGTTTCACTATTTCACATATATACAAAAAACAATCTTACCTAATGTTGACAAAAATCAACATCAACATCTGGTATCGTTTGAGAAAAACAAGTGTGTTCTAATAAGTTGAAAAAATAAAATATTTAGGACATTCATAAGTGTTCTTCAATATTCATCTACAAAATTCTACAAGTCTTTGGAAATAGACCGGCATCTCAGCTGGAGTTTACCTACCATTCATGCTACCAAGAGAAAGCAACAAATCAATCTAAAAATTTTGAAAATCCAATCCTTATGAAGTTCAAAAAATATCATCTCATACAATCTCTCATTCAATAAGCCAAGAGTATAGCAGGATACTACAATCAAACGATAGCTCTTTTATTAACACCTCTAACAAGTGAGGCTTTTTAACCGTCGTAAATAAAAGCCTAATCAATCAACCATGCAAAATTTTATCTTCTGTTGAGAAATCTTTGACTATATTTGATCATATCTAATTTTTTTTTATTTTCCAAATAAGTATTATTTTGAATATTTGGATGCTTTCAAGAAAACCAATCATGAACTTGGGCAATTATAACTACGTAAGTTGAGAAACTTTTGACAATATCTTATCGTATCTAATTTTTTTTCTTTTCAAATAAATATCATTTTGCAAATTTGAATCCTTTTAAGAAACAAATCATGAACTTGTGTAATTATGACTACGTGATGATTAATATAAGTATAAACAAGATGTCATATATATTATTTTATTGAAACATGTACTTATATATTTTATTAAGTATTCTCATGGATGATAAATAGAACTATAATCTAGAATATGAAACCAATTCAATAAAAATTAATTTTTAATTAAAATTAGCTAATAATTAATTATTTTATATTGACAACGATATTAAATTTATGTATCATTATAAATAAATAATTTAATTAAAATATATTTAATTTTTTTATAATATTAAAAAATATATAAATTTTTGATGATCACAAATTACATAACATATAATTCGATAAATTTTTATAAATATATTAAGTCCTATATCGGTCCAGAATTCAACAGTAGTGATGCATATAAGCCTTAACAATCCTCTAACTCATAAACTAGCTTTTGGATTATGAGTTAGGTCTAGATTTCTATCATGGTATCAGAGTTGGCTCCTAGCTTTTGGGTACCCCTAAAGTTTATCCCGTCGGTACTCAGGGCACAATCTCTATCCGCTCATCCTCATCGATGTGAAAAGGGGAGTGTTAAGGAACCTAAGTCCTACATTGGCCAGGAATTAAGCTTTCGTTGCACATATAGCCTTTAGAAATCCTTCATCTCATAACTTAAGTTATGAGGTAGAGTTAAGCTCAAGTCTAACATGGTATCTGAGTTAGTTCCCTAACTTCCATGAACGCCTAAGAGCCTAACGGTACGCTCACCCTTGGTTTTGCCCATCTAATGTCGACCAGGACCACTCAACCGATGTGAAAGGAGGTAGTTAAGTCCTATATCGACCAGGTATTAATCTTCCGTTGTGCATGTAACCTTTGACAACATTTAACTCAATAAGATTTTATCGAGTTGAATTAAGCTAAGTTTAAGAAAATCTAAATGTAATTACCAATCTTCATGTGTAATGCATTTTTAATCGATCACAAATTTTTTTTTCCAATATAGTAACTACTAGCCACCCACTTTTGGCTAAAAAAAATTAAACATAGAGTAAATTCTATATCCAAAGCTCTTCTATCATCTTTGGATTTCCGCTTGTAGAATGTACTCTTACTCTTGTTTTGAAGGTCTTGTTTCAAGTGTAGCAATGAAATATGAAAAATTTAATTTATTAAGTATTAGTTACATTAATATGATAATTAATTAAAGATAAAAAAATTAAATAATTATTATATCAATTATAATTATACTACAATTTATTCATAAAATATAACATAACAATAATAAAAATAATAAAAATTTATACACTTTAATCTATTATACTTTTGAATGCTTTAATCAATGCTAATTTTGATACTTTTTATCATTTTACTTAATTAAATTAAACTTATATATATATATATATATATATATATGGAGTAAAATAATTAAAATTGATATAAAATAAATAAAATTTCTACAAATATTATATAAAAGTAAAGTGCACAAATTTAAAAGAACGTGACTAAGTACATTCTTTTCCAGCAATGAAATAAAAAATATTAAACTTGCTAACTAACTAGCATCCCTATCCTAAATCACTTTTAAAATAATATTAGATAAAAATACCATATCGTATATGTGTGTGTGTCATACAAATGAAAGTTTATGCAGAAACAACAAATGAAATTCCAAAAAATGATGCATGCACTCACAACCAACACACAAGAATTAAAGTAGCTCAGTGCTTAGTCCACTGTTCAAATATAAAAGTTTTATTCCTTCCTTTCCACCATGAAGGACACCACCTCCATGCAACAATCAGGTCCTTACAACCTCTCCAAATTAGAACTAGAGAGTATTACACAATTTGAGTTCCTCACCAGCTCTCTCTTTAATTCTAAGTGTTTACAAGTCACTAATTATCCTTACAAAAATTGAATTCTCTCAAGTGTTTCTATCCCTCTCTTGCGTGTGTGCGCGCGCCTTTATATAGGATCTTGCAAGTGCTCCACTATATAAAAGCCTTGTGTATCCCCTTGGCTCAATTATTCTCATTGGTTGTTAATGCCGCTAGGCATCCAATGATCAATTCTTGGTGCCACATCACAATATACTTTTTAAATTTTGGATAAAAATTAAGATAAAACATCTTAAAATAAAAACTTCCATAATATTAAGGAGAATACTTTCTTATTGAGCAAGTCCTATGATGAGTGTACTTTTAAAGAGTGTTTTTTACAATAATAGATCTTCAATAGATTTTAAAACTTGTGCTCTTTAAAGAAATTTTACAATTAATTGGAAGCTTAAGAAATTTAAGTTGTATGTTTTATTTCAAATATGTTATAGAAATTTAAAATAAGTAAAACAAATGACGTGCAAAGTACTGGTTGACAAAAAAAGAATCTTATAGAGTAGATAATTTTATGTACACATATACATAAAAATTAAATTTGAACATCCAGGATTAAAGCAAAGAAAACACATTATTGTGAAGGGGATTTGAAATGTGCTCAACAAGGTTCTGAATAGGACCTTTACCAGTAAGAGCCGCTTGGCTGTAAAAGCCTAACCATGCAATCATAGCTAACCTCCCATTCTTGATCTCTTTAACCTTCAATTCCTCAAAAGCTACAGGGTCCTTTGAGAGATTCAAGGGATCAAAAAGTGCACCTCCAGGATAATTGATATCACCTGGTAAGTAAATCCCTAAAGGTTCTAGTGCCTCAATCCCACAATATCTTGCGTATTCCGGTCCAACCTATACAGCAAGAAACACTATTGAAGAATTTGCAGTACAAAATAGAAAGTAAATATTATTATAAAAGAAGCTTGAACAAAAGATGATTTATGTTGAAATATGCACATGCTTGAGCTATTTAAAACTTAAGACTAGTTGAGTTTGGATTTTGGAATAGTACATTCCTTTCAGAAGTTCACAAAGTATATAAACATAATAGGAGGAAAATGGCTATAAACTACTAGGCAAAGAGCATGATTCAGAGTTTATACCATCAAGATAGCCTGGCAAATAGCTATGACAACAACTCCCTGGCTTCCAGCAAGGTGAAATCCTGGGATTCCAAGATAATCAAGCGTATCGCCCTAGGAAGAACACATCACTAAGAGCCAAGTACCAACAAATCAAGAAATTGAAGAGAATTCTAGAGAGAAGTTTATTATTGTATGTATGTACAGTACATCATCTATGACAGCTTATATAGACAAGCTGCTAGCATGTGAACGCACTGCAATGCTAGAGCAGGTAACAGCTTAGCATGTGCAGGTGTGAACATAATAGCAGCAAGTTCGTCACAATAGAAAATATCTACAACTAATCAAAGATATCTACAACTAACTACCTATCTATTCACTGCACTAGCTGCATAATAGACAGGTTTAACACCCCCTGATGCTGGTGGCAGCACCATGAATTTGTTGCACAGAGCCAAGAACTGAGCTGTGCCAAGGGCATTGGTGAAGAGATCTACCCAGTTGATCATTTGTAGAAACATATTGAACATCTAAGGCACCTTTGATAACAAAGTCAAGAACAAAGTGATGATCCAATTCAATATGCTTGGTACGAGCATGGAGAACTAGATTGTAGAAGAGGTGCTTGGCACTCAAATTGTCACGTAAAATCAAAAGTGGAGAAGGGAGGATAATGTGCAATTCGGAAAGAAGTGACTGCAGTCACAAAATTTCAGCAGTAATAGCACCTAACGAAACAACCTTTTGTTTGGAGCATTTCCAAGACACCAAATTTCCACCAAAAAATATACATAATGCATTTGTGCTTTTGCTGTCATCTAAGCATCCAGCCCAGTCAGCATCACTGAATGTAATGAGATCCAAAACTAAAGATTGGGTAAGCAACAAACCATAAGATGTAGTGTCATTGATGTAACAAATGAGTCTTTTAACACCTAACCAGTGTTGATCAATGGAACAAGCCATGAATTGGCATAATTTGTTGACAAAGAAAGAAATATCGGGGAATGTAAGTGTCAGATATCGAAGGACACCAGCTACACTTCGATATTCAAATGGATTGACAGGTGGAGTACCATCATATTTGCTTATTGGTTTAACAGACACCATGGGAGTGTCAGCTGACTTGCTGTTATGCAAGTCAAACCGCTGAGCCAAATCTCAGGCATACTTGTGTTGACTGAGATGCAGCGTGTTTGTACCATAATGAACTTCAACACCTAGGAAATAATTCAACTTGTCCAAGTCTTTTAAAGAAAATTGTGTATCTAACTCCAGGATCAGCCTATTAATTAGAAATGATTGATTGCCTGTGATGATTATGTCATTGACATATACAAGAACCAATAGCATGACTGAATTATCCCTAAGAATGAACAAACTAGCATCTAACTTGGAAGGTACAAATCCACAAAGGGATAGGAAGGAGCTCAATTTGTAGAACCAAACACGTGCTTGTTTGAGACGAAATAAAGCTTTGTTTAACTTGCACACCAAACCAATGCCTTGTTCGAAACCAGGAGGTTGTTTTATATACACAACCTCAACCAAGTCACAAAGAAGAAATGCATTGTTAACGTTAACTTGCCTCAAGGTCCAATTGAAAGACAAAGCAAGGCAAAAAACCACACGGATGGTGACTAGTTTAATCACTGAACTAAAAGTTTCACAGTAGTCAATTGCTTTTTCTCGTAAGTATCCTAAAACAACCAATCTACTCTTATACTTGTCAAGTAATCCTGAGCTAAGAAGTTTAACTCTAAATATCCATTTATATCCTATAACTGACTGACCAGTATGCAAGAGAACAAGAGACCAAGTCCCATTGTGTAAGATAGCGTCATATTCCTTCTACATCGAGTATTTCCATTCAGGAGTTGTGATAGCAATTTTCCAAGTTTTGGGAAGTAGAAGAATATCAACGTGAGTGTTGAAAACTTCAAGTTTATGAAAGCCATCCTTGGCTTGAGTAACCATTGGACGAAAATTCACCGGAGGAGGAAAGATAGAGTGGGGAGAAGAGATAGGTAATGGAGGTGTAAGAGTGATAGAAGGAGGTTAGTATGGTAAAGGACTGGGAAAAGATGAAGTGAAAATAGGTTCAATTGTAGGAAGGAAAAGAATGTGAACTAGAACCGGAAGGGAACAAGAAGAATCTGAAGATTGAGATGGAGTAGAAATAGATTTTGCAAAAGGGAAGACATTTTCATTGAATGTGACATGTTTACTGATGTAAACTCTACTAGAAAAAACTTCTAAGCACAAATAACCAAGTTAATTTGATGCATACCCAATGAAGACACACTCAAGAGACCCAGTTTGTAGGTTATGATGAGCATAGACTTGAAGACAAGGAAAACATTGAGAACCAAAGGTTTTAAGAAATATATAATCAGGTGGTTTTTGGAATAACATTTCATAAGGAGACACATTGTTTAAAGGCTTGGAAGGCAATCAATTTATGAGGTATACTACAGTACTTGTACTATAAGGCCAAAATTGTAAAGGAAAGCTTGATTGATGCAACAAGGCTAGTCCCTTTTCTACAATGCATTGATGACGAGATTCCACAACCCCATTTTGTTCTGAGGTGTGTGGACATGAATGTCTATGTTGAATGCCATGTGATTGAAGTAGAGAGTGAAGTACAACAAATTCCCCTCACCCATCAGTTTGTATGCTTTTAATGAAAACATTAAACTAAGTTTTAACCATTGTAATAAAAGATTGAAAACTAGTAAAGGTTTAAGCCTTAGATTTAATGGAAAACAACCAATTAAATCTACAACAATTGAAAGAAAATAGTGATCACCATTACAGCAACTCAACAACTTGAGAACTTTTTTGCATTCTAACAGAAAAGGGAAGTTTACAAGACATAGAAGTTTGACAAGAAACACAACACAAATCGGTCTTTGAATACATTATTAGCATCAATAGAACCTTTAAATACAAGCTGTTGAACAATATCAAAAGAAGGATGTCCAAGCCGAGAATGCCATTGAATCACATAAGCAATAAGACAAATACATTGATAGGCAAAGATTAGGTTGAAAGTTCTTGTGAACTTGTAGAGACCCCCCTTAGATACTCCTTGCATTAGTACCTTCTTCGTGATAGAATCCTTGACATAAAACATATTTGCATGAAATTCTACAAATACATTGTTTTCAGAACATAATTTGCATACAAAAAGTACATAATGTGTAGCAGAAGGTGTATGCAAGATGTGTTTGAGGGCGAGAAAGCGTTTATGATGATTATGAATCAAAGAACCATGTCCAATGCAATGAATTGGTAAAGTGCGTCAATTATCTAATGTGATACCTTCACTACCATTGTAGGGAATGGACTGAGAAACATTAGCATCATTAACGGTCATGTGGTGACTGGCACTATTATCAAGCAACCAAGAATTGTCCTGTGAGGTAGAGTTAAAAGAGGTAGCAACATGAGCAAAAACAATTGGAGGATTGGATGAAGGAGGTAAATCTCCTTTGTATGTTTCGTTAAGAAGACCCCTTCACACAAAACAATGTGAGGCTTTGTGGCCAATTTTCTCACAAATTTGGCAAACATGACGTTCACCATAAGGTTTCTTGGATTGAGAGTATATTGAATTGAAGGAATTAGATAGGTGTTTTGAAGATGAGGTGAATTGGAAGAAATGGAAAGACTTTTCACAAATCCATATATATTCCAAGATTTAGGTTTAGAGGAGTTCAATTTAGGTTTCTGAGAGTAACCAAATCAAGATGCAGAAGCAAGATTAGCATGATACACTTTATCTTCTTCAGTTCCTGATTGTTGAACAATTATGCATTCAAATGTTTCCAATTGATTATGAAAGGCACTGAACGTTCGCTTCTCCATCATCATATTGATAAAGGTAACAAAAGGATTGTAGCAGGAATTACAGCTCAGAGCTCCAAGAGCATACATGACTAAATCATGATCTGAAACAGGTTCTCCAATATTAGTGAGATGGTTAGCAATAGTTCAAGCTTTGGAGATGTAATCATGAACTGAAATACCTTCCTTCTTCAGTGTTTGCAACTGAGATTGTAAGTCGATAACTCTTGATTGAGCACTCGAAGCAAAGGTGTCTTCAAGTGATCTCCATTGATCATATCTGCAAAAACTGAGTCATATATCCAACTCTTAATCATGTTATTGAGTCTATTCCAATTAACAAAGCGAAGATTCATCAATGTTTGCTCAGGATCAAGAAATAACGAAGGAGATGAGATCGAGCCATTGATGAATCCTTCAAGATCCTAAGCAATAATAAGGCTCTCCATCTGCTCACGCCAGACGAGATAGTTTGTATGATCAAGTTTGATCAAGAGACTAGCGTTAACTGGAGCGGTAGAAGAGAAGTTTTGAGCAAATAGATTAACTGAGGAAGAAAGATGAATTGATGTTCGAAGAAGATAAAATATTCATCGGATAAAATTTGAACAAACTAATACAAGTGAACTCACTACATCTCGATATGTAGTTGAATGATTGGTCATGACGGCAAGGAGAAAAAAAAATCAATCCCTGAAATTCATAAGCTCTGATACCATACTAACAAATCAAGAAATGAAGAGAATTCGAAAGAGAAGTTTATTATTGTATTTATGTACAGTCTTCTATGCCAGCCTGCTTATATAGACAAGCTACAAGCATGTGAACACACTGCAATGCTAGAGCAAGTAACGCCTTGGCATATGCAGGAGTGAACATGATAGTAGCAAGTTTGTTACAACAAAAAATATCTACAATTACCTATCTATCACTACACTAGCTGCATAATTGACAGGTTTAACACTAAGAACTCCCAAGAATGAGAGAGGTAATCAAGTTCATAATTCAACAAGTTTACCCCTCCTATTTAGTTCTTTCAATATTTTATACTAAAAATGTTATTTCGTGGTGTTTTAACTTTTAATCGATGATGAAGGTAGACAAATAGAAATCGAGAGCTAGCCAACATGCAAGATTTAATATCTAAGCCAATGAGCTTGGTGACATCAAGATATAAAAGTATTGGTGTAATAGCTCTTATAAAGTAACTCGGGTAGCCTATATGTACACAGTCTTGATCAAGTGCGTGCATGTGCACTAAATCCATCATCTCATGCCCTATATATATAGAGTGATAGCTAAATGTATTGTACTAAGAATCATTGTGTGAGTTGTGTACATACATTGTAGTGTACGATTCCTAGTTAATAGTTCTCGTAAATCATCCAATGTATCTCGAGTATTGAAAGTTCTTGAAATTCTTGTTGTAAGGGTGGCATATGATGTTGTATGGTTTACATACTGGTTGCTAGTGGATTGGAACTAAGCCAGTTCTTGTGGATGTATGCCTCAACGTTTGAGGAAAAACCATGTTAAAACTCTTGTGTTTCTATCTTCTTTTACTTTGTGCTTTACTGTTTATTATAATCTTGCGATTTAGTATGGACTTGGAGTCAAATGGTGAGAAACTGGTTAATTGTTCCAAAAATGCCATTAGTATATATGCTAGAACCATTGAGCTGATTGACCACAGTATGAGTGGTCAATCTGAATTAACACTATTTAAACACCATGGTGATCAGTCATCAAGAAAGAAGGACCATAACAATGATGCAAAAATACCAAGCTCAACAAGATTACTTGATCTGTAGAGACAAGAAAAGTGAAACCTTAAGTTTTGAATACCCAACTCTCCACCACACAGGTTCCACAAAGTGAAAGGTTCCCAAAAGATCTAATATTTCTGGAACCAAAGCACCAATGGCAGCTAGCATGGCCCAACGAGCATGTAATATTTCAAAGCTGCAAGATGACATCGAATAACAGATCAAATCTAAAATTAACCTCTTCTTCTTTGCCCTGTTTTCCACTTTATTAATCACAGACATACTTGAAACAATGCCTATAGGAATTCAATAGTTTCATAAATGATACGAAGAATCAAAACAATTTTTCTTTCTGTTGCCAAAACTATCAACACTGAAGCTCAAATGGCAAAAATTTCCTTTTAAATCAGAATTAAAAAGGATACTGCTATAGAAAATCATCCAACCCTTTCACATAAAAACATCATTTTGAAAAGTGATTAGTTAAAAGGAGAATTGAAAAGTGACATACTTGAAGTATTTTTGAAAAGCCATGGGATCCTTGCCGAGACCTGCAATATCAAAACCATAATCTCCAGGAAGTTCTCCAGTAAGATATGCAGGATATTCATATGGAAGTGGACCAAGCCAGCGAGGACGTTCTTCTCCATACCACAAGCTGTGACATTATAAGGAATATATCATAAGTTAAGAACAAAAGCATATTTGTGATAAGCAAAGCCTATTTACAAATGGAAAGAATATGAAAGAAGAATAAATTGAAAATGAACTACTTTTGAGTTTTTACTATTGTATGTTTTGCTAAAGGGGTCTAGACTTCTGAGCAACATGACATCAGGAGGAGAAGGAGGAGGATGTATTCCCTTGGGATATCAGGTCTAATATAATGACTTTTCAGAATCTTCTAGCTGACAACACTCACAACTAAGAAGTTCTAGAAATGATCTAGTGTCCAACATGTGTGCGTTATGCTACCCAATGATAGTTAATTACACGGTCATGTGCATATAAAAAATCAAAACCAAGTTACATGATGTATAGCTGACTATTGATAGTAGTATATTTTGGATTTGAGCATAATGTACACAGAAAAATAGTGTTAATAACTTTTTAGTTATTACTTGTTTTTAATTGAAATTTTTTTATTATATGTATCTCATTTTAGCAAAAACATATTCAAATTATTAATTTTTTTTTAGTTTGTAGAGTGTTAAAAGCTTAAAAATTTAAAATTCAGATGGAAAATAGTTATATTTTATGCATATAATTTGTCTGTAATTTCATAGATATTACATTTAAATTTTATTTGTCGATGATGGTTGAGGTGTGACACGACCCTCTTAAACTCTATACACATCTGACTATGTGTGCCATATTGTACAAGAGTACCAGATCAGATGTCATACGTTCTAAATCTAACAAAGGGTCAATTTGCAACATATAAAAATGGGTGAAGTACACACAGCCTAGATGGTCCCATATTTAGCTCAAATGTATTATTTAATACCCTAACTTAAAAAATGAAGTTTTAAATCATTTTGTTTGTAGATGATATATCATTTAAGTCCATTTATTTGTAAAAAATATGACAAGTAAAGATAAAGTTAACTTTCCATCTTATTTTTCATTAAACATAATGAAATAATACATGTGTTACATATATATTTATATTTTTCGATAGATATATGCGTAATAAATTAATATTTAATTAAAACAATTATTCAAACTTTCTTAAAAAATCTCTTTCAAAATTAAACAAAATTTTCAATAAAATTTTAAACAAAATTTTCATTATCTAATATCCTAAGTCAACAATTAGACAATAAAAATTTTTTAAGTTTGATAGAAATAATTTCTTAAAAAATTACTTTATTAAATATATGTTTATTAAAAAATACAAACATGCATATTTCACATATGTTATATATATTTAATGAAAAATTTAATAAAAAGTTAACTTTATCCTTTAAGTTAAACATCTTTCACAACCAAAGGAACCAAAAACACATTTTCTAAAAGAACGGTAATAGACAGTCCATATCCTTAAAAAAAAGTATTTGCATAACACTTTTACTCATAAAAATAACATCTACAGAAAGTAGAATATTGAAATAGATAAACTATACTAATAGTCATAAAAATAACATCTACAAAAAGTAGAATATTGAAATAGATAAACTATACTAATAGTCCTGTTATTTTTGAAAACTAACAGTTTAATCCCAAAAATTTTAAGTCAAACATATTTTATCCAATAATTTATAAAAGTAAATTGAATCCAATTTACATTAATATGTTAAAGCCTAATAGATTTATCTGGATGCGTATCACCTAATCTATTAGGCAAATGTACAAAAATTCCCTGATCTCAATTATCTGCTACAAATCATGCACCAATTAAGTGTCAATTCCATTCATTTTAAGTCTAATTCTAACACCTCATTAATAATTAGAGTAAATTGATTAACTTTCCTGATCCAATAATTATATGATTAATTTGCATTTTATAAAAACAGTAGGAATTGTAGCACATTTTTCCTTGTTGAAATACCACCAAAAGCTTGAGCAGTTACTAGTGGAAAGAAGGGGGGGTGAAATCACCTTACCGTGAATTACCTCTCTTTCCTAGCCGTTTCGGCTAAAGCCTTAAACTTTGAAGAATTCTCAAACGCAAGCTTTTTCCTTTCCTCCAACCTCCTCTGAAGGGATTCTCCAAGTGGACTATTAGCTATGGCTTTCACAGCTGTAAAAGGAATTGCAGAGAACACCATAACTCCTGCAAGCTAACTCGGACCACAAAAAAGCAAAAGGGTAAATAAATTATCACAAACTAAAAATTAGATGGAAACCCAATAAATTGTTAATGGTTGGTACCTCTTGCCACGAAGCTTTGCATACAGAGAAGGATGATTTGGTTTTTCTCCGAAAAATTTGAGGTTTAAGGGAGTGTGAGCAAGAAAGAGAACGACTAAATAAAGAAGATGAAGAAGAGAAAATAACAGTAGGAAAAGGATATGGATGCAAGTGAAGCAAAGCCATCTTCTTTCCAACGAAAATCGTGGACCTCGTTCAGCTTCTTGTTCTTTGTTCTTGGTTTAAAGTGGGTTGGGTTTAACAAGAGCAGATCATGTTTTATTTATATTGAATAAAAAAGTAATTAAAAAAAAAACAAATATCATAACTTAATTATTTTGTAAAAAATGGAATTAAAATAATGTTCAAAGCGGGGTGAAATATATCTTGTTTTTTATAATAAAAATACATCTTGTTTTAAATAAGATAAAATTGAGTGAAAAAGCACAAATGATTAAAGAAATATAGTAATTTAAAAACATTGGTGGTGATTTGAAAGAGCTCATTTTTTAGTATCATAAAATACAATCTCTCATAGTATTTCCTTTACATTTTTTTTATTATTTTTAGTTCAAGCGCCATATATGCAATATATAATGTAAAGATATTGATATTATCAAACAAAATTTTGTTACTTCAGAACAATTATGTAAAAATGAAAAACATTAATCTTAAAATTATTTAAATAATAATGAATACTAGTCATGAAAATTATTAATAAATTTCTTTTAGTAAAAAATATTATATTAAAAAAATCAGAGAAACTTATCACTTTAAAATAATTTATCGTGATTTCACGAATAATTATATATCACATTTTTCAAGTATATTCATTTTTTTGGTTCATAATTCTTACGTGTTATGCTGTTTGTGTCTTATTTATTTGTTGTATTTGTTAGTATTTGTGTTTTTTTCTCAAATTCACGTATATTTTATTGCTACGAAAAAATTAAATTATTTTTTATTTATTAATTTATTCATTATAATAAAAAATTAATAATTAATTTTAATTAAAAATAATTTATATCAAATTTATTATTTTTAAGTTGTAGTTCAAACTATCCAAGTTAATTTAATTTTTAAGTTTAATTATATAAATTTACAAAAAATAATATACTATCTTAGAAATAATTACATATGAACAAAAAGTATGAATCTAAAACTAAAACTAAAGGCTAAATATGTAATGTAACTATCTCAAGGTTTTACAAAATTTTGGAAACAAAGAAAATTTTAAATATTCATTTTAAGCATCACAAGAAAAAATGATATGTAAAGAAGAATGGTAGATACATTTAGTCGTTTATAATCAAGTTCTAAGCCTAAATTGCCCTTATTTGTATTTTATATATAATTTATTAAAATTAAAAATAACAAACTCAAAACGTATAACTTTGAACTTAATAAAATATCTAAATTACTAAAAACACCCTTTAAGATTAATAAACAAAATTATAAAATTATAAAACAAATTTTGAATTTGAAAACTGCATAGTTTCTTCTTTATTGTGATTCTGTTTATTTTCCTCCATCGCGATTGTGTGATTTTTTCGATAAGTGTTTTGAACTTCTTCTCCATCGCCAATTTCTTGTAATCATATTATCTATGATTTTATAATTTCTCTTGCTGCTTTTCCATCACCAATTTGTTATTATTTATTATCGTTGAGTTTGCGATTTTCTTCGATTATTTCTCCATCCCTAATTTGGTGTGATTCTATCATTGCATTATGAACTTGCATTGCTTGTATATTTTCGAATCTTATAATTTGATAAACTGTTAGTGGTATTTTAGTTTCTTCATAGAATAGTAATGCTTCTACAACTAAGAAATGAATCCAAAATTATATGTAAACCTCATTGTTAATTTATATGCACATAATATTTATTAAAAAATATGCAAATAATACAAAATGCTTTTTAATTGAATTGTAAATTTTTGAATATGCATTCAACGGTCTCAAATAGAACATGTATGTAAATTCGTGAATCTAGATTGTATTCATTTTCTACATATGTTCTACAAAATTAGATTGATATGTCCAGAATGGTTTTAATATAAATACATTTTGATCCTACAAGTAATAAGGAATTAAATTTATAAATTGTTATAAATGTAAATGGTTACATACTTGATACAGTGTATGTAATATGTTACATATAGTATTAACTCAGTATATGAAATCTGTTACAAACACTTTCATTTTTCGTATGTAACATGTTACATACAATGTTTTATCCGAGTGTACGTAACATGTTACAAATACTGATCAATTTCACATGTAACATGTTACATAAATGTTTATTTCATTCACTATTTATGTAATAATATATGATTATATCATCGATTTAAATGTAATATGTAACATGTTATATATGATTTTTAAACTGTATTATAATATATATATTATAAAAATATATCGATTTAAATATATTTCATATAATCATAACAGGTAACAATAAAATTGGAATGATATTTTTTCATAATATAAAATGAAAATGAGATATATGTAAATGGTATTCCAAAAAGAATACACATTAAAAAAATGCGATCATGTTGCAATTGAACAAAGATATATGTGTTGTTTTACACCTAGATGGAGATATCAACATTAGAATGAAGTGTAAGGGTCTTCATATAGCTTTAACCATCATGAATGATAGGGATGTAGAATACTTCATATTGGTCAACAAAATGAAGAATATAACAAATTGTATGTAATACATACAATGAAGCAAATATTTCAAGATGGGATCAGTCTAACTACAAAATGCAGAATATGTAATTCCAGATATAGAAATTGAAACTAACTCAACAACAAATTTAAAAGATGGTAAAGGCATATATAATGGAAAAATGTACAAGAAGTGCTCAAGTTACATGTCTCTAAATTGACAATAAATAAAAGATTTCATTATAAAATTAACAATTCTAACAAGAAAAGCATAAGAATGAAATGCAATGATGCAAAGAATAAATGTGTTTGGAAGCTTGCATAAAATAAAATTAGTCAATCTAATGTATTCAAGGTAACAACTTATAATGAAGCTCAGACATTTTCACAAATTTACAAAGATTAATGAGGAAAACATGCTATTTATAAATATGTAGCTGAAAACATCAAAGACATATCGAAATACTAGTCGATAATTAAGACCAAATAATATCACAAATGACATCAACAGTAGAACAAGTGTGAAAATCTAATACAAAAGAACAATTATGGGAAAAATAGAAATAATAAAAATTATAGAGTTGATCCAAAAGATTCATACATGAAAACTACCAGGGTTCTAATATAGAAAGCAAACCCAGGTTCTTACACAGAGATAAAAACAAACATTGATTCCAACTTCATTTATACATTCATGATAATAGGTGCATGCATTAATGGTTTCATTAAATACATGAGACCTATAGTAATCCTAGATGGAACACTAGTACAAAAAAAACAAGGAAGAATATTATTTGTTGTTGTAATAAAGGATGAAAATAATCAAGTATAAGTTATATTTTTATGACTAATGTATATTTTGACATATTTAAAAATTATTTTTAGTCAAACATTATAATATGTAATATGTCACATGTTTACTCCATTAATATGTAATATGTTACATATATTGTTAAGAATATGAAAAATACAATTACACATCAAAAGTATACATAACAGTTAGCCAATTATATAATGTAAATTTACTCTATCATATTTGGAATAATATATAGAGAAACCAAAAAGGCGTGAAAATGTTTCTTTAAAATACCAAAAATGCTTATTAGAGAAAGAAAAAACTTAGGATACTCTCAAATAGAAATCCAACAATAAAAACAGCTATCAATATTATGTTTGTAAATAATGCATATCATTGTTATTGCTACTATCACATGAAATAAAACTTTATAACCAACTTTCATAACAAAGCAGTAAACAAATACTTCAAGCTAGCAACCTATGCCTTCAATGATGATGAATTCAACAAGAATGCAAGCATGATTAATGAGGCATCCAAAGGAGTAATAAAATACTTAATCAAAACTGATTTTTCAACACAGTAAATAATCAAATGTCTAACTTCAATCACAAGATATGATTTCATGACATCAAATAATGTTGAACACATAAATTCAATTTTAAGGCATGCTAGAGACGCCCTTATAACATATTTATTCAGAGAAGTACAATATGTGATCTAAAGTTGGTTTGCAAAAAGAATGGTAGTTCTAATAGAGATAATAACACTAACAAAATAGGTAGAAAATAAGACCATAAGGAGAAAGATCAAAGTAGAACAAATACAAGTAGTTGACATTAGCAACTATATATCACAAGTTTAAAAGGAAAATGTCACTTACATTGTAGATCTTAAAGCTAAAACATATATTGTGTTAAGTTTCAAATACTTAAGTTACCTTGTACATATGTAATTGCAACATGCATAATGAAGAAGCAACTAATGGAGTCCACATGCTTAACATACTATCACATAAGTACCAAAAATGCTTATTAGAGAAAGAAAAAATTTGAGAATAGTCTCAAATAGAAATCCAACAATAAAAGTAGCTATCAATATTGTGTTTGCAAAGAACACACATCATTGTTATTGCTACCATCACATGAAATAAAACTTTGTAACCAACTTTCATAACAAAGCAGTAAAAAAATACTTCAAGCTAGCAACTTATGCTTATAATGATGATGAATTCAACAATAATGCAAGCATGATTAATAAGGCATCCAAAAGAGTAATAAAATACTTAATCAAAATTGATTTGTCAACATGGTGAATAATCAAATGTCAAACTCCAATCACAAGACATGATTTCATGACATCAAATAATGCTAAACACATAAATTCAGTTTAAGGCATGATAAAGACGCCCTTATAACATATTTATTGAGAAAAATACGATATGTGATCTAAAGTTGGTTTGCAAAAAGAATGGTAGTTCTAATGAGATAGTAAAACTAACAAAATGGGTAAAAGATAAGACTACAAAGAGAAAGATCAAAGTAGACCAAATGCAATTAGTTGACATTAGCAACTATATATCACAAGTTTAAAAAGAAAATGATAGTTACATTGTGGATCTTGAAGCTAAAACATGTACTTGTGGTAAGTTTCAAATACTTAAGTTACTTTGTACACATGCATAGTGAAGAAGCAACTAATGGAGTCCACATGCTCAATATACTATCATATAAGTACCTTTCAACTCGCTTATGAAGCTCCTATATACCCAATACAACCTGAAAGCAATTGAAACTTACCAACTTAAAAAAGAGATGTCTTAGTATTGACACCAATTGTAAATGAAAATGATGGCATCGCTTAAGAGAAAACAAAAGGAAGGTCAAGTAAGAAAAGGAAGCTCCCACTTGGTGAATTTGAAGCATTGAAAAAGGAAACCAAAAGATAAAAGGCTAAAAAGTCTACCACAAATGAAGAATAAGACCTACACATATTACTTTACATCACATTATGGATTTAAAATTTAGTTTACATTATACATATTACTTTATCATGTTACTGATATAATTTTTGATAAATTTATAGTTTGTTATTGAAATTACTATAATATTAATTAATTTTATAGCTAATGTTTTTTATTCCATGATATATGCTTTATAATATTACTACAGAAAAACATAAAATATGTAACATATTATATATTATGTATTATATGTGTGTAAATTGTATGTAACTTCTTACATTTCTTTAAATATATGTAAATTGTTACATATTCGTTACAACAAGCTCAATTAATGTAGGCTTAAAACTATTAAATATGTGTAAACTGTTACAGTCCTATACTGATATTTTTTTAAAATATATGTAAGCTTTTGCTCTCTTTTTTTTTTGCATCTTAAAGCTAGTACATTTTTTTTCCTTTCATTAATTTAGAAAATGTAATACTATATTATTATATTATTATATTATTATTATGATATTTAGAAAAAAGAAAGAAAAATGTCCATACTTTTTAGATGATAAAGCCTAAAGTTTGTTGTTCTTCTTAATATCTTTGGACTGATCCCTATTGCATTAACTCCTAATCTCTCATAGAGAATTAAAGCTCGTTATTATTCCAAATAACATCGATAATTTTGGTCAATAAGGAAACATATTATTATTATGTAATAGGTTACATTATGTAACTTTCTATATATGTATTTTGGACATTAAAAATTAAAGTGTTAGGAAGATTGTCAATTATTTCTTTACTTAATTTTGTTGTCATTTATGTTAAAGAACTTAAGATCCAGCTGGTGACAACCAATACACCAGCTGGAAGCAGCCACCAACATCTTGGTGGAGAATGATAGGTTGTCCAAGAACATGCCTCTCCATAATTGTGTTTATTTTTAATTATTACAATTTTGCTTTTCTTTTGTATAAATAGGTTGTAAACATTTGTTTATACATCATCAATAAAACCATTTCTTACATGGTATTAGAGCTTAAGAAATAATTCCCAGAAAATTCATCTCACGCATAACTTTTTTCTTCTTTTCTCATTTTATTTTTTTCCAAAATCAATTTCGATTCACAAAATAATTTCAATTTCATCTCATTATAATATCCAGAAGAATTCGAGCAATCTGCAATTAATTTCAAGCCAAAATACCACCTCACGTACTCACACGAACCTTCCCTAAGTTCATCGGCGTTCCACGCACCTCACCAAACTCACACGCACCAATATGCACTAGTTGTTGAGGAAGACGACTCCAACAACACGTAATTTGTACGCCTTTGAAGCAAACGACGCGTCGTTCATCCGGTTCGGTCCTCCATCCAGTCCGATTCGATCTTCATCCAGTTTAGTGCTCCATCGTTACAACCATCGTTCCAACCACTCCAAACGCCGGTTCACCCACTTTCTGATCGGTTTTACGGCTGAAATTTATGGTTCTGTAATCCTTGACTCATTTTCTATAAGATAAAGCATATTTCAGTTCATTATTTGTTTCATAAGCAGTCATTATTGTCTAAAATACACTAAATCCTATCCCATTCTTTCGATTTATTTTACTCAACAATAATATCTATAACTACCAATATCAACCCTACTTTACCAAAGTGGTATGATGACCCTAGCCATTTATTATATCTACATCACTCAGACCAACCAGGCATGGTTCTAGTAACTCAATCCTTAAATCAAGAAAATTATCACATTTGGAGTCATGCGATGCTCATGGCTCTAATCATTAAAAACAAAGAAGGATTTATTGATGACACAATCAAAAGGCCATCAACGAACTTTGAAGCAAAAATCAAACAATGGACTCGCTACAAAATTCTTGTCAAAGGATGGATTCTCAATACCATATCGCCTAAAATTGTAGAAAGTGTCATGTATAACGATACTGCATATGAGCTATAGGAAGAATTGAAGAAACATTTTTCACACACCAACAACGTGCACCTATTCCACATTGAGCAAGAGATCCATGATTGCATACAAGACGGTGTAAGCATTGGAGAATACTACACCAAATTGAAAATCTTATGGGATAGTCGCGATGCACTATTTTCTCTTCCACATTATGGAGGAAATGTAGGAAGGGAACTACAAGAATATCAACAAAAGCAACGAACCATAAAGTTCCTCATGGGGCTCAACACGATTTACACATCAGCACGTGGACAAATCTTACTCATAGAACCTTTACCTATAGTAAATAAGGTATATTCACTCATTGTTCAAGATGAAAAGCATAGAGTTGTTTCCACGCAAACCATATGAAGGATGCCAGAAGCTGCCGCACTTGTTTCCAGAGATAGTTATCCACAATATCCTCACAAAAATTACCCACCAAGGAACCCATATCTCAAATGTAATCGATGCAACAATATAGGCCATAATTCTGAGAATTGCCAAAGTCACCTCAAATGTGATTTTTGTGGTCTCAATGGATACAATTTTGAAAACTGCCGAAAGTATCTCAAATGTAATTTGTGTGGTTTGAATGGACATGACATCAACATGTGTCGGAAGAAAGGAGAAATTCAAGATAAGAGAAATACAAGTTATGGCTTCCCCTCCAAAGCTTATCATATTGACTTCCAATAAAGTTGTTCTAACACAAAGACACCATCCCACAACTTACATCTGCCCAATATCAAGAGCTCCTTACACTTCTCAATCAATCCAAATTAGGTAGTATGGCAAGTCAAGTGACTACTTCTTCAGGTAACACATTATTTGCAATTGTTTTCCATTCAGAAACTCGTTGGATTTTTGATACAGGAGCAATTGATCACATGGTCTGTTCCCAAAAACTTATGAGCTCTAGCATTCCAATCACTAATCGGCATGTGCATTTACCTGATCATTCTCTTGCCAGTGTCACACATATTGGCACTGTACATTTCTCCAATAATTTCATACTCCATAATGTCTTATGTGTTCCCTCCTTCACATTAAACTTAGTTTCAGTAGCCAAACTAACTCAAACTACATTTTTCCATGTCACCTTCACTAATAGTATGTGCTTTGTTTGGGACAAATGCTCAGGAAAGACGATTGGGATGGGAATTGAGAAAGCGTGACTCTATTACCTGACTATTTCTGAAAAGGTTGGATGTTTCTCCGTTTCAAATACTGCTTCCACCAACTCTCATCTATGGCATCAACGACTTGGTCATTTATCTAATAACAATTTGTGTGTAATTTCTCTTTCCATCAACACACCTTTTTGTTCCATTAGTGATTGTTCTATTTGTCCATTAGCTAAGCAAACACGTAATCCATTTCCTCTAAGTTCCATCAATACAAAAACACCTTTTGAAATTATTCATGTCGATATTTGGGGTGGCTATCACATTCCAGCACTTAATGGAGCACGTTATTTTCTCACTATTATTGATGACTACTCAAGATACCCATTGGTCTATCTCTTAGATGCTAAATCTGATACACACACATTTCTTACCACCTTCATTAATCTTGTTGAAACACAATTTTCATCCATAGTTAAAATCATTCGTAGCGACAATGGACCAGAATTCTCTATGACCTAGTTGTTTTCTACCAAAGGAATCCTTCATCAAACCAGTTGTGTCTCTACCCCTCAACAAAATGGTGTTGTTGAATGTAAACATTGTCATCTTCTCAATGTTGCTCGTTCATTACTCTTCCAAGCCAATCTCCCTAAACAATTTTGGAGAGATGCCATTCTTACAGCCACATACCTCATAAATCATACTCCAACACCTATTCTCAAGGGTAAAACACCATTTGAAGTCCTTTTTCACAAAATTCCTAGGTATGAACATCTTCGTGTTTTTGGTTCCCTTTGTTTTGTGTCTGCACATCATGAACGACTCACCAAGTTTGATCCTAGATCACATAGATGCATATTCATTGGGTATCCATCTGGGATAAAAGGTTATCGTGTCTACAATCTGGAAACAAGCAAGACTTTAGTGTCTTGTGATGTTATCTTTCATGAATATGTATTTCCTTATCTCACTTCCGTTGTCAACACTCCAACTCTATTCACTCCATCAGAAAATACTATTTATGATGACATACCTAACATTCGTCAATCAACCAATCCAAATACATCACTTCATCATACACCATCTGTCCTTCCAACAATCGACTCAGACATTCTTCATCTTCAAAATTCATCTCCAGAAACATCATCATCAACTTCTCCATCACACATTACTCCTCTAACACCAGTCACACTTAGGCTTCATCGATCCACCAATATTCCTAACTACCTTCAAAAATATCATGTAGAAGCTTCATTTCCTTCTCGGTCCTTCCTTTCGTCTCACTCAGCATCGTTCAATGACAAAGGTACTTCTCATTCTTTATCTCATGTACTTACCTATGACCAATTATCACGTACACATCGTGCCTTTGTTACTTCTATTTCCATTCTCAGGGAACCAACCACCTTTGCTGAAGCTTTCAACGATCCAAAAATAGTGGCTTGCCATGAAACAAGAACTTGATGCTCTTGAAAATAATGGCACTTGGATGCTTCAATAGCTTCCTCCAAACAAGAAACTAGTTGGTTGTAAATGGGTCTACAAAATCAAGTATAATCCTGATGGCTCTGTGGAACGATACAAAGCTCAGTTAGTGGAAAAAGGATACATCAGATTGAAGGTTTTGACTACCAAGAAAATTTTGCACCAGTAGTCAAACTTGTCACTATTCGGCTTCTTCTTGTTGTTGCTGCTATTCAAAATTGGCATCTTTGACAACTCGATGTCAACAATGCTTTTCTCTAAGGTGGTCTTCATGAAGATGTCTACATGTCCCTTCCACCTGGATTTAGACGAAAGGGGGAAACATGAGTATGTAAGCTACACAAATATTTGTATGGACTCAAACAAGCCTCATAATAATGGTTCATCAAGATATCAACAACACTTAAGCTAGCTGGTTTTAACCAATCCAAGTATGATCACTCACTATTCGTCCGAACCTGTGGTAATTCCTTCTCTGCTCTTATTGTCTATGTAGATGATATAATCATAACAGGAAACAATGTATAAGACATTGAAGAAACTAAGAATCATCTCATGAGACAATTCAAGCTTAAAGATCTCGATGAATTAAAGTATTTTTTAGGCATAGAAGTTTCACATTCCAAGAAGGGAATTGTTCTCTCACAATGCAAGTACGCACTTGAAATATTGGAGGACATAGGTTATCTTGCTGCCAAATCTGCCAATTCACCTATGGAACAAAATTTATCCCTCAGCAAGGTTGAGGGAAAATTCATCAGTAATCCCAAATCCTATCGATGACTTGTTGGAAAATTAATATACTTGACCATCACAAGGCCCGACTTAGTGTATGTTGTGCATATTCTCAATCAATATATGGATAAACCACGTCAACCACATTTAGAGGTAGCTCAACGAGTGCTATGATATGTCAAGAACACACCAGGGCAAGGTCTCTTTTTATTAGCAACTAGTTCATTACAACTAAATGCTTTATGTGACACAGATTGGGAAAAATGTACAGATACACGACGATCAACCACATGATATTATATGTTTCTTGGAAACTTGCTAATTTATTGGAAGAATAAGAAACAAAATATGGTATCACGGTCAAGTGTAGAAGCAGAATACCGCTCTATGGCAGCAGTATGTTGCGAAGTAACCTAGTTACGATACATTTTGGATGATTTGGGTATCAAACACTCCCAACCAACCAAGTTATATTGTGACAATCAAGCAACCCTTCACATTGTATCAAATCCAATTTTTCATGAGTGAACCAAACACATAGAGATCGATTTCCATCGAGTAAGATAAAAGATTCAAGCTGGAATGATAAAAGCTTATTATATCTCTACATTAGAGCAACCAGTAGATATATTTACCAAATCCCTAAGTTTTCCACAGTCCTCGAGCTTACTTAACAAGTTAGGAATAATTAACATATATTCCAACTTGAGGGAGAATGTTAAAGAACTTGAGATCCAGCTGGTGACAACCAGCACACAAGCTGTAAGCAATCACCAACATCTTGGTGGGGAAGAATAGGCTGTCCAAGAACATGCCTTTCCATAATTGTGTTTGTTTTTAGTTATTACAATTTTGTTTTTCTTTTGTATAAATAGGTTGTAAACATACTTTTATTCATCATCAATAAAACCATTTCTTACAATTTATATGTGGAAAAAAAATTCATGCATCAAAAAGGAAGAATCAAATAACATGTACCACTCATTCAATATTCATATACGTGTTGCTATTTACTGTAAATTCTTACTACTTTGTTATTCAAAATAAAAAATCAATTACAATATTATCCCAAAATGAGATAAAGATAAAATAGGTTTATGAAATAATTACTACAATAAAAAGAACTAATAAGCCGAAACTAACTTATCATCATTACAAACAAATTGGATGCAACACCTAGTACTAATTTTTTAAAAAAGAACTAGTATTAATCATATCTAAAGTCCAACTAGAAATGAGGAATTCCATAAACTTCAAGCACCAAACACTACAGTAATGACTACACAATAAAAAATTAATAACCAAACATGTAAAATAATATCAAAAATATAAAAAAGTAAACAAAATAGAAGAATTACATGTTATTTTGCTCGGGAACATCATCCATAACAAAAATAGACCAAACTTCATAAGGATTAGGTTGGCAATTCTTTCCATAACCATGATATCCAATAAAAAATAGCAAAATAGGAATAATACCTAAATGACTGCATTTCTCTTTAACATTGGGTGTGTTCAATGAATCATAGATTTTGATAAATCTTTTATACAAATAAATAACACAGCACACCCAATGGTTGCCATCAACTTTGATAGGAACATATAACTTCTCCAAGTCCTTCCAATCCATAGGCTATATTTCAATCATACTAGTTGAACTAGTAGCAAATTAAACCAAATATTATCAGTTTTAATTTAAATAGGTCGTGAATTTCTTTTACATTTTTCCACTAATTTTATACATTCTTTCTAGAAAACAAAAACAACATCAAATTCATACAATATAAAATTATCAAATTAGTAAAATTTTCCACTAATAAAATATGGGAAACAATATATAACATGTTATATACATTGTATGAACATGTATGTACTTTGTTACATACTCTATCATTTTATATATATGGTATATAACACAACATGTAATATGTTACATACAATACTTGTAAGGTGAATTTAATTACATACAATACTTATAAATTATATATAACATGTTACATATAGTTATGTAATATGTTACATATAATGTTTATAAACATGTAACATGTTACATATAAAATTATGAAAAGACCATGCAATAACAACAACGAATTTTTGTATTTACAAAGCCAAATATGTAATATGATATATTTAGTATTTATATATACTATTTATCTTAGTATATGTAACATGTTACATAAATATGTAACATGTTACATATAAAATTTAAGAAAATACCAGACAATAACAACAATGATTGTTTGTGTTTGCAAAGGCAAACAAAAACACAAAATATACACTAAAAATGTCTCCAATATAGTACAAGACTTCAAACCAAATGCATATGGATACCTATCCCTCCATGCACGAATCTCATACAAAATAGCATCCATATGCTAGAAGAAAATAAATAATACATCAATAGAATATCAAAGTATGCAACAAAGTAAATAAAAACAAAATACATTTACTCAAGTAATAAAGCTTAGTAAAATAAATTAAAGAATATAAGAAAAAAAGAATGTAAAACTTACAACACTATGCAAATCTCCAACTCTACTTTTTAATGAAACTATAAAATACTCATTACCAACACACAAGAAACAATAATGAAGCTTAATAATAGATGGACTGCAAAAAATAATAAAATAATCAATTTGAAAAATTGCTAAAATTTAAAAAATAACACAAACAACAAAAAAAGAGAGTTAAAGATACATATAAAGATCGTTTCCAAAGCCAAGAATTAAAATTATTCTCTCGTTTTTTTATTAGGGTTCATATGGACAAGAAGGACGCTCCAAAGATTGATCATCCTCACATATATCTATAACACGTGTTGTATTACCAACACACTTAATCAAAGGATCAACTTCAGTTCTGTCATAAGGAAGGCGATTACCCTTCTTATAAGGACACAAATATGGATTAGAAACAGTTCGGAAAGGTTTAACTATTCTCTTATCTCTCCCTATTATAAAACTACATATAGATCGTGTAGAAGGAATAATAGGATAAAACCTTAATTTAGAACAATATCTATATAATTCTAAAAATTGATCCAACTAATCAATTGTATTGCTATCAAAATTAGGATTAATAGAAGGAGAATAAGACTTGGTGATCAAAATTTGAGAAGATATAAAATCTACTCTTAGATCAAAAGATTTTCTATCTAAATCATCTGCATTAACTAACTTGGAATAGATCTCAGACTTTTTTTTGGAGAAATTGGTGTAAAATTACATTAGTTAGAGATTTGATAGATTAAGTTGTACGCTATGACTACAAACAAATAAATGAATAATAAATATATAACAATGATATGATAATACATATTTGAATTATATGTAACCTCTAACATTAATAAAAAACATACAAACTATGAAATTTTTAATGCAAAAAGATTTACATTCGCACATAATTCATTCAAAGTAATCTCTTGACGATGAAATTTATCATTAATATAAACTTTTTGTTGCTTGAACTTCTCATCAATATAAGATGTTAACTTTTGAAATAAATCATCTAAATCAATATAAGCAATCTTTGGTTGTTCCTTCAATACTTCATTAGTAGATTGGGGCAATGGCCTTCATAAAATCCAACTTTTGCTTGAATAATACTTCATGAACGTTCTTTTGTTCTTCAAAAGATCCATTCTGACTTTGAGACATTAAAACATCATCAAAATAAATAATATCAATATCAGAAAAAATAGATCTAAAACATGGAGCATTATCATATGATCAAATAGTATTCACACAAACCTACAAAATGATAAAACACAAGCAATAATCAATAAAAT
The DNA here is from genome assembly GCA_033030585.1 of Hippophae rhamnoides. Taxonomy (NCBI): domain Eukaryota; kingdom Viridiplantae; phylum Streptophyta; class Magnoliopsida; order Rosales; family Elaeagnaceae; genus Hippophae; species Hippophae rhamnoides. The sequence continues at coordinate 20,032,471 of CM065435.1, forward strand.
GAACAAATAGAAGATATAATATATTACGTACAATATTTATAGTTTTTTGAAGTGTTTATTTTAGTATATGTAACTGTGATACATACTGTGTATGTAACGTGTTACATACAAATATAAAAAACGTGTTACATATAATTATCAAAAAGATGTAACTATTAAATACAAAAAAAAAAATTGAATTAAATTACAAATTTAAGTCTAACAAAGCACGTATAATAGGGAAGTCATCATTCAAACAAATATCTAGATCATTTCCAATTTGACAAATCGTATCATAAATTCAAACTTGAAAAGCCCAGCTAAAACAAAGCATTTGATACGAAACCTTATCATCCTCCCATAGTTTTAGTTGGTTTCTTGGTTTCTTCATTGCCAACACATTAGCAACTTTTCAAATGTGAAGATAATAATTGTTCAAACTATTAAATACATTATTGAACACTATATCACCCCATGAAAACTATTAAATTTATCCTAGTTTACAGTTAACAACAAAGCTTCCCTACATATTGAAAGCCTCTTCAACCTTGTAATCAGATCACACTCTAAAAAAATAAAGTACGAAAAGCATAAGAGCTTCTTGTGACAATATATCAACAAATTCAAACATAGATTGTACACCTTTAGTAGATTTCTTAACATGAAAATCATCGGTCTTATCAATCCTAATCTTATTATATTTCTTTCTTTTTGTGGTAGTAGAATTAGGATTTAGCTTCCAAATAGTTAATTAAAAACTCTTTCTGATGAATAGATGAAAAATTACTAAAGTATTTTTAATAAAAGAAGTAAAACCTTGATCAACATCAAATTTCTCTTCATCGGTTGACAAATGCAATCCAATTGTAACTCAAAATTTAGTTCTAGAAAACCTAACAATTTTAGAACTAATGGATAACTATATCTCCTTAGTAGACTCACATTGCAAGCATCTCCTTAATAAAAGAGAATGGATAAATTATCCGGTGAATTTACATTTGGATAAATTATAAAAATTATCAAAATAAGATTATTGGAATCGTAAAATTTGTTCTTCATTGAGAACGCTCTTGATATGATTAATCACATCAAGAGGTTGTGAATTACAACCACAACGAATTTCAAAAACTCATTGGGAGACAACAAAGTTAGGAACGACTTATTATGATATATAACCTAAAACAAAAAGAAAAAAATTATGTACTAAACAACAAATAAAACATGATATATCCTAAATTAAATCAAATATATATAAATTGTTATAAACACTATCAAAAATATGTAACAGTTCACATATAATACTGAACAAGATGAATAACATGCATTTCTATTGAGACAACGATAATGATTAGAACATGGAAGATGTATAACATTGATTTTATAAACTATTTAATTTAACTCCATCTTTCAATAGCATTGGATCGAATGAGTTTTTAGATTTAAATCTAACACCATTTCGCAAAAAGTAATAGAGCTTTATACAGCTTTATATGCCATTGAATCTATATTTCTCATTTTGAACTTTTATACGAATTCAATTAACTACGTAGGGACAATGTAGAAAGATTTTGTAAATTTCTTCAATAAGGTACAAATATAAACCGGTCACTAAACAAATATTAATAAAAATTACTAAGAAAAACAACTAGTTTACAAAAACTACCAAAATAAAATAACCATACAAAAAATGATTAAATATGTAATAAATAAATTGTTACTAAGCTACACAAATAAAACAATAAAACAAATATACCCTAGGAAAATAAAAGAAAAATTGTTAAACCTCACTAGAAGTATCACTAACAATAGGTCAACCCTTCTTCAATTTCTTTGGCAAAAGATAATCTAAATCCTTCCTCTAAAAAAATCGTATAAAAAACAAACAAATGAGAAAATGAAGAATAAATACAAACACATATCAAAAAATAGACAAAAAAATTAAACAATGTCTTCATAGAAACCAAGAAACATACACCACTAACAAAATGAACAAAAAAGTTAAACGAAAATTAAAAAGTTAAAAACCAATATAAACACGAATAAAAAAAAGTGACTTGTTAATACAATAATGTTTGCATAAAAACAAGGAACTAGAACAACGAGAGCAAAATGAAGAAAAAAACCAAAAATATAAAACAAATATAAGCACAAATAAAAAATAATGAAAAACCTAAATCATCAAAACATATTGAATGAATATAAATAAAAATAAATGAGAGTTTGAATCGAAGTATTAAACAAAAAAGAACAAGGTCATGAAAGAAAAATAAAATAAAAGACAGAAAATAATAACTTTGAAGACAAACAGAACATAAAATCAAAGATATAAAACCATAACATCACAAAATCACAAACAAAACTTCAATACAAACTAAAATATTACCATAAGCCAAAAAAATGAAAAAAGAAAATATTAAAATTGATATATTAAAAACCAAACATGAAACAAAAAATATTAAAATAAAATATCATAAAATTATGAACAAAACTTGTACCACAAGCAAAAAAGAAAATAACTAGAAAACAATGAATAATGTACTAAAAAGCAACGAACAAACTTTGAATAACAAACGTTTAAAGTTTTAAACAATGTATAAAAAAGAAATTAAGAATGAAAACCTAAGAAGATTTAGAAAAAAAATCAACTAAAAACAAACAAAATCCAAATATAAAATCCAAATATAAACGGATATCACAAAAAATAAATAGAAAAATACTCACTCGTAACTTAAATATACTTAAACAAAATAAAAAATGATAACAAACTTTATATTTCATTCATAAACGAATAAGAAAATATAATACGAGTGAGAAATCAACAAAGAATCATTAAAATCAACAATGAAAATCAAGAACGAAATAAGTAGAAGCTTGAGAAACATAGAGAGAAAGAAAAACCAGAAAAAGAATAAAATCTTAATTGCGTCAAAGTGTGAAAAAAAGTGATAAAAAACAAAGAGAACCGTAAAAGGACAAAAATATAAAATCACTAAACAAAAGCGACATATCATGGGATAAATGTAAACGAGGGTGTCATTATTTCTTTATAATCACCCTGTATTGGTCCGACTCCCGAGTATGATAGCCCATTCAGAACAGAGCCCTAGGCCCAATCCAAACAAACGTCGTCCAACCTCCCAGCCCCAGGAGACTCCAACGGATAGTTGTTGCCAGCAGAGTCTCTAAATCCAACCGTTATAAGTAAGAGCGGAAGATCCTTACTCCAAATTCAAAATTGAAAACTTCCACACCTAGCTTTTGTGTTCTTTAGTCTCAGATTCTAGGATTTAGTAAGACTTGATTTATGAACTCAAGTGGAATAATGTTGGACCCAGAAACAGAGTTTCTACTGTTAAAACGAGAGACAGGGAACGAGTGGGAGCTGTTCAAAGAGAATGTAAGGCCTTTGAAGAGAGGCCGTAAAGTTGAGATCTTGAACGGAGCCCTAAAATCTCATAACCACAATCACCTCAAGAAGTCTCTTCTTGACCAACGAAGGTATTTTTGTTTTCTTGTTATATCTCTTATTTCTTCTTCAAAATATTTATATTTGATCAAATTAGTGTATTTTGTTTTTCTTAATTAAATTCAGACGGTTGATTGAAGCAATTGACGAGTACAAGGGAGATGATCCTCTCCAGCCGTGGCTTGAGTGAGTACTATTTAGCTTTTCATTCTCTGTATTTCTTCATTCTTAACATTAAAGCAAGAAGAGGTTTCGGATTTAAGAATAAAGGGTATTCGATTCAAAAAAATATTTATTAAACCCATAAAGTAGGAAATTGGGAATATTCTGCAATAATTTGATATTTATTGTCTGCAATTCTCCATTATGCGTTTTTTGGATTTCGTAAAAGGGTCTAGGATTCAAATCAAATTTATTGAGCTCATGAATTAGGAAATGGGGACACGTTTGCAACCATTGACGATTGTGATTCATTTATCAACATCTCTTTCCGAACAAAATGGAATAAGCTTGGCAATCACTGTTTTAAAACGACTTTAAAACCACCGCCATCTAGTTCCTTCCCCCCTCCATCCAAAAATAAAAAATAAAAAAATTTGTTCAATCTTCAATTGACTATAATAATCTGTTTATGTTTCTTTTGCACGATTTCGAAGCGTGTTCTGTTTCTGAATCATATTTATTTACGTTTCTGATTTTACTTCATTTGGGTTTATCTGATTTAATATGGTTATTTTCTGTTTTATGATCCATTTGAAGTTGTATCAAATGGGTTCAGGAAGTGTTTCCACCAGGTGGAGACTGTTCTGGTTTAGTTCTTATTTATGAGCAGTGTGTTCGCACCTTTTGGCATTCAGATCGCTACAAGGATGACCTTCGCTACCTCAAAGTGTGGCTTGAATATGTAGGTTCTTAACCCTATCTGGTTGTCTTTCCTAGCAAAAAAAGCTTAACTATCTTTTTACTGTTTGTTTAGCCTACTGCTTCAATAATAATTGGTTTCAACAGGCTGAAATTTGTGATGATGCTGAAGTCATATACAATTTTCTAAATGCAAATGAAATAGGGAAGACACATGCTGTTTACTACATATCATATGCATCCCACCAGGAATCCAAGAACAAAATGAAAATGGCAAACGAGATATTAAATCTTGGAATATCTAGGTAAGCTATTTTGTAAAATCTGGAATTTTTATTTATTGATATTAATCCTTTGTAGTGTTAAATTAAATGCAAAGATGAACAAGATCAAACAACAAAGTATTTATGAAAAGAGGCCTCTTAGACATTATGTTTCAATCTGATGACCTTGGATTTGTAGGGAGGCCCAACCAATAGAGAAGTTAAAGGATGCTTATAGGAAATTCCTTTCCCGTTCATTGAGAAGACCAACTTCTGTTGAAGTAAGCTGTTTTTGTCTTCTTGTGATGATTGTTTTAAATTTTTACTGCGCAATACTCAAATTTTTTGTCTGAAAATTTTAGGAGGACAAGAAGGAAAAATGCTTACCAACCCGAAACTTTGGAACTGTCCTTTCTAGGGTAGAAAACCGTAAGTAGATTATACGTTTTATGTTGTAGATTTTTTTCCCTCAATTCTCTTCAACTTTTTCCATCATTTGTAGGTATGCATACAATGGATTCTAATCCATTACGGAAAAATACCAGCCAAGATAGGTGAGTTGAAACTTCTAATTGTACCTTCACACTCTTCCCTTGCTTCTTTATTCTTGTTTCAAAAAATACAAGTTCCAATTTACTTTAAAATTGTATATGTCATTTTCAATAAAGTTTTATTTTATTTTATTAAAAGCTACTTCTCTGAACGTATTAGAGATCTTAACAATATTTTTGTGGCACATGAACAATATGAAGTTGCCTTGATTTTCGTTTGTGGTTTTATAATTTAAAGTGTGTGAAGATTTTTCATACGATTTCATTGTAATATTATGATTAGGGGTCGTAATGCACCACTTAGCATTTATAAAGATTCAAGTGCTGCTGGACCCACCATGAACCATCACCCAGCTACATCAAAGACCGAGCCAAAATCTTTGCAAACCCTTGCAACTCGAGGAGAAAGAAACAAAGAAAATAATGCGATCCCTACAAAGTGGACATCATTCAAGGTCTGTAACATCAGCCCCTGAGTTATTATCCTAGTTATGTTTCCCTGTTTATTCTAGATTTCAGCTTATACAGTTTGGGTTGTCTTTCTTTACATTGTTGATCAACCTTAGCTCTCTCTTACAGGTTCCACAAAGACCAGGTTCCTTGGGGGCCAGAGCAAGTGCTAGTCTTCCCGCTGCCCATGTTGAGGTTTTTGTTGATGAAGAATGTAAAGCGTGAGTTTAATTTGCACTGAAATATCAAATATTGGATAGTTATTTTCATTGTGAAGAATGAATGATAATCTTTTTTTTTTTTTAATTACAGGAACCATAGGATTTTGAACTCTGGGGTTAACAAGGCGTTGAGTTTGCAGCTTAGACAGGCTGATGAAAAAGACCTTAAGAAGTAAGCACAGCTATAAGCTCAAATGTTTGTTTGATAGATCTCTTTGTGTGCGTGTAACACAAGTATTATGCTAATATATATTTGCTATTTTGGTTTTACAGGGAAACAGAGTTATTGAGAGAGAACCCTTTACGTAATTTTCCACCAAATAGCCTTCCGAGATGATTAATTCATTCGGCTCGTTGCGTTGTTATATTGGAAGGGAATTGGAGCTTTTATCTCTAAAGCCCGATCCATTAACTGTTTGTTGATTTGTTTTTCTCTTTAAATTGTTGTACTCGCGTTTGGTCATTGAGGTTGATGATGAGTGTAAGAGAAAATGGAGAATAGTCAGCATTTTTTCATTATTATTCACTGCCAGAAAACATGCTTTTTTCCTTCTATTTAATGTTTCATCTGTTTTAATTCTTATTTTCTAAAAAAAAAAAACGAGATGATATTGGTGGTGATTAGGGATGATAATGTGATAATGTCTAATACGATAACACAACATGAATAATTTTTTTATGAATTGATAAATAATGTTTTCATGTTCTTAAAAAAAGTCAAAAGTAAATTTTTTAAGGAAGCATGACCAAACATTAAACAAATACAAGTAACATGATGGGATAATGTCTGATACAATCCGATAATATGACATGAACATGATACGATACGAATAGATTTTTTAATAAGAATTGATAAATAATTTTTTCATGTTCTTAAAAAAAGTCAAATTAATTTTTTTAAGGGAGCATGACAAGATTAATGATAAAAACAAATACGACTAACATGATACGTTTGTAACCCTACAATAGTGACATGTAATTCTAATAAATGATTGTTATTGTAGATAATAACGCTTTAAATGAAATTGATATGTCATTTTAGTTGCAATGTAAACATATCACAATATTATACCAGTAACGAAGGACTTAGTACTTTTTCAATATTCATGTTTCATTAAAAGTTTTAATTATTATCATATTTTAAAAAGGTTCTCTTATAATACTTATGTTATGGAAAATGTTTATATTTAATACATATATTTTTTAAAAATTTTATCGGAGTCTTTTTTAATAATAATTGGCAAAAAAACTCAATTTTTAACCATTGGGGAAGAGATACAATAGGGATTTCAATTAAATATATTAATTTTGTTTTATTTAATTAATTTTTTTAATGCTATTTTCTCAAGGGAAACGAAAGGGAACAAGGTCAATGAATTTTTGAAAGAATACATAAGAACGAGAGTTGAAATTTGTCGATATTGTATGAAAGTGAGGAAATTTAAGAGGAGGTAAAATTCATGTTTCATTAAAAGTTTTACTTATTGATCATATTTTAAAAGGGTTCTCTTATAATATTTATGATATGAGAAAATGTTCCTATTTAATATCTATATTTTTTAAAAGTTTTATTTTAGTTTTTTTAAACAATAATTGATAAAAAAAACTTATTTTTTAATTATTTGGGCTGAGATACAATAGGGATTTCAATTAAATATATTAATATGTTGTTTTATTTAATTAATTTTTAATGCTATTTTCTCGAGGGAAACGAGAGGAAACAAATCTAGTAAATTTTTGAGAGATATGTGTAAGAACGAGAGTTGAAATTTGTTGATATTGTATGAGAGTGAGGAAATATGAAAATAGGTTAAATTTGTTGTGTTGTGAGGTAAAATTTGAAAGAAAACAAAAATTCTTTATGTTGTTTGAGATTGTATTGTGCAAATTGTAAAAGTAGGAGTTGAATTTTGTTAAGGTTTGTGAAATTGTAATGGAAGAGGACGATATAACCTCAATGGAAGAGTTTGTGGTGAGACCCATTAGTGGAGGATAACCATCATAGCATAAGTATTTTGTTATTTTTTTGTTGTATGTTGTTGTAATTGAAGCATGGGTAGAGAACATTATGAGTATTATAGTACGCTGTTTTTGTTGTCATTCAAGCATGGCTAGGGTGGAAGATTACATCAAAAGAATGAAAAGGTGCTAAATTTTAAAGTAATGTGCAAAATTAAGGTGAGAGATAAGACTCTTAGAAAAATAAACATTCCTTGAATAATTTTCCTTGGAGACTTTGGTAGCTTTTAAGAAGTATAAACTATATACTCCTTACATAATTCATTTATGCTTGGACACAATATTCTTTTACATTTGGCATGGGGATTTCAGTTTGTCTAAAAAAAAGATTGATTTTTTTTTTATTTTCTTGACATAGGAACGTCTCACCTTTGTATGTAAAGTGTGGCTTTGAATGTTAGTTGTACATAATTATAGCTAGTTATTTAGGAGTTTTATTCATTTAAAGAACATTTTTATGGCCCATAGAAAGATGAATATGTATTTATAAATTACACACCATTTATATAATATTTCTAAAAGTCCTTTATGAAATAAGATGTAGATTAGTATATTGTACAGTTTCTCAAATATAACATAGACAATTGAAAGAAGTTGGATGCTTAAGTTTCAGTGTCATAGACCTTATAGTCTTTATCTGCTTCAATATTGTATATTTTTTTGTCGAAGCATGTTAAAGTTAATATCCATATCCATATTCTTGTTTATGGATTATTTATTGTGTGTGACAATAAAGGGCCTTTCATTTAAATAACTTTATTCCAGGGTTTTTGAACTTTAAATAAGCTTTGAAATTATGTTTGTGTTTTTCCTTCTAAACAACCAATTTTTAACTTTGCATTTGTATTATTTTATATTTGTACCATGAAACTGCTTTTTTATTTTTATTAATAGTTGTCCTAACTATTTCATTTGAATTGAATTGGTAAATATAATTGAGTAATTATTTCACCATGTAAATGCATATAGGATGAGATTTTATTATAGAAAAAAATAATAGGTATCATAGAGGAGGTTATGTGTAGTATTGTGATTGATTTGTGGTTATAAAAATGAATTTTTGGACTTTAAAAATAATCTATTTGGCCATTGGTTTAGATTATGATAATTTAAAGTTTTTTTAAGATTCATGGGTTAATGATTATAGGGATTTGCATGAAAGATTCAAACAAAATGAGAATGAGTGAGATATATATCCTGTAACATTTACAAGGTTGGTTCATTTATATATTACTGAAAGGGATGAGAATGATGAGGTGGATGACGAGAAGTTAATGGTACAAGTTCAAGTGAAAATGAAAATATGAGTGATGATGGGGTAGCAAATATTGATGTAAATGAAACAAATGATGAATCCAATGTTACATAAAAAGTTATGTAATTAAATGCTATTATAATGTATTTTATGGAAGATCTAAAAATAGATACAACTGAATTAAGGATCGAGATACTCTTTTCTAGTTTGGAAGTTGTGAGAAGTGCAATAAGATATTAATGAATTAGATATTGAAGGAAATTGTTTAAAGAAGAACATGAAAGATAAATTTAGATTTTTATGTGCAAATAATAATTTTAATTGGATGATAAGAGCAAGTAAACAAGTTGGATGTAATAGTTTCATTATCACTAGATGTAACAGATAAGACAAACACACTTGTAAGAGAAACTATAACATGAAGCAAAAGATTACAAGTAAGTTTATTACACAAGATTTTCTTCAAATTTTAAAAGAATATCCAAGATCAAATGGAGACATCGATAAGATAAGGTAAGAGAGAGTGATCACATAGATATAACTCAAAATCTAGCCCAAAAGGTAAAGATGAGAGTGAGAAAAATGCTTCATGAATCTCATACAATCTGTTCGGTTTTTATCCGATAAATTTCAGGGATGAGTACGATTTCGAGAAAAAGATGAACATGAAGCAACACGGTGGAGCCCTCCATGTAGTCGGGAGAAGGAGATTTGTAGGTCCTGTCCATATGGAAGGAAAAGAAAATAAAAAAAAATTAGGTGCAACTCCATTAATTACATTTGACTTTGGTGGCTACAATTTTGCTTATAAATAGATAATGTTTTTGTCTTAGAGAAACATACCAAAGAAGAGAAAAAAGCAAAGCCAAAGTAAAAATTTCTTTTGATGAAAAATAGTGTTGTGTGTGAGAGAGTGGGAAAGGATATTTTAGAAAAACATTTGGAATGTTTTTCTAAAAAAGGAGTGAAAAAATAGTGAGTTTGAGAAACACTTATGTATTACTATTTTGGGTTTATTTCAATTTATTGTATTGCATTTTACTTTGTACCCATTAATTTTATTATTGGAAGAAATATTTTTCGGAATTTATCTCGTGAATGTAGCCTAAATTAAGAAGTGAATCATGTTAAATTTTTGATGTTATTATTTTACTCTATTGAATTTATTTTATTTTTACCCATTGTACCCTACATATATGTACCCCTGTAATTTCTTCTAGCAAAGAAAGAAAAAGACCACATGAAATCTTCCATACATAAAACAATATTTTTTAAATCATATTTTCATGCGATTATCTCTCAACAAAATAACTTTCCTAATGTTATCGATCTCCTTTATCCTTCTATTCCTTGCATACAACCTCACAAACATGTAGCATTGCCCTATATATTTTTTTCATGAAACAACAACCAATAGAAAAATAAACCTCTACTTTATTAATTGTCCTTTGTTTTTAATTATCTCTCAATGAAAATAATTTTGTGTTGTTCTTTCATTTTCAAAACAAATAATAGTGGATGGCAATTGATCTATTTTTAGATCACATAAAACACAACACAAAATCATAAAACAAAAAATCAATTAACTCACATCCATGTATACATAAAACCTCCTACCAAGAATTTTCTTATCCATAAACATAGGGATTTCACAGTTCTACCATAATAACAAAGTGGTAGAGTCTCTTTAGATGTAATTTATTTCATAAAAGAATGGTTAGAGGAGTATATTGTTTAATATAAGATGAGAATGAGAGAAATGAGGGGATGAGGAAAATGTATCTAATTTTCAGCACTTGTAAACAACCAAAAATGACGCTAATAGTATTGAAAATCAACATCAACTCAATAAATTGAGTGGTTGTAGGTTGAAAAAAATTAATAATAAATGGAGTGATTGAAGGATGTAGAGAAATAAATGGAATGGTTGAAGGATGTAAAGAAATAAATAGAGTAGTTGAAGGATGTAGATAAATAAATTGAGTGGTTGAAGTGTGTACATAATATTTGTGTGGCTAGAATTATTTTTTAATTTTATATTTGTATGGTGTAGATTGCATGGTGAGGACTATAAATAGCCTACCTTGCTTTTGGTTTAATCATCCCATAAAAAATAAATAAGTCTTTGTATTCTTAGTTTGAGTGTGAGTTGAGAACTTTCTCTTTGAGTGTTTGTATTTCTCTTCAATTTGTGAGTTACCTTTGAAAGTTGTTATAGTGTCTTTTATTGTGGGTATACTACAAGTAGTTTTTTTACTTGTTTGGATCTAATATTAGTAAATTTAGAGTTGTATATTCTAAATTTTATTCAACAAATAGGAGCTAGAATGACATTAAAATGACAAGGGTAAGAGATTTTCATTTTATCTCTGTCCAAAAAATCTTTACAAGAGTTTTTTGCCGATTAATGTTCAAAAAGAACTAAAGTAAGTTTTTTTTTAAAAATACGGGCAATAAATAGGAAATTGTTTTCATATCATAGTTATTATAAAATAACTTTTTAAAAACATGATCAAAGAGTGAAACTTTTGATTAAATACGAGTACCAAAAAAGTACCAAGCCCATTAATGAACAATATACATTACTACAAATCAAAATTATTTTCTATTTTGGATTCATAAATTGATGCATGAGCATTTGAGCTAGTTTAGTCATATGTGTAATATGCTATGTTAGGAGTTGTCATTTGCATCTTTCTGATGTCGTTGATGTTAGTTTATTTTTCATTTTATTGCATGTTGTTATTAATGAATTGGTTTTAGAACTGTTATTCAAAACACGAATCTCTTTCATGTGAGCCTCTGCATTTTTGTTAACACTATGGATTTATAACTTATTCACAATAATTTTGTTTTCAACTTTTTCTTGATTGTCTTTTTAAGACTTACCTAATCCTATAGGATTAGAGTTGACGAATTGATAATCCTCACTTCTAAAGCTATTTGACATAGAGTTTATTAAATAGACCTTATGCGTTGTAAATCCAAGTAAACCATAGAAGAATGACTCTTCAATCATGACTAAAACAACTAAAAATTATAAATAAAAGTTGTAAACTTAATTTAGCAAGCTATTCTTGCTAAATCAAGGATGTATGCATCTAAATCCTCTTTCTGCGCAACAAAATCACTAAACACATATGAATTCAATTAGATCTCTTGAGGGTCTGGAGTTTGAGTACTAATTATGGGATTATGAGTTTGGTTATATTAATAAAAGAATAGTAAGAAAAGAGATCGCACGTGTAAGTAGTTTTACAAGCTGTTCCAATCATATTATTTCTTACGTGTATAAGCATTTTCTTTGAAGCTGGTTAAATTAATATTTGGTTGGTGTGCATGGAGAGGGATCGTGGATTATAAAAATATATCTTTTATAGATGAAGGTGAGAACAAACTCCTATTAGTTCAATTAGGAAATAGGATACAACATGGTTGCCATGATTAATACTTTTTGAGCGTATTCCACTAAGGTGATGTTTGGTTGAAGTGAATGGAAATGAATCAAAATTGATTCCTTTCATTTGTGTTTGGTTAGGTTGAACGGAGTGGACGGAATGAAATCGATTACTAAAGGAGAAAAAATCACAATTCCTTCTCCCCCTTTAGGGATCATGATTTCATTCCCATCTCATTTTTTTTTCCAATTTTACCCTTACTCCAAATATAATCCTAAACTCAAATCCCAAATCCCAAATCCCAAATCCCAAATCCCAAATCCCAAATCCCAAATCCCAAAATCTTAAACCCTAAACCCTAAATCCCAAAACCCAAAACCCTAAATCCAAATCCTAAAACCCTAAACCCTAAACGCAAAATCTCAAAACCTTAAACCCTAAATCCCAAATCCCTAAACCCTAAAACCTAAATCCCAAATCCCAAATCCCAAAACCCTAAATCCTAAAACACTAAAACCCTAAACCCTAAACCTCAAAATCCTAAACCTTAAAACATAAATCCCCAAATCCCTAAACCCTAAACCTTAAATCCCTAAACTTTAAACCCTAAACCCCAAATTCCAAATCCTAAAACCCTAAACCCAAAATCCAAAATCCCAAATTCTAAAACCCTAAACCCTTTTTAGAAAAATAATAATTTTAACCCTAAACCCTAAACCCTAAACCTCAATTCCTAAATCCCAAACCTTAAAACCCTAAATCCTAAATCCTAAATCTTAAATCCCAAACCTCAAAACCCTAAACCCTATTTAGAAAAATAATAATTTTAATAATATATTTTCTTTTTAATTAAGTAATAATTATTTAGAAAAATAATGATTTCAATAATGTATTTTGTGTAACGAAAAAATAGTAATTAAATGACATTATTTGAACTTTATTAAATGTAGGGGTATTAAGGTAATTTATAGTTTTTTCCCTTCCATTTCAGTGATAAACCAAACACTGTAATCCTGGTTCCGAGCTTTATTTGAGTGGTTAAACCAAATAACATTATTTCCTTTCCATTCTCATTCCCATTCACATTCCGATTACATTCTGCGAACCAAACATCACATAAACTTTAAATATCCACTTTATTATATCATTCTAATTATATATTCACTTAAAAATAAACTAAATATTTTATTAATTATTACAGATATTATCTAATTAATAACGAACTACACAACTAATATCAACTCTATTAAGTAGATATAAAATTACTAGTCCTTTGTACACTTATTACATGTATTTTACTTTTTTATTTGACATATGTTAGTGAACTTTAAAAAAAATCATTTACAATCATATTTATTTTTTTAAAAAAATAACGTATATAATATTTTAAAAGTGAGAAATTCATCTCTTAATATTCTTCTTTCACCTTAAATATATAATAAATTAAATTTTTTAAATAAATATGATCTCTTATATTTATTATTCAAGAAAAATGTAACATGAGAAGAGAGTGAAATGCGAAAGGATAATAAAAAAAATTAAGAAAAGGAGAGATTCAATTTCAAACATTATAAGATGCGTTGACCGGTATTATTAAGAATCACTGTGGACTAATATTGAGAAATGCTTCAAAATGCGACAAAAAATGCCCATATTTTTAGATACCTAAGCAAAAATCTCAAATGGTGCCAATGCAACAATATAATTGACAGAATTATATCAAGATTTAAATGAGAAACTTATGAAGCTCTCCCAAAGATATGATCAACAATGGAGACCGAAATCCTCCAATCCATCACATGGCACCCATACTTCCTCAAGTCCATATCGTACTGATATTGTGGTTTTCATTGTTACTTCACAAAGCAATGATCCAATGGAGGAAGATACTCCATATACATTTGATTGCAGCTATATAGTGGAAAATTAATTTATGAAACTATTATAAATATTCTTTAATATTATAATAATTATAATTTAATATGTTTGAATGATTAATTAGGATATGAGATGCTTGTTTAATTAAGGATATAATAAACGATTGTTATGTTTCCTTTGAATGATAGCCACGCTACAAAGAGGCACCATACATTAACAATTTTTTAAGGAGAATTACTATATTATTGTTGAAGATACATATGATTATAATTGCATATTGTCAATCAACAGTACATATTTTGAATACTAAGAGAATTTAGAAGTAGGATATGTTGCTTGCTATCTGCATTTAATTTATCTAAATACTGATCTGATAGAATTAACAACACTTAGTATTTTTTTTTTCTTTTGAGAATTCTTTGCATGTTTCTTAGTTGCATAATTTTGAAGTAATAATAAATTTTATTCTTTGTAAGATCTTGTTGCAAGACTCGGTATTAAAGCATATGCTAAGAAACCACCTATGTTTATGAACAAAGGCTCTTAGAAAACCAAGCCTAACTTTGAACTCAAAAGTCAGTTTGTGAGTTAGAGGGTTGTCCGGACTTATAAACAGCATTACTGTCTTACTCTTAGCCAATCAAGATATTATTAAGGTCTTGTCAAAATATAAGTGTTCTTGGAAAGTGTATGACCCACCACATGCCCAAAAGTTTGATGGTAACTTGTCCAATGTGATGATCATGGTAAGCAACAAATGAAATTCATGTGATGGCTTGAAGATGCCAATGAACAGCTCTATTCTTAAATGTGATCATGAGGTGATTAATATGATAATTGATTGATTATATATATATATTTCCACTTAATTATATTTGTTGACCCTACTTGATCGGATTCAAACTAAAGATATATATATATATAAGTGATCCAACTTTGTATGTGAAAGGTACTCAAAGTTGCAAATTGATGAAAAATTGTTTATTTCATATGCTATATAGTAAGTTAAATAGTGCATATATGCATACATATAAACTTATTTATCTACTCTATTAATATATATGCATTGTTATACTATGTAATAACTTGATTTGTTTACATTTAGTTCACATTGAATTTTAGTTGTTTATCATGAACCATATATTCTATATATCGAATCTTTGAGAGAGTCTTATGAAGGATATGAAAGAGGTATTTAACATGTAAATAATTTTACTTCTTCGTATAAATTTTTTATTAATCTAATTGTTGGTTATATCTATTTATCTCTTTTTTGTGGTGAAATTAATTGCAAGTGTCATTACTTTTGGTGTAATGGAGAAAATGTTACACCAGTAGCTCTAATTTGAAAGCAATTATTTATAAGGGTAATTTTATTTAATATGTTATCAAATATATATACCTAAATTATAATTTTTAATTACTAACGTGATTTATATAATATGTATATTTTATGTAATAAAAATAATGAAAAAAAATCATAAATAAGCTATTGGTTTTCACCTTGAATTTGATAAGTTTTATTTATCTTATTTTACAAGTTTAAGTTTACATTATATATAGAGTTATAAATATTTCATTCTTATATTAATCGGTTCATGAAATCATATATATCATAAGAAATATACCAAAAGTGAATTAATAACCTAAGAGAAGCATATGCAAAGCACATGATATATTTCACTACCAGCCCTGAAGATTATGAAGATTGATCAGTTTTGATAATGCTAATGCCTCGGAGCTATGTATGTATGTATATATTTGTACATATTTTAGAAATTAGACTAATTATAAGTTCATTATGTATTTAAATTTGATAGCAATTATATCTTTATTTTATGTTATATTTAAAGATTTATAATTTGTAATTATATCATCGGATGTTTATGTGTGTATTGAATTTACAAGTTTATGTATATATAAATATATTTAATTTTGAATTAGGAAAAATAATATTTTGCTTGTGTTTTTTTTTATGAAAACTCATGCAAAATTAGATTTTTATGTATACATGTGTATATTTTATACATATTTTAGAAACTAGACTATTATGAATTCATTATGCATTTGAATTTGGTAGCAATTATATATTTATTTTATATAATATTTGAAGATTTATAATTTATATATTATATCATCATTATGTAATTGATATGTATATTGAATTTAGAAGTCTATCTATATATAAATATGTTCAATTTTGAATTAGGAAAAACAATAATTTGCTTGGGTTTTTTATGGAAACCTTGCGTAGAAATATGTTTTGCTCGCTTTGTGTGAGTTTTAAATGACGCAAGAATTTTAGGTTGTAGTAATGTTAGCTAATTTATTCATTCACCAAATAATAACAAATAGAAAAAAGAAACAATAATTTTTAATAACAATTATTTTGTAAAGCTTTATTTTTTTTGAAAAATTTGTTATAAAATTAAGATAACAATAACAAAACTCAAGAAAAACAACTTAAAAAACGTACATATCAAGTTGAAAGCTGGTTATTAAGTGCGTTTATTAAGCACGTTTTGAAGGGAAAGAGTGGTTGTCTAGTTTTCAATTTGGTATCAGAGCGGGTCTCTGGGATCGATTGATGAACCACCCTTTCAGCTCAGTTGGTCTTTGTAGTGTTCCCGTCCGATGTGAAGGGGGTGTTGAGTCCCACATCGACCAGGAAAGCCAACAGAGTGCTGGTTATTAGTCTGGATAGCGTCTCACCTGATAAGCACGTTTTGAAGGAAAAATGAGGTTTTCCAACTTTCAATTTGATATCAAAGTAGGTTCTTGGGGTCAACTGATGAACCACCCTTTCAGCTCAGTCGATCTTTACGGTATCCCCGTCCAATGTGAGGGGGGTGTTGAGTCCCACATCGACCAGGAGAGCCAACAGAGTAATGATTATTAGTTTGAGTAGCCACTCCCCTGATAAGCGCATTTTGAAGGGAAAATGGGGTTACCCAGCTTTCAACTTATCATAATAAAAGAATTGATATGTTATTCTTGTATGGTAATCCATTATGATCTATATTTATAGACTAATAAAAACAAAGATAATTAAATGTGAAAAATAAAAAATATTAAACCTTGGAAGGAAGATTTATTAATATTAAAAAACATGGTCCATAAATAACATGTTATGAAAAGAAAATACATTATTGGTTAAAAAGACAAAAAGATATGGATGAATATATAACAAAATCACATTTTAATATTAACATCAATAATAAAGTAAAGAATTAAAGTTATATATATTTTTAAGTTATAATCCTAATAAATAACATAATATTTATCGACTTGATTATTATTATAATTACGATTTTGATTTCAAAATATTATATTTATATAACATATATTTTTATTCCAATAATATTTTTGTCAACTTAGCAAAAATTTAATAAAATTTTTATATTTTATACATATAAATATCAAAATGTCATTATTACATAAATTCAATGATATAAAAATAAGATTAGATGATCTTGGATGACTATTGTTGGTATCCTCTTAGATGTAAACTATTATGTTTACATGTACCTTTTATGTGATTTATTACATTTAATTGAATCTTTATAATCTTTTACATCCACATGTATGTTTATATATAACATGTTACATCTATATATAAAAATTGATCGATTCAATTTCACTTTATAATTCATAAATTTAACTTTACTTTTATACGTAAAATGTTACATCTATATATATCTTTGAATGTAATATATTATATTTTATTTCTAGTTGGTTTACTAAAGTTCTAATGAAGATGTAATATATTATATTAAATTTTACTTTTAGATGTAACACGACAAAATTGTCAGAACCCTAACGAGGTCACCAACAAGACTCTAGGATGTACAACGAGATTGTTAGTGAAATGATTGGTGCTCTAATGAGATCGTTAAATATCTTATTTTATTAAAAGTATAAAATAATGACATTTTAATTTATTTGTTGAATTATTTGATATAAAATTATGAATTTTTGAATAAATTATTATTAGTTTTGAAAAATTGGTTAATTTATAATAAATAATAATATTTAAGCAAAAACGGTCAATTTTGAGTGTAGTATAGAATTTTAATAATATTAGGGGCACCGTTTCATCCGTTTACATTATAACTCGGATCATAATTTTTTTTTGTTGGGTAAATACCCGAACCATAAGATGTTAAAACGAGTAACATGATTAGATCATCCACATTTCCAACTTGGCGCATTTTAATTGGTATTGTGACAACATCGAGCACTTCTAAGGAGTTAGGATCCCCTGCACCTCACCATACCTTTAAGCAGCTGAGAGTTCATGTAGTGAAGTCTGTACCTCTCATTTTTCATTATCGAATATTTATTTTTTAAAAAAAGAAAATTATATAAAATTTAAATTTTATCAACCTTAAATACTACATTAAATATTATAAAAAATAATAAATAATATATCGTTTTCCCTTGTCAGACACGTGGATATTGACTACCGATGTTCCTTGCGCCCGAAGGATTAGATTAATCCTCTAACTCCTTTTTTGCCATTAAAAAAAAAGAGAGTCTCTCTCTCTCTGACAACTACGCGTTTGCCTTTACTTTAAATACCCCCCAACGCAAACGAATACAAAAAGCGACAACGCTGCTTATAGCAGCCTTCTTCTCAATTTCCATCCTCGTTAAGCTTCCCTTAAATAATCCTCTTTTGTTTTTGGCACCCTTAATTTCTTAGTTTGTTTCGTTTTTGTTCTCTTCTTTTGCCTGTAGATAGTTTTCCTAGGCTTTGTAATTATGGAGGGAAGCTTGGATTTCTTAGAAGATGACCTAATAACAGAGATCGATTGGAACAGTCTACTCGACGATTTGCCAGTTGATAACGGAAATTTGCCAGAGTTCGAACCCCTTACTCACACGGATAAGTCATCTTCGTTATCGCCGGAGAGCCAGGATCCGTCTAATACTTCACCCGATTCGATTGCTTCTGCGATTGGCGAGGTGGAGACCTTATTGATGAAAGATGGTGAGGATGATGGTTCTGTTTTTGATGAGGATTATTACAACAATTTTTTGGCCCAAATAATTGTGAGTTCACCTGTCGAGGGATCTGATGAGGGCGGTGATGCTGCTACTGGCAGGGACACTGATAACTCGGATGATTACAATGGTAATTCTGATGAGGCCAAGGAAGATAACGAAGTTGTGGAAGCTGATGATCCGATATCCAAGAAACGGAGAAGGTATTATTGATTTTATTCCTTGGTTTGGATAATTTAATTAATCTAATTAGGGTTTAAAATTTTTATTAGATAAGGATACTAAATTATAGTATTATCAATTGTTATAATTAAGCTGGGAGATTTTTTTAAGGATCTTTTGTTACTTGTGTATAGATCTTCCCGGCTAAACATTCCATTAGCTCACTAGCTTATCGCTTGTATTGAACCAATAATTTCGTTGTTTGTGAAGAATAATACTTTTTTTTTACGTCTTATGGGTGACTAAACGGTATTTAGAGGCAATGATTTTTGATTTGAAGCTATTAGTTAAGAAACATCTGTACTTGCGTCAATCATTATAAGATGATGAATATAATTTGATGTGTGTCTGGCAATGGTACTCGTTGGTATGTATTTTATTTCATTGCATTCTGTATTTGGGGTTTTAAGTCAATATAATTTGTTGGGGGTATATAATGTCATTGGATCGTTATATCATGGATTACGCTTAAGTTCTCAATATAATAATTGGTGTGACTATCCAGGCAATTGAGAAATAGGGATGCAGCAATGAGATCAAGGGAGAGGAAGAAGATGTATGTTAAGGATGTAGAGATGAAAAGTAGATATCTCGAAGCAGAATGCAGGAGACTGGGGCGTTTGCTTCAGTGCTGCTATGCTGAGAATCAAGCTTTACGGCTTAGTTTACAGATGGGCAATTCATTTGGTGCCTCCAGAACCAAGCAGGAGTCTGCTGTGCTCTTCTTGGGTATGAATCACAAACCAATATTGCTCTTGATTCTCTTATGTCTTGAGCATGAAATCTCATTTATTTTCCATTAAAAAAAATGATTCAATTGGTTTTCACTATTTCTTGTGATGGATACTATGAGGAGATGCATCTAATTTCCATTCCTATAACATGTTAAGTGATTATAGTTTCTTTCTTGACTTAGAAAGGATGATAAAGGACCGAGAAAATGTAGCTAAATTGATCAAAACATTTAAAAAGTATCAGGTTGAAAGGAGTAATTCGAGTGAGCAAATTATTGTGTTCTCATAATTTTGCTTCCATGCTTCTAAGTTGCATATCTCAAACAAATTATTATAGTGCATGTGATTTTAGGAGAGTATTCATGATTCTGATATTTGGTTCTCTGCAGAACTCCTGCTGTTGGGTTCCCTGCTTTGGTTCATGGGCATCATGTGCCTGTTCAATCTACCAAAACTGGAACTGGATCAGGAGGAAAACGAGGGAAGGAAAGTTCCAGAAAGAGTGGCTCGAAGAGGGACAGGAAATAAGATCTCTGGATACAGAGGACAATCTTCTGTAAAATTTAGGAGATATAAGTGGTCATGGACGAAGATGAAGCGGAGTTTGCCTGTTGTTTACCTTTTTGTGCGAGCTCTGTTCTGAGTTTGGGTTTTCTTATCCTCCCCTTTAGTTGATATTAAACGAGGATGACATCATTGATGAACCTTGTTATCTACCAAAAAACTCTTAACTAGGATGTAAACCTAGACAATGCTATCCTATGCCATCCATTACTTTATTCTTATCTATATGTTCTTATTTGCCTTTGTCAATGTTTGCTGTGTGGCGGTGATTTTCATTTTGAAGCTTTAAACATTTACATTGCCGTTAAAAAAAACTTTTTTTTGTTCTTCCATGTTTAGTGAATTTAATTTTGATAGTTCACGGATTCTCTATAGTTGAGGTTGCATGGACTAGTCTCATCCAAAAGGAATGATTTCAGACCCAAACCCTAGAAGTAAGTTTAACCACGACTAAGAGTCTATGTAATCCAAACCAGATGTTTGAAAGTAGCTTGGAGCAACAAGGCGAGTTTTGTTTTTGTCTAGAGAACCATTAGCCTGTTTTTTGTACGATGCACCCATAGATTGCCTATAAACCTTGGCATCAGTAGAAGGATTAACCAAAACCCAAGTCTGATTCTTAAGCAAAGCTGCATATTCATATTCCATAGCAGATTTACATTTTGACACTTTAATTGCATCTTTAAACAATTTGGGGGCAACAAGGAAGAAGAAGCAATAAGAGCTCTCACCACCACTCTCTATGACATACAGGTTCTGGAAGAACTCGCTATCCCACAAACTAACCAAGTGCCAACCAACCACATGTTGCCAAGCCAAGTAAACATCTTACTAACTGGTCAAAGATTCTACACCAAATAAATTTCCTAAGCCTAGTTGACGAAGACTTAATATAAATCACCCGTGGTTCCAAGAAAACCTTCAACCATTTAGACTTTCAAAGAACATAGAGAAAGTACACACTTTGCTTCTAGGAAAATAATGAAGTGTCTACATTCAGATAAATGCTAAGCAAGAAACAATCCTAAAGGCACTAACTTGGTGACAGTGAAGAGCTCGCCACAGAGAGAAAGTATAAAGTCTGAAGTACACAAAGTTTCAAATCATCTCCGGTCTCTGAAACCAATTAAAGATACACCATTAGTACCAAATAACCTCTCCCAAACTTCCATTGCTTCAACCATGAAGTCCTGACTTTTACCTTATAGATCACATAATACAAACTTCCACTTAATGGACCATGGAGCCCTATTCATTGCTTTTCCAAACTGAGCCATGATATTTGTCCTTACAAAGTTTGGACATAAGTCAAGTATAAAATTTGTCAAGTGGATTGAGATAGTAATTCTACCAGAACTTGAGGTGATCATTACATGGTCTAAAAAAAAATCCAACATTTTGTACATCCAAGACACTTTGCTACAATGAGAAACATAAGTGCACAAGTTAGAAAAAAAAATACAACAAAGAAGAGCTTAAGTTTTAAAGATTAGGATACCCACAAGAACGATACTTAAACCCCCAATACTTATGCAATTATTATGAAAAAAAAAGAAATCAATGTATCTTATGAGATTCTCAAAATTGTCATCGTGGAAAACTAAAAAGATTACATCGCTTATGGGGATTCGACACATCATTTGAGCTGATACCCCTAGTTAGAAGTTTTCCAACCAGAGGTATGCTAGACAGTCCTACTAGACAAACTTGCTAAACAAAGCCTCGTCGGATGGTTACTAACCAATTAGAGCCCCTTAAATGACCACTTTTCAGACAGAGCCTTCTGTATGGTAACTTGCTAGACACACCTCGATTAGATGAACCTCCACTCCTTTACTCGTCCCCAAATACCTGCATGTTATCTTGGTCTATCCTTATGTGTACCCACGAAGAACAATCCTAATCATGTTTGTCCATCACTTTAGTATACATGAAGTCACTTCTTGCATAAAAAGATGTGTGTAAGTGTAGTAGAGTGCATTGTGTTTAGACGATAAGAAAATAATAAAACTATGCTCCCTACACAAGTATATAATCGGCACCATTGGAAAATAAAAAAGAAAGAAAAGCAAAAGTCTCAGAAAAGTCTTGACACACAACTCTCTACATAGATTTTAAGAGTATGGTAGGCGTGCTTTGTGATAGGAGGTGAAAACAACATGTGACTAACTTTTAAGAGCAACTTTGACTTTGATGCAATTCCATTACTAGATGCCCATTTGGAAATCTGGAAACATCGTTAGTGAAAGATAATCACCTTGTTTGTTTGAATAGCCTGGCAGAGTTCAAGGCTAGACAACTACACAAGCAGATCAGCACGTGAAAGTTGGCCTAGAGCGGATGGCATGATTGAAAAGGTAGCTCAGAGATTGACCTTGTAAATTTTGAAGTAATTTTCATTGATTAATACCCTATTACTCCTTTGATATTGTTTCTCTATTCCTCATTTGGTATTGATTTCATTTTTCAAAATCAAAAGATGATATTACAAAAAATCTTTTATTTTAATATTTTATTACAAAGTAATGATAAAAAATATAAAATAAAAAATAAAAATAAGAGATATTTTTGTAATTACTTTTGTGAATTTGAGAAAGAGAATCAATGCCGAGGAGTATGAAAATGATAAATGGAAATGACTCCAAAATTTATAAGTTCCTTGTTCTATTTCCAGTATATTTTTATAAAATAAATGTGGGAATGAAAATTACTTTTTTTTTCTCTCATTCCCATTACTTGTTAGTTAACAATTTAGAGCAAAAAAATTATATGTACGAAGGAAACAAATTAAAAAGATTACCCACTTTCATTGCAGAGCTAATAACTCAGATTATATTTGCTACTAATATGATTTTAAAATTACATGATCGAACTTATAAAAAATGTATGTGTAGCTTTTCTCGAGTAAAAAAATAAAAAAATGAAGAATACCCCCTTCTCGATGGAGGAGTATTTAAAAACTTTTCCGCTCCTTAAGGAGAACAAAGTTCCATCTTCCGCATATGCATACACCCAATAATTATCCCAAAACTGTATTAAAACCTAAGCTTAAACCCATCAAAATTTCTCTCTCTCTCTCTCTCTCTTAATTGAAAAAATTGACAACTACTGCACCTCTTTTCCTTGTTGACCTTTCATTTGCATCTGTACTTCATCTCCTCATTCCTATTATGGGTTCTATGTTTTAGCAAGTTCAAAATCTTCTTGTTTTTAATTTAACAAAAGTTTCTATGTAGCATAAATTGGCACATGTATAATTTAGAATAAAATTTGAGCCTCTAAGTGTTAGAAATGGAATAGTGGTGTAGAAAATATAGTAAGGATAAACAAATTAAGAATAAATATTGTATCATTTTAAATTAAAATTGCATAAATACAAATATATATAAATATAAAATTTAAATGACATAAAACTAAAGTCTGTGTATCGCATAGTGTTTTTAAGATAATTTTTTTCTATTCACCGTAGATGTTTGAGAATTTTGAAAAAATATATATATCAAAATATAACGATCAACTAGTAGTAAATAGACATTATTATTTGCTACTTCAATGAAATTTCGTGTGTCTTAACTCTATGTAAATAAATCTAACTAGATCAAAGTACAAAAAATTTCTATGATTTTCTTTCTTTCTTTTTCCTTCTCTTATTTCTTTCTTATTCTATTCCTTTAGAGAGTAAAATTTCATATATATAAGGCCAAAAGGAAAAATTAAATTAAAAGCCATAGGACTTAGGGTTTAAAGTTTAGGCTTTAAGCTTTAGGGTTCAATAAATAAAACACATTAACTGTACATTTTTCATTCATGTTAAGGATTGTTGGAAAAATGAATTAAAAAAAGCATTTGAAGTGTTTTTCCAATTGAATGTAATCCAATGGCTGTTAAAATTAAATAACTTTTTTTTTTCAAAACCATTTTTAATCCAATTGGAATTTTCAAAAGGAAGGACTCAAATCAAATTTGACATGGATATAGAGTTTAACAGTTCGAATCATGTATAGTATAGTTATGTGATATCCTTTGAAACTTTCCTTGTGAAAGTATATTTACTCTAATAGCTGACCAGTAGGCGTGATATCTTTAAACTATTTTGTTGTTTACGTAAGCGATGACATACTTTATATCTATGTCTTTCCTGACACAAATTAGCTCTCACTGTTATGTTAGTTTTGGCAATAAACATATGCTTAGTTCTATGAGAATTTTTAAAAAATTAAGCCCTACACAATTCCTTTTCAAGCGATCTCAATTATTTCATATACAGGTTATCTCTTATCTATAAAAGTAATTCATAAAAAGTAACCTATAATACTCTGCTTGGTATTCTCTTTGTAAGAATCATTAAAATCCTTGGCTTAACCTTTGCTTACGAGTATCACTATTTTTCACCATAAGAATGGACTTAAGGGTAAACCAATACAGTGATCTGACTAGGTCTTTATAATTAGGTTTTTTCTTTGAACACAGATCTTGGGATCTCCAGTTAAATAGGCTGGGTTTCCTTTGCAAATCTTTGTTCCTTTATGAACTTCAGTCTCATTTCTCTCGATGACTTATCAACTAACTCTTGATTTAATTATTTGGTTAGCGGATCCACTATGCTATCCTTTGACTTTACATAGTCAATAGAGATAACTACAGTTGAGAGTAGTTGTCTAATGGTATTGTGTTTATGACATGTATGTCAAGATTTGCTATTATACATATTGTTCTGTGTCTTGCCAGTAGTAGATTGACTATCACAATATATGCAAATTGTAAGCGAAAGATTTGGCCATTTTGAAATATCCTATAAGAAATTATGTATCCATTCGGCCTCTTCTTCATGTTTATTCAAAGCGATGAATTCATATTCCATTGTGGATCTAGCAATATATGTTTGTTTTAGAGGATTTCCATGAAACATCTATCCATTGGTAGATTTTAATTCTTTCATGTTAGATATCTAGTTTGCATAATTGTATTCTTCTAATATAGTTAGATATCTTGTATAGTGTAGTCTATAGCTACGTGTGTACATTAAATATCTAGGTAGTCTTGTAATATCTTTCTAGTGATTTAATCATAGATTGCTGGTATATCTACTTAATTTACTTACAGTATAAGTTAGATCCAATCTTGTACAACTCATTAAGTATATAAAACTTCCTATCACTCTTCAATATTTCAGTTGAGACACACCCTCGTCTTTATTCTTAGACAAGTATAGATTTACATATGTTGTTATTCTTACAATTCCAAAATCATCATTGTTGAATTTCTTAAGTGTCTTGTAAATATAATGACATTGACTTAGAATGATACTGCATGATATCCTTGATATCTTAATTTTCATAATTACATTAGTGAGTCACGTCGTTTATGTCAAACCTTGAATTCAACTTATGCTTTGATCATTTGATCATTATTGCTCACAATTAGCATGTCATTAATGAAAAGACACAAGATAACATGATCATATTCAGTGTCCTAAGCATAACCATCTTGGTCTTGACTATTTTCATTCATAGTCTCACAAGTTCTTTTAAATGTACTTCATTTCCCATATAACATATAAGCAAATATGTGTTCAAAGAACAACAATTTCTTGATTTCATTATCAATATCTTGTGTGATCTTTGACATATCTACCATAAATTGAAAGCATTGATATGATATATATATCCAATAAAATAAAATTTATTACTTCAAGACATATCTTCGAGTTAGACATGACCAAATTTAAATCGAAAAACATCTATCAATATGTCATTGTTATCATCACATTGGTTTTCATCTCAAAAACAAAATAATACTTTTAGATGCACTAATATCCAAAAAGAAACAAAATTAAATTTCAAAATATAAAAAATAATTTTAAGAATTTATTTAATATAATTAATTTAACTTGAAAAATAATTTTCTCGCATAAGAAAATTTAATTTTCTTATAACTCAATTTTCTTTTCGTATGTCAACGCATACGAATTCCAATAATACATAGATTACACGATTAAGTTCAATAAATACAAATTTCACTATTTTACAAATACAAAATTTATTTCTTTCATGAATATAAAATTCGTCACTTTTGCTATTTTAAAAAACAAGTATTTCGTAAAGACAAAATCAATTTATCTTATAAACCATAAAACTAACAAATAAAAAATTTGCTATTTTTCAAATACGAAATATTTATTTTTAACAGAAAATAAAATTTTACTAACTTCACAAATACATAATTTACTTATTTGAAAACTCGAAATCAATTAATTTATCAAATACACAATTTTACTATTTCACGAATATAAATTTATTTATTTCGTGTAACAAAATCAAGCAATCTATTAATTATGAAATATCAAATTTGTTAATTACGAATTCACATTCAATTATCAAAATATAATATTTAATTAATTGTAAAGTCACAATTCATAAAATACAGAAAATAAACTTATGAAATATTTTAATATTTACAAAAGCAAAATCAGGTAGCAGCATCCACAATTTTAATTTACAAATGCTTAGTCCAAAAATAACTAAACTTGAAATTCACTAGTAAAATTTCCATCACCTGCGAATTCCTTTAAAAATGAATTTTTAATTTTTTTTCGATATCTCAATATAAAAATTCACTTTTTCAATGACCCAATTTAAATATAACAAAAGTTAGGTCATATCCACATAGAAAATAACGATCATATAAATTATGTAATAAAATTGATACAAAGAGGTTTCCAAAATGTAAATTAAACTTTGATCTACTAAGTAAACAATTAAGTTAACTCATGCATTGTAACATTAACGTATGACAGACTTATAATTAACAAAGTTCTAAAGCCCAAGTTATAACAAAATAGTATGTCAGTATGAACATTATTATTCAAAAGCATAAATAATGAAATTAGCTCTTTAAAACTAAAATTTTCTACATGTAAAGGTGCACGAGGACTAACTATAAGATATTATAAATAGTTGATCTAGTAATCACATAAATCATACCCATATGATTTCTAGGATAAATAGGAGGTGCAGCTTGAAAAACAATTAATTGGCTTATATTTACCAACTTAATCACAATTATAAATTAAATTAAACATTTAATCATAATTTACAAATTCAATTCTCATAGTATACTCGTAACTAATATTTGAATATCTTTGAAATTTAAATCTTTTGGATATTACCACCGAGGCTCTAAAGTGTTAATAAATCATTAATGATATATTAGTTATATGCAACTAATATACTTTATCAGCTGTATATTAGTTGTATGCAATTAAAATAATTTTCTTAAAAGCACTTTTCTTAAAAAGTATATTCTTATTTCTTGTATTTATACTTGTATTAGCGTTCATTGTAATTGTATTGTAAATATATTTTAGTATATTTAATTTAGTATCAGAGTAGAAAAGAAAAAAAAAATTTACAAGTTCCCGAGTAGCAGCGTCGTTGTCGGTATTTTTATACAGTGCCGTTAATCTTCTCGCACTGTCCAATTTGTGCCGCTGTTGCAGATCTGTCTGTCGGCGCTCCAACCATCTGCGCACTAGCCGTCTGCCTGTTCAGCCATCCGCGCTCCAGCCGTCGGCCTGTTCAGCCCTTGCACTAGCCATCCGTGCTGTTTGAGCACCAGCTCCCACGCAGTCTGTGCACTAGCCATCTGCGCCGTTCGAGCACCAGCTCCTGCGCAGTCTGTGCACTAGCCATCCGCGCCATTCGAGCATAAGGTCTCGCGCCGTTTGAGCACCAGCTCCCGCGTAGTGTCTGCACCAGCCCCACGTTGCTCTGTGTTCTTTTTGAGTAATAGTTACTCCCGTATTTTTTTCTCTTCAGTTTTCCAGCCTTCAGATTTTATCATTAAGTCTTTCCCTAAGTCCAAGCCCATCAGCCTATCCTAAGTCTAACCCCACCAGCCCATCAGTTTATCAGCCCACTTACCAGCCTAATTCACAGTCCAGTCCAGCCAAAAAAAAATCCAAAATTTTTATTACGCTACACAATATTATTTATTTTAATGAAAGATTCAAGACAAAATCAGATTTCCAGAATTAATGAAGTTCCAAAATTTGAAGTTTCTATTAAGAGTTCAGAAATTGGTTCTTTCGGGGGTACTAAACTTAATAGTACAAATTTTCAAACATGGAAAAAAGTTATGTCTATTTATCTTCGTGGGATGCATAAGATGAAACATGTATCTAGATTAATCAGGGCTCTTAGTCAAGATGATGTAGAAGCCTATACTAGGTGGGAAGATGATGATGCCTTTGTAATGTCAATTCTATTTAGAGCCATCACTGATGATATATAACAAATGGTGGAGGAATGTGAAACTACTGAAGTCATATGGAATACCTTAAGTGATCTTTATAAAAATGAATCTGACTTTATTCAAGTTCATGAACTCATGTGCAAAGCTGCTGGTATAGCAAAATGGGCAACCAGTATCTCTGTTTTTTACCAAGCTGAAAAATGTATGGGCTGAAATTGACCAGAAACGCCCGTGCAAAATTAAAGATCCAGAAGATCTTTTATGGTACTAGAAGGAGAAGAAGCTTGAACGAGTACATGACTTTTTAAGAGGCCTTGATACAAAACATAATAGTGCTAAAGGCGAATTACTTCGAATGTCAGACCCTCCGAGCTTAACTACCGCCTTTACATACATCTGTAAAGACGAATCTCAATAGGAAAGTCTTCATCAGGCACAAGTTGAGGTATCAAGCCTAGCCATTCAAGCCAAATCAAAGGCACATTTCCTCCAGCAGCAAAATTCAATTCCACTTCATCAACAGAGACCTCCACCAGGCTTTACTAATCGCCCTCATTCTCCTTGCTCTTATTGCAATGAATAGGGGCATCTTCGTGAGACTTGTTAGAAACTGTATCCACACTTGAAACCAAAAGCAAAATACTATAGAGCCAAACGACAACATCATCATTCTAAAGGAAAGGCAGCTGCAGTGCAAATTGTCCAAGAACCAGATTACTATGGACAGGATCATCCTATGGAATGTGGAGGTATCCCTACAGCTTCAATAGTTGGTCGTGGTAAGATTGGTATGAACTTAAATGTTTCTCACTCTATTGGGTCTAATACTTAGATTATTGATTCTGGTGCATCTGATCATATGACTTATGATAAATCTTATTTTAATGAGTTATCTTCCCCACCAGTGTCTTATGTTACGAATGCTAATGGTGAGGCCTTTCTTATCTTAGGAAAGGGGTCAGTTCATATCACTCCATCTTTACAGCTCCATAATGTTTTATATGTACTTAACTTATCTCATCACTTAATATATGTCCCACAGTATGTATGTGATTTTATCCTATTGAGTCTAAATGTTATGTAACCTTTTATCCTATGTATGTGATTTTTCAGGATCTTCTTACCAGGGAAATAATTGGTCGAGGGTATCTGAGGGGCAGATTGTTCCATTTGGATAAGAACTACGTAGGGGAGAAACCAAGAGCACAGACACCCACTGCATTGACTTCTAGTTCTGATAAGCTAAGTGAAATTTGGTCGTGGCATCACCGCTTAGGCCATCCGTCTTTTAGTCTTATGAAAAAAACTATGCTCACTTTATTTATTGGTGTTAGTGAGACTGTTTTACATTGTGAGACTTGTGTTTTGGCCAATAGCCATCGTATTATTTATTCTCCTAGTATTTCTAATAAAAATACTATTATTTTTGAATTAATTCATTCTGATGTTTGGGGACCATCTAAAGAGCCCACTATATTGGGTATGAGATATTTTGTTTTGCTTATCGATGACTGTACAAGGTTATCATGGATTTCTCTTCTTAAAACAAAAGATGAAGTTTTTTTAGTTTTTCAAACTTTTCATACCTTCATTCAAACACAATACAATGGCATCATTCGGATCCTCCATTCTGACAATGGGGGGGAATATGTTAATAATTTTTTTTAAGACTTTTTCAAAACACATGGGATTATTCACCAAACTACTTGTCTGCAAACACCAGAACAAAATGGAGTGTCTAAAAGAAAAAAAATCATCATTTACTTGATATGGCTCGTGCACTCTTATTTAGTGCTTATATGCCAAAATATCTTTAGGGTGATGCTGTACAAGATTCCGCACATCTCATTAATCGTCTCCCATCTAGTGTCCTTAACGAAAAAATCCTATTCCAGATTCTCGCATCTTACGTCTCCTTATCATACTTCCATAATCTTCCTACCCGTGTATTTGGTTGTGTTGCTTTTGTGCAAGTTCCTACTGATGTTTCAATGAGACCAGATGAGATTCCTAATCCATTGAATCCATTCATTGCAGAAGCAGATGCTCCAAGTATTCAAGCACCAAATTCGCTTACAGCAAATGAAGTTGAAGACACAATTGCTCCCTCAGGCATTACTCATACCCCTGATCAACAACTCCCTAGTACTGAAGGTCAATCATCTGAGGTATGTACACCCACTGATACTAATAGCATTGAGTCTAATGTTGGAAAGTATGTGTTACCAAATAGGTTTACTCGAGGTCAACCAGCCAAAAGGTATGAACCAAATATTCATGCAAAATCAAAATACCTAGTAGCCAATTACATGTCCACTAAAAGATTATCTAAGTCATATAAATCATTTGTGAATCAAATATCTGGTGTATCAATACCTAACAAAGTGCAGGATGCGTTAGGAGATCCAATATGGAGAAAGGCAATGGCTGAAGAGATGGATGTGTTAAAGAAGACTGATACTTGGCAACTTGTGCCACCACCATAAGGAAAAAAGGCAGTTGGTTGTCGATGGGTATTTACTGTAAAACATAATGGTGATGGGTATTTACTATAATACTTTGGTTTTATATTTATAAAACTCTCGCAAGTGCATGAATCATTTCGTAGAAAATGATAAGTATACTCCCAAGGTCGATCTAAGGAAGGAATGTATGTGGTTTTTAATTTATTATTCAAACTTTTAAAAACGAAATTAAATCCTAAACATTCTGTCACGATATTTGGGTTTTTGTGTTTTTTAATCTAAGAACATAAAAATAAACATAAATATGGATTCAATAAACATTTATGCAAATTTTATCAGTTAAAATAGTGGAGTATTTATGGATATAATAACTAAGTTAATTATGCTTGCTCATATTATTTAGGTTATTAAAGATATAAATTGATATTTATTGATCCTCCCTTTTTTGTATGAATACCACCTTTGGTGGGGTTAGATATTCTTTGTTAACTAAACGAATCAATTAACACCTATGGGTGGGGTTGATAACTAATTTGGTTAATTAAATTAATTTTTTTTCTAAGAGATTGAAAATGAACCATTTAAATGACACCTTTGGTGGGATTAGATAGTTTAAACTTTATTCAATATGTCCAAATTAAACTTAAGCATTTAATTATCCGAGTACTAACTTTCAAGTTTTAAAACCACTACTGAAAACATGTTGTAAATACATTTTTAGATAATAATTCTTATAAAAACTTTTGAATCAAAAGCAAATAAATTACAAAAACATAACTAGTTCTTCTCAAAAAGAGAAGAACTCTAAAACTAAGAGAAACTAACTAAGAAAAGCTAAAAACTAAGAAAAGCTTAAAAACTAAGAAATGAGAGAAAAAAAGAGAGAAGAAAAGATGTGTTTTGAGGTGTGATATGAAGTGAAGAGAAGGGGGGTATTTATAGGTGAGGATTGGGAGAAAAATTGGGTGAAAAATGGTGGAAACACGGAGTGGTGGATGATGATGTCATTTGATGACGTCAACGTCGGCGATAAAGCGGCGTACGAAAATAGAGGCGAGATAGCAGCGTGCATGAGATTGGGCAACTTGCATGGGGCCCATGCGCATTACTCAGCGTGGTAGCGTAAGCGCCGGTCTTGATTTCCTTCTTTTTGACATTTTTAACCTTTTTGACTCATTTTGTCCAATTTTTTCATATTTGTTGACCTTTCCTCATTTATTTATTAATATATTTGTGATGTATTGCTTACAGTAGTCTTCTTTGAGTCTTTAAGTTACGTTTTTAAGCGAAAATACCTAAAAAACAATAAAGATACCTGTGATTCCGAAAAAGACAAATTTATATAAATATATGATAAAATCATATAAATAGATATATTATTAATCAATTAATTTTCATAAAATCATGATAATTTTAGTACTTTTTAAGCTAATCATCCTGACCCACGAACTTCTTGCTAGTCCCTTAGCGAAAGCGATAAAAACTAAAAAATTAAACTATCCTAAATCACTTTTGTGGATTGACACGGTTGCATTTAGCCTTTATCTGACAAGCCTTTAAACCACTGGGTTGCCACTGATGGGCCGAGTTTGAGTCTCGTGAGGGTTTTCAGTAATGATACCCACAAACATTGAACTAAATGTAAAAATTAAAAGAAATAATAAAAATAATCAAATTAAAAACTAAAATTACAACAAAATCAAAAATTAACTTTTAAGAATAAAAGAAAACAACATACCACAAAAATGTCTCATACTTTTTAATCTCCTTTAAGATCATAATTAAAATCTCAAGCATAAGTTATTTTAATTTTCTTAAACAATCATGATTTATTATAATAATTAGTCGAAAATCATTTTCATATTTCATATACAAAATGTATCAATTTAATTTCACCCAATTTCAGTGTCTAGTATCTGAATTCGCTTCGACTCTATTCCTCACTTAGTCAATACTCTCAAAACACTGAATCCTATGGGTTCAAACACTCATACTAATTTATATACGAAAGAGTTGATGTATAGAAATGAACTAATATGTTCGCATATGTATAAAAAATAAAGGCTTAACGTGTTATTTTAACATTGATCTCATGAAAGGAATCGAATGTATAAATTATAAAGATATCGTATATAAAACTATTTTCATGCATAAATCAAACTCATTAAGAAAGAATTTCAAGATATATGCCTTTTACAAATGAAGAAATTTGAATGAATTTTTAGGGAATTACTTCATATATCTTTTTATTTTGTAATTAGCTTGTACTCACAACTTTGTAGGCAATGTGGGTCAAAGTATGTAGATTATACTATATATTCTTTAGCTCTCTATTTTTCTCTTTTTTTCTGAAGATTTTTTTTCAATATATATATTTTAGAGAGTCAACCCATGTACAGATTGTACATTTTATCGGTTTTTGGTGAGTGGTTAATTTTGTGGCTTTTCTGTTTGATCTTGGTTTAGGTAACCCTAGATATATCTCTTTTTTTGTAGCAGTCATGCATGAATGAGATAAAAGCATATGCTATCAATTTTTACTCAAATAATTTAATCTAAGCAAAAAAAAAATAATAATAAATATACGACACTCTATTAAGATGAGAAAACATTCATACATTCAATGCTAATACCTATAGAAATAAGAAATGTGTTTGGAGTAGAAAAAATATATATTTCACTCTGAATAAGGGAAATTAGGCTCAAATTATATCTCACGAGGGTAGTCTCCACTAAAAAAATTCATAAACATTAATTTTGGGTTTAATATAATTTTCACATTTTATCAAGAAATACTAGTTATGACAAAAACTAACTAATTACCAAAAATAATTACAAAATATTTCATGATATATTTTCAAAAATTAATCTAACTTTACAAAAGAATTAACTATTTACTTAAATTTGATTTAAAGAAATGATAAATTTTTGTGAAATTTTTTTATTTGTTTATTTTTTTTATATATATATATATTT
The DNA here is from genome assembly GCA_033030585.1 of Hippophae rhamnoides. Lineage (NCBI taxonomy): Eukaryota > Viridiplantae > Streptophyta > Magnoliopsida > Rosales > Elaeagnaceae > Hippophae > Hippophae rhamnoides. Next base: position 20,067,033 of record CM065435.1, read on the forward strand.
TTATTATTATTTTTAAATTCCAAAAATTACTAAATCACACAAAACAAAAATAAAATGAAACACAAAAAATGAAAATGTGAACATAAAAAAAATTCTTATATATTTGTTTTTTTTTATTTTTTTATTTTTTTTAAATTGTTAAAACTTTTTATTTTTATTTTTAATTAAGCATGGTAACTTTTCACTACCCCTAACCTAGAACTTACATTGTCCTCAATGTAACAACTATAAATTAAAGATAAAGAGAAATGAGAAGAAAAATTACCTATTTCTTGAGAATGTGCAAGTAGTAATGAAAAATGCAGGTGCATCCATCAATTTCATCATTAAAGTGTATACAGAGATATCGCTGTGAACTTCTAACATCTCAACAAATATTTTTAGTTTTAACAATTTAAAAAATATTCACATTTAAATTAAACTGAAATAAACAATAAAACTAAGTAAATAAAACAAATAAAAGAAAATTACCTAAAATGATGGGTTGTCTGCATCCAACGCTTGCTTTAACGTCTTATGAGCGTCACTTGAGATTGCATTTTAAGTAAACTCGATGTCCCTCGTCGTTGAGTCAATCAAACTATAGGTAAGACAAGGTTGTCTACATATACTTTTTCGATTATGCCTATTGATTTTCAAATTTTTTTCGGTACTTAAAACTAGGGACTTATACTTTGAGGGTTTTAGATAACCCAGCGTCTAAAGGTGCAAATTAAATAATTAAGGCATCAAAACACAATTGTCACATAGATCAAACAAAGCAACTCGCTTAGATTGTAATTAAACTATAAAATTTTGGAGATAGTTTGATTTTTTTAATTTGTTTTTTTAAGATAAAATAACATAATCGGTATGATAACCAAGAGTCTCCCAGGAAAGAATGGTGGTTGAAAAACTATTAAAAACCATCATTTTAGGCAATTACGTTCCGAAAGACTAGTATGAGAAGGCTGAAAGAACTAGTTTCAAATGAGAACTCCTTAGATCTTTACTTTTTATGCTATTAAAATTAAGTTAAGTTAAGTAAAAATTTAAGTTAATTAAGTTAATGAAAATCTAAGTTAATTAAGTTAAGTGAAGTAAAAATCTAAGTTAATTAAGTTAATAAAAATCTAAGTTAATTAAAAAACTAAGTTAATTAAGTTAATGAAAATTTAAGTTAAATATGTTAATAAAAATCTAAGTTAATTAAGTTAAGTGAAGTCAAAAAATTAAGTTAATTAAGTTAATGAAAATCTAAATTAATTAAAAAGCTAAGTTAATTTAAGTAAAAATCTAAGTTAATTAAGTTAAGTTAATTAAAAATTTAAGTTAATTAAGTTAGGTGAAGTAAAAATCTAAGTAAATTAAAAAGCTAAGTTAATTAAGTTAATGAAAATCTAATTTAATTATGTTAATAAAAATTTAAGTTAAGTAAAAAAAAACTAAGTTAATTAAAAAGTTAAGTTAATTAAATTAATTTAAGTAAAAATATAAGTTAATTAAGTTAGTAAAAACCTAAGTTAATTAAGTTAAATAAAAATTAAGGAAAAAAAATAGTTAAAGAAAGAAAAATAATAAAATAAAATTGAAAAAGGTAAAATAAAATAAAATTGAAAAATGATAAGAAAATAAAATAAAAATAATTTTTTTTTTATTTTTTTTATTAAAAAAAATTAAAATTAAGATTTTAAATAAATAAAATAAAAAAACTTAAAATTAAATGAAAATTAAAAATTAAGTTTTTATTTTTATTTTTTATTTAATTTATATTTTTTTCTTTTTTTTCAAATTTCAAATTGCAAAATTAGTTTACTATTAACGCTATAATAATTATTAATTTATTATGAAATTTAAAATTTGAATATTTTTTTTGTTTTTCATGAACGGTAATTTTATTTTACTATTCACGCTATAATTTTTATTTATTTATTTTTTAAATTTTTAAATTTTTAAATTTTTAAATTTTTTTATTATTCATGAACGGTAACTTTATTTTACTATTCACATTATAATTTTTATTTATTTATTTATTTTTTAACTTAATAATTTTAAAAATTTAATGTTTTTACTATTCATGAACGGTAACTTTATTTTACTATTCAAGCCATAATTTTTATTTAATTTTTTTTAACTTAAAAGTTTTTAAATTTTAATTTTTTTTACTATTCATGAACGGTAAGTTTTTTTTATTTTTTACTTCAAATTTTAAATTTCAAAATTATTTTACTATTCACGTTATAATTATTATTATTTTTTTAAATTTAAGATTTTTTAATTTTTTTTTTACCCAAAAAAAATCACAATTATTTACATCACAAAAAGTTTTTAAAATTTTGATAAATAATTTAAAAATGCTATTTCTTCCACTGTACTGTATGGCGCAAAACTTGATGAAAGCGGTATATCGTCGATTAATCAATACTTTGGTTTATATTTATATAACTCTCGTAAGTGTACGAATCATTTCGTAGAAAATGATAAGTATACTCGGAAGGTCGATCTAAGGAAGGAATGTATGTGGTTTTTAATTTATTATTCAAACTTTTAAAAACGAAATTAAATCCTAAACATCGTGTCACGATATTTGGGTTTTTGTTTGTTTTAATCTAAGAACATAAAAATAAACATAGATATGGATTCAATAAACAATCATGCAAATTTTTATCATTTATAAGAGTGGAGTACTTAAGTATATAATAACTAAGTTAATTATGATTGGTCATATTATTTAGGTTAGTAAAGATATAAAAATATATTTATTGATCCTCCCTTTTTTTTGTATGAATACCACATTTGGTGGGGTTAGATATTCTTTGTTAACTAAACAAATCAATTAACACCTATGGGTGAGGTTGATAACTAATTTGGTTAATTAAATTAATTTCTTTTTCTAAGAGATTGAAAATGAACCATTTAAATGACACTTTTGGTGGGGTTAGATAGTTTAAACTTTATTCAAGATGTCCAAATTAAACCTAAGCATTTAATTATCCAAGTATTAACTTTCAAGTTTTAAAGCATTCTTGTGAAAACGTGTTGTCAATATATTTTCGGATAATATTTATAAAAACTTTTGAAATAGAGCTTAACTATTTCTAGGCCGGTTGTATTAATGAATAAATAAAAGAGCTACTACTCTAAATCAGATGGATAACTAAACCTTAAAATCTAATTTTTAGATTTAAGTTTGTAATGAAAAATAATATATTTCTATAACATTTTTTAATATAAAATCTTGAATAAAAATAAAATCAATTCATTTTTAGAGATTTTTTACCTATTTAATATTTATGGCATGTAATGCGTTATTATTATATCATGTTTACAAGCGACTGACAATGTTAAATTTAATCATAGACAAATTAAATATAACATGTAAGAATAAAGCATAAAAATAAGCGTAAAGAAAATAAAATCCTTACGATCTTGATGCTTATTCGTTCAGGAAAACATAAAGCGGAATTTGTACTCCCATTTATTGAATCAATGCAAATAAATTACAAAAACATAACTAGTTCTTCTCAAAAAGAGAAGAACTCTAAAACTAAGAGAAACTAACTAAGAAAAGCTAAAAACTAAGAAAAGCTTAAAAACTAAGAAATGAGAGAAAGAAAGAGAAGAGAATATGTGTTTTGAGGTGTGGTATGAAGTGAAGATAAGGGGGGTATTTATAGGTGATGATGGAGAGAAAAAGTGGGTGAAAAAATGTTAAAAAATGGTGAAAACGCAGAGTGGTGGATGATGATGTCATTTGATGACATCGGCGTAGTAAGGGTAGCATTCTTGTGGCAGCGGTATGCGCACGGGATGGAACAAAAGGCTTACGGAGGCCCGAATGGTTCTGGCGGTTGCTCGGTGCGGCCCAGGGTAGTCTTGTGGCCTTGATTTCCTCATTTTTAACATTTTTGTCCAATTTTTCAATATTTGTTGACCTTTCCTCATTTATTTATTAATATATTTGTGATGTATTGCCTCCAGTATTCCTCTTTGAGTCTTTAAGTTACGTTTTTAAGCGAAAATACTTGAAAAACAATAAAAATACCAATGATTCTGAAAAAGACAAATTTATATAAATATATGATAAAATCATATAAATAGATATGTTATTAATCAATTAATGTGCATAAAATCATGGTAATTTTAGTGCTTTTTGAGCATTCATCAATGGATCTGTAAATCGGTATAAAGCTCATCTTGTAGCAAAAGGGTTTACTCAAACGTATGGTGTAAACTACGATGAGACTTTTGCTCATGTTGCCAAAATGAACACTATTCGGGTTTTGCTCTCACTTGCCACTAACCTAAATTGGCCACTTCGGCAGTTTGATGTCAAGATTGCGTTTCTTCATGGAGAATTAGCTGAGGAGGTGTACATGAGTCTTTCACCTGGGTATGTAGTTGATTCTCCTGGTAATTTTGTATGCAAATTGAGGAAGTCTTTGTATGGTCTCAAGCAATCCCCTCGAGCCTGGTTTGGAAGGTTTTCACAGTTCATACAAAAGGTTGGTTACAGACAGAGTAATTCAGACCACAATCTATTTCTCAAACATCAACGAGGGAAGGTAACAACCCTAATCATTTATGTTGATGATATGGTAATCACTGGTGATGATACTATTGAGATGGATAAATTACAGAGATGGCTAGCCTCTGAATTCGAGATGAAAGACTTAGGTGAACTAAAGTACTTCTTAGAAATTGAGGTAGCCAGGGGAAGAGAAGGAATATATCTGTGTCAGAGGAAGTATATTATTGATTTGCTAACAGAGACAGGTATGTTGGATTGCAAACCTATTGACACTCCTATTGAACAAAACCATTGTTTGGCAGAGTATCTAGATCAAATACCAACTGATCGAGCTCTCTATCAGAGATTGGTTGGGCGTTTGATTTACTTAGCTCATACTAGACCAGATGTTGCATATGCAGTAAGTGTGGTGAGTCATTTCATGCATAATCCAAGTGAGAACCATATAAATGTTGTTTTGAGAATTTTAAGGTATTTGAAATCGGCTCCAGAAAGGGGAGTAATGTTCTCTAAACATAACAATTCTCTTGAAGTCTATGGCTTCACAGATGCAGATTGGGCAGGAAGTATTACAGATAGAAAGTCAACATCGGGTTATTTCACCTTTGTGGGAGGAAATTTGGTTACATGGAAAAGTAAGAAGCAGAAAGTGGTGGCACGATCTAGTGCTGAGAATAAGTATAGAGGTATGGTTCACGGGGTTTGTGAATTACTGTGGATAAGAACTTTGTTATTGGATTTGGGTTTCGAACTCAAAAATACTATGCAGATGTATTGTGACAATCGGGCAGCCATTGATATATCACAAAATCCAGTACAACATTATCGCACTAAGCATGTAGAGGTTGATCGTCACTTTATAAAAGAGAAGTTAGATGCCAAACTTATTAGTTTTCCTTTTGTTCCCACAAAAGAGCAACTTGCAGATATGCTTACCAATGGAGTTTCTAAGAAGGCATTATACGGTTCACTAAGCAAGTTGGGCATGATCGATATCTATGCGCCAACTTGAGGGTGAGTGTTAATAAATCATTAATGGTATATTAATTGTATGCAACTAATATACTTTATCAACTTTATATTAATTGTATGCAACTAATATACTTTTCTTAAAAGCACTTTTTCTAAAAAGTAGATTCTTATTTCCTGTATTTATACTTGTATTAGCTTTCATTATAATTGTATTGTAAATATATTTCAGTATATTCAATTTAAAGAACCTAAAAATAATTGATACACAAGATGAAAAAGATATAACATCTCAATACTTCCAAAAATTTAAATAAAATAAATTTTAAATAGAAAACAGAAAATACAGCAATTTGTTGTCCTTAATTAGAAGCTAAAAATGTATAAGTAACAAATATGAAAAGATAATTAGTATCAAAAAGGCCCAAAAAAAACCCAGTGCAATAAGGCCACCCAAGCTGTTACAAATAAAAGATTAGTGACAACTAAATAAGTAGCAGTTTAAATAAATTTAAACATATTGATAACTAAAGCAGAAAATAAAATAAAAATAAAAGTAGAAATTAAAGGCCCACTAAAAAATGTTACAAAAGGAAGATTAATAAGTAAATATAAACAAAAAAATATGCAAAACTGATATAAAAATATATAAGAAGTAAACCTGCAAAGCAATTAACAAGCTGTGAAATAAAGTAGCAATATTAGAGCCATACAATAAAAGGAGCAGTATCCAAAAAGATAATAAATATGAACAGTGAAGGAAAAATATATATAAAAAAACTGCAAATAAAAAGTTAAAAAAAACACAGCAACAGTATTCTAAACAATAATAATTACAAAAAATAATAATATATACTAGTAACGGAAATAGTAGCAGGTTCTAATTGGCAAAAATAAATTGAACAGAAAACAATCAGTATCTAATGCAAGGTTAATATATTAAACTAAAGGTTTATAAATAAACTAAAAAAGAAAAATGAAAACAGAGAAGTTAAATCAAGAAAAAGCATAATAAATTGAGTCAAGCTTACTACCAGTAAAATGAAACTGTAAAGCTGAAGCAAATAAAGTAATTCAGGTAAATTACACATAAAATGCAGGAAACAAAAAGAAGATTTACATTAAAGAAAGGTTCTAAAATAATGATAAATAGGAGCACAATGGAGTAAAGAAATGACCAATATTTATGTATCATATTGTATCTTTAAGATAATTTTTTGACTTACCGTATATTTGAGAATTTTAAAAAAATATCTTTCAAGATACAATGATCAACTAGCAGCAATTTGACATTACTATTTTCTACTCCAATGAAATTTCATGTGTCTAAATTCTATATAAAAGAACTTCTCTAGATGAGAAGATAAAAAATTTCAATGCTTTTATTTTCTTTCTTTTTTCTTCTCTTATTTCTTTTTTCTTCTCTTCCTTTAAGAGTGAAATTTCATCTATATTTAGATATAGCCCACAAAATGAACAAAATAGTTAAATGTAAACTAGATTCTAGGCGTGTTTTCATATCTATTATTTAAAATTGAAAAAACATTTGAGCTTCAATTTGATATGATCCAAGTATACATTTATTTCTTAACATTTTAGAATTGAATTTATACATAGAAAATATAGTATATATGCTACTCGATTGATCGAGGCTAAGGCCGATAGATCGAAGGTTTAGATTGATCAAGGATCAATTATGTTCGATTTAGTTACTATCGGGTTGAATTTTGATTGGAATATGATTGATTGAGTTGAAACTGAACCCTTTTGCGTTATTGTAAAATTGTTGCTAGACCGATTGAAAAGTGTTTTGATTGATCGACCTATTGGTTCGATGGATCAAACATGTTTTAGATCAATCAAGCGCATAAGTTTTCAACATAAAGTCTCTTTGTTTTCTCAAGCCAAATGTGTGGATTACCATATTGCTCTTACTTAATACTTCTTTATTAAATCTTTTATTGATAAAAAAATCATTACATTTTAACCTAATATTAGGGTTTTATTTCCTCTATATAAATAACTTAATGTTCATTGTTTTAATTAACAAGCCTATTACATTCATCTTGCATTCTTTGTACTATATTTTTCTCTCTCAAAAAGATTTTTAACTTAATCATATTTCTCTGAGTGTGTCCTTAATTTAATCTTCGCATATATTGTATGTTTATGTTTGATTGATTCATATGACTATTTACTTTTATGATATTGTGCAAAAGTTTCATTCTAGGGTTTGGTAAATGATTTGATTTATCTGATTTATATTCATGAATCTTCTAGTTAGGATTTTTCATTGTTAAATATGCTTTAGGACACACTTTACACTTGTACTATTTATGCTAATTTTTTAGGTGCTCGTTAAAGGGTTTGATCGCTCGTGTGATTCGAGAGATCAAAACGTTGGTTTAGAGCTGTACATCTATCCTGTGAAGATTGTGTGAAAAAGAGAAAAATCGTAAGTAGATTACTTTGGGCACTTTATCTATGAAGGGTAATATAAGGCTTTACTTTGTAATTGAACTTATTTTTTATAATGAATATTTAAGTGATCCAGTGAATCGATATTTTTTCTCTCAAGTCATTGTTGTGACATGGGTTATTTCTATAAAAAATATTGTGTGTTGTATTTATCTTTATTTCTACTTTCTGTTTTTCACACATAATTGCTTGTCTGGTCATTTAATAATTTTAATTAGATATAATTAACATAATTATATATTCACCCATTTTAGGTTAATTAGATATGTGACTTAAACATTCAATATGCCTATGCTTTTTCTCTATTATGTCATTCTGTTAAGTCCTATATGGACAATACTTGCCTTCAAATTCCATACCCAACTTGGATATGATTCAATCAATCAGATTCACCCCTATCATCTGATTGTAATATTTTTTACTTTGTTTCCAATTAACAATTCAGCTTAATTTTTAAAAATTAAGAAGGTTTGTTTCACACCAAAATTTTCTTTTAAAAAGTAGATCTAAGCATACCTCATGCACTCATCAAAGAACAATACATAGCAATAGAAACTATTAAATGATAGCATAGGAAAGAGACCCCATACATCAATATGTTTAATTTCCAAAGGGACCGAACTTTTATTCATTGAATTAGCAAATAGTAAATGATGACTTTTATCCATTTAGAATGTAGTGCACACATCAAATTGATAACTAACTTATGCAAATGAACTTTTGTGACAATTCTTGGAAACAACATTTACAATGTTAGCATATGGATGTCCAAAATGTTTATGCTACAACTTAACATTACACTTTATACTAGATTTATTAGTATGAGCTACAAAGATACCTTGCAATTGAGCTTGAAACACTTCATTGATGAACTTCATATGAATCTTGTCATTTTATTTTGTGTCCAGACTAGATGAAATAAGTACAATCCATGATTAACCTTCCTTTACAACAACACCCAAATAGCAAGATTGGCTGGATGAAATAAGTACAATCCATGAGCTTGTCCTTCACACAACAAAACTTAGTGTGAAACTCCAAATAAATAGAATTCTCTCTAGTGAAATATGAAACACTGAGGAGATTTTTAGCAAACTGATGTTTAATAGCAAGATTGGCTGGATGTGAGGTTACATGGTGTAAGGCACCATAATTTGTAAACCAAGTAGGATCTATCGACATATAGGAAGTTGATACATACATTGTATTAACTGGATTTGTATTAATCAGTGCTGATTGGGATTGCTTATTTTGATTGGAGTTTTCAGGGTGGGTGAGATTCATTTGGGGTTGATTCCGATGTGATGAAACACAAGGACATTATGTTAGGAAAATAGATTGTTGGACTGGTGAAGGTAATTGGGGATACCAAGGTTGAGTCATAGCAAGGTTAGCTTGCTAAGGTAGGTAGTTAGAGAAATTGTTACGTTGATAAAATGACTGATTGTTAAAGCCATTGTAGCCATGACAAAATTGAGGGTGATTATAGTAAGAATATGAAGACAAATTACATTGGTTTTGATTGACAAATTGAAATTGAGAAGGTGGTATGTTATTTGTGATAGTTGTAAAGGATTGGTTAAACCTAAACCAACAAGAATTTGCAAAGTGTTCAAGAATTTTGGCACTGAGATTTTGTCTCATTGTTAAACCCAAGACCTTTATTCTCGTTTTTATATGGATCACATAATTGGTTTGATAGGAAAGGCTAGTTAAAAGAATGGTTAGAAGAATGATTTGGTGGTAAGGATTTGTTGAATTGTTGATCATGGCTAGAATTAGTTATAGAAGCATTGAATTACCTTGTTGGCTCAGTAGCTAATTCAAGTTTTTATTTGGTATCAAGAAATCTTTGATATTTGTTTATGTAAGATTCAGGTTGTTTCCAAGATTTGTATTTATTGATGCCACATTGGCTGAAGATAGCAATGCTAGCACAAAGGTTCTTCTTTCAAGTCTTCCTTCTTGTGCTAGAAATCTATGAGTAATCATAATCACCACCAAGACCATTACACAAAGCAAGAACTTGATATTCTTCACTTATTATGCAACTAGTTGATGTTAGCATAGATGTTATTGTTTGTACTTTCTTGACAAAATCAACTATTGATAAGCCAGCTTTCTTGACAAAATACCTTCCTTGATAAAATTGAACTCACCCTTGTACAATATTACTTTTGCTCTCGAATGTGAGACAAAGAACCCTTCTAACATCTATCATATCTGATAGCTTGTCTCACAATCACCCACGTTCTATATGTACTCTTAATTTATAGAGCTAATGAGCCACAAAGCTATAATTTGGTCTTGCCTAAGCCAATATCGATAAGCTCCATTGATAGTTCAATCTTCATTAGTCTTTCTTGGATATTCACGAGCTTCACTTACGAATCCATCCAATCCAAAACTTTGAGGAACCCTTACATTTGTTTTCTCTAGTCATTGTAACCATATTTATTGAGTTTGATTGCTACAATTTGATAATGAAATGATACTATTTTTATTTTTTGTTTTAGCGTTGCATTTCTTGGTAGTCTTTCTTTTTTATTCGTATGAATGTTTTCCATTTGTTTATCCTCCTTATCAAAGCTCAAAGCTATGATACTATGAAAGAAAACTAACTAAGCTAAAATAACTACTAACTTTAACATGAAAAGAGAAAGAAGATGATAAATAGTGCACTAAATTTTATTGGTTTTACTTGTGGTATTCAATGATCAATTACAACTCTTGGATCATATTTTTACTAATTTTTTATACATTTATCAGTAGCGTAATCAAATACATGATTACAGAAATCGAGATTACAATCATGTGTTTTACAATTGCATCATAGAGTTTCTGCACATACAATATTAACCATCACAAAACTTGCTTTCTTCGACAGCCTTACACAATCTGTCTCATTGCTTGTAAGCCTTACATGAGTTGGTGAATTGTATGTAGTTTTAGTAGCCCCTCAATTTGTGTTCTTCAGCAGCTTTAGACTCTCCTTTTTCATGCTTGAACCCTTCCGAATTTTGGTAAATTTCCTTGTATCGGTTGGCACCATCAGTTAGTACTAGTTTTTCTTTGTTCTATATGCCTATCATTTTCTTCTTACTCATCAAGCACATCTACATCCATGACAACATCAACACATCTCCCTCCATAGATGGAATTTTCCTCCTCTCCTTTCTTTCTCCCCAAGAGAAACTGAGTAGAGTTCGAGTATGTAATTGGCCAGATATATTCATATTTGGTTGACTACAATATTTACACTTGATGATCTAGGGTCTAGACAAAGTCCATTTTTTGTTGAATGCATTAAGTTTTCAAATTATTTGGTTTGCTCTTATGACTTTTTCTGTCACATTTCTCTTGGAAGAAATCAGTGCAAATTATTTTAACAGTTGCAGGCTATTTGTCGTTTCCTCTTTTTTATGATTAGGAAATGTATGCAATATGCTAAATTGTAAATATACTTGACGTTTATCTATGTACTTTAATATGAAGTATATTTTGTGTATACCATAAACGAGATGTGCTAATTAGTAGTCATTGATATATTTCCTTTAGTAGAATTTACCTATTTTTTTTTAAATAAATGGAGAGTAGTGTGTGTTTGTCAGAACCGATTGGTTTTATTTACTCGTGAAATACTAAAAAATAAGGGTCATCTATTATGAAAAACATTTGAGAGATCCTTACTTTACTATAAAGGTACTTACGAGAAAGTATCTAATTGAATGAAAAAAAATTATATTTATTTTAAAACTAATATTTAAGAAGATGTAATTATTTTTGTGTAATAATTTAGTTTTATTATATAAATAATTACTTTTTATGTTTTTATGTTTATTTAATTTTTTAATTTTTTTAGTTATAATTTATTTAAGTTAAAACAATCTTATCTAATATAGTTAAAAAATGAAACTAACTTTGTTATTTTATGGTATCTTTTAGTAATAATATGATTAAACTACTAAATAAAATAAGTAGATAAACTAAATGTCATTTTTACAATAATGAAGAGATCATGACAATACATTTCTCTTATTTAAAATATACATAAAAGTTCAATTTTACTCTGCCATAAAATAAATAAGGATAAAACAGTGGCTTTCATTGCATGTTAAAAGCAACCCTTACACTTACATTTGAATACATTTTTGTACCTAATCACTTATATATTTTCAAGTGATAAAATTATCTAAAAAAGAAATTATTTTATTATTTTTAAGATAATTTTATCATTTATCACGATTAAAGTGATGTGTAGCAAAAGTATATGCAATTTTTTGTATTTTTAACATTTATTATTTTATTAAATGATAATACATATAGTTTATTAAATATATATATGATAAGTTTATGCAATAAATTGAACTCATATATACTTTTCATATAATAAAAAAGAGAAATATCTTATGTACTAACTACATTATTTAATATCATTTATGTATTAAAATTTTACAAATTATCTTTCTTTATTATATTAACTTATTTTACATTTAAATATTAAAACATTTTCTTTATTATATTAACATCATTTAGTAACTTATCTTACATTTAATTATTAAAACATTTTAACTAATATTGTATATCATTAGTCAATAAAAAATCGAGGATATAATACTAAGAGACTAAGAAATACATTTTATATAAAGAAAGAGAGCTAGCCATCATCGACCCCTTGTCCATTTGTATCGAGTGAAATACCCTTTTCCCACTAAAATATATGTTAAATTGCTACTTTAACTTTCAGACATTCACTTTATGAAAACTTTTCTAAGGCTCAAAATATATAAATTAGGTAACAAATGTTAAACAGAAAATACCAAAAGTCGTCAGACTTTTCGCACTTGAACATGTTAAGTGTGTCGGCGTGCAATTAGAATCTGTCAAATATGCTTGTGATTGAATAATAATTCAAAAACATTCATAAAATATAACAGAAAAATAACAAAATAATATCCTTAAAATTTATAATTATAAAAATAATTCTTTATATTTAATTTTAACTATTAAAAAAATTTTGATATCTTATTTTATTTTAAATATCATTTAAATTTAATTACGATAATTTAATCTCATTCAATGTTTAATATCATTCAATTAGACTCCATTTAATATTATTATGTTGTTATTTTTATTATTATAAATTTTTAAGTTGTTATTTTTTATAATATTATACGTGACATATATTATATATATATAATGAAAAAAATTTACATTTTTAAAAAAATTATTAACTCAAACTTAAAAATATTTGATTAAATAAATATACCCGTGATAATTATATAAATATAGATAATTAAATCTAATAAAACCAACTAAGCAATTTGATTTTAATTTTGTGAAAAAAATTTAGCCTAAACAATATTTGCTAAGACAATGGGAGATAATGAGTGTGATTTGATCCTTTCACCCATAAAACTAGTAGAATTAGTAAGCTTTTTAAAACAAATAATATTATACAACTCATAAATCTTAAATATTAAACACCTTATCTTAATTTTTATACCTCATCAATAAAGTTTTGGTGCTACTAAGTTACAACATCTCGGATAGCATAATTAATCAGTTCACATTAAAGTTTTGTGCATGCACAAATTAATTCTTAAATTTTGGTTGATTAGATTTATTTATTTATTTTAAAAGTTTGACGGGTTAGCAAAATAAAATTTTAGAAGTCACTTTGTTAGTTTGATTGGTTTTGATTTTTAAAATACACATTTAATAATAACAATAGTAACGGATTCTTAAAAATTGTTTTCGAGAGAAATCTAGTATTGATCGATTTACTTATATAGTCTTCAAAAAATAAAACGAGGGTACAAAATATTTTCCTCCTCATTTTCAACCCTTAATTAATTCATCGTATAAAGTTGCATACAAAAACAAACAAACAAACAACCATTAAATTCATTTTATATATTTTTTCAATCGTATAAAAAAAACTTATTTCAAATCATATGTTCTAATCACACTCCAAGTAAATGAATGAAAGGGAGAAGTAAAAAGATGAATGTGAAAGATAATTCTAATTGTATTATCTATTATGCTTAAAGCATAAATAACATCTGTTGTGTTGAGTGCAAATCAATTATAACTAAATGATGACTCATCACTCTTTAATTAAGTTACTAATCACATTATTACATGACACTAATCTTGATTAACCAATTACTCCCCTTCAAACTTATGGTCTTGGAAAAAAACTATGAGTTTGATCCTCATTGAGACAAAACATCTAGCACTAATAGATTTGGTGGGGATATCTACAAATTGTTCATCAGTTGTGTAGTACCTCATAAAAAACTCTTTCTTTATGGCTTGATATCTTACAAAGTGGCAGTTGATCTCAATATGTTTCGTACTTGTATGATAGACAAAATTCTTAGCTATATATTGTGCACTAATGTTGTCACATAGTATGTGATGTTTTGGTAGTTGTAACTCTCCAATCAAAGACTTAATCCAACATAATTTTGCAACACCCGTGGCTAATAATCTGTATTCTGCCTATGTTGAAGAATAAGAGATAACCTTCTATTTAGTATATGCCCAAGACACCAAACTATCACCATAGAACACACAATAGTTGATGAGTGTTTGAAAAGTACTAATATTGTGTAATTTATTTGCACTTAAATGAAATAAATAGATTTAAATTTACATGATTTTATTATTATTTAAACAAATTTATGTTTTCAGAATTACAATATGTTTTGTTATTTTTCAGGTATTTTTTTCTTCAAATTGATTCAAAAGATAAACACTTGAAAAACCATGATTAAAGTACTCATTTGCAACTTAGAATAATAAAAGAGAAAACATATCTAAGTTTTGCATGTGATCAAACTAATTTGTAAGGGGTGAAAAAGAAATAAGAAAGTGAAGAAAAACAGTTTGAGTTGGGCTGTGGCATAGATAAGTGCTTACTACAACGCAATCCTTTCTGGACAAATTGAGGCAAACCAAAATAAGATGCGGGCCACGGTGTGGATAAAATGTGGGTCACAACACGCGCTAATTTCTCTCTCACGATCCACTTTTCTCTTATTTTTTCAACTATATAAACACTCATTCTCTTTAGTATCACACACACTAGATATAAGAAACATAGAATTCTTTGTAACTATAATTTATTTTTCAAGTTTTTCTCTTAGTTTTTGAGAGTTGAACATTTTATTTTCTTTAATTCTATGTTTAGTTTATACATAATTTAGATTATGCAATAACAAATAAGAGGCAACAAAAGGGAGATTTTTCAAATCAAGTAATTCAAAAAGGTTGCTATAATCTAGGAAATATTGTGAAGATCAAGATCTCAACTGTGGATCAGGGTACATCCGTCTATCTATCTTTTGGGTATCAAAATCTGATTTGTATTCTTATTTCTTTTAAGTAAACAATGTTGCATTTTTTGAATTTATTATAAATAATTTATTGATCATTTATTATTTTAACATGTCTAATTGATTGTGATAATGAGATTTTAATTATGTTGATATGTTTATGTAGATTATTTAGATGAATATTTTTAATAATTATTATATACAAATTATTTTTTATTTCAAGATTTTTACAAAGTTTATTATTGAAAAATGTATTGACGATATATTTAGATTTAAAATAGAAAAATTAGATTTTGGATACATCAATCTAAATCTAATTTAACAACTTGAATTCAAAGTTAAATTGATAGCCTTGCCAAAATATTTTTTCATGCAAAAAAGGAGGAAATCAATAATCTAAATTTATATTTCATTAACCTAGTTAATTCTACAAAGCATAGTCAACTAGCTAAATATTCTACTAATTCTTTATTAGGTGTTAATTTTATATTTGTATGTAATTTGTGTGAGTCAATGTATCTCTTATCATTTTATTATTTTTATCATTAGATTAGTATTTTCAAAACCAAAATATTGTAACATAATATTTAAGTTTATTTTTTTTGTTTTTAAATAGATTTGTTAAATTATTTAAAATCACGTAGTTCATCCTTTGATCAACCTTGAGAATATACTTATTGCTTTTTACAATGTGATTCGTGCACTTGAGAGCTTGTTATAAACTTTACAAAATTTGACTATTAAATTTTTATGCATCAATAGCCACCTACACTTTTCCTATTGTCTAGGAAACTTATCCAGACATTATTTGTGTTAGTGTTGAAACTCCAAATCCCTCAATTTAGGTAGCATATGTCTAAGTACATGCTTAACTCCTTGACAATGTATATCAGTTGGACAATTCATAAACTTATATAACCTACTCACACTAAATGTTATCTCTGGCCTAGTTACCACATAATATTGCAAAGTCCCTATTATACTTCTATATAAGTGAGCTTTTGTGTCATCCAACAAGCTACCATCTTCTTCAAAAATTATGTCCATAGAGTGCATTGGTCTACCAACAGGATTTGCATCAGAAACACTAGCTATGGTGAGTGATGATGCACAATTTAGCTAGTTTTTGATGCTATTATCAGTTCCTTGATAACAACGTCAAAAACTTGATAAGCCAAAACTTGGTATGCAAATTTTTTATATTTTTAAATAGCTCCCAAGTCCACGAATCACTTAAAGAAAATGATAAGTATACTTCCAAGATTGGTCAAAAGAGAGATCACATGTCTTTCAAATAATTCAATAAATTCTTAAAAACAAAAATTAAACCTAAACATTCTCTCACAAAGTTTGGGGCTTTAATAATCTAATCTAATAATATAAAAGTAAAGATAGATTCAACTAATAATTGGAAAATAAACATTTACATTTATTAACATTCATTGAATGTTGGAAATCATTCGATGATTTATATCCTCTATTTTCATTTGATGCACGTATTGTTTGGTTGGGCCTAGCAATTGATGGGTTTAATCTCTTGGCAATATGAGTAATACCTATATTGTGTGGCTGGTTATCCTTACCCCTTATAATTTATCTCCATGGAAAATGATGAAACAACCTTACTTAATTACGTCAAGTTTTATATATGGACCAACATCATTAGGTAGAGATATTGATGTATATTTTCTACCATTGGTGAATAAGTTAAAGGAACTGTAGTAGGGAGATGAAGCATATGATGTCTCCACAAATCACATGTTTCAATTACATACTACACTTATTTGTACAATTAATGATTTTCTTGTGTATGGATCAGTTTTTAGGTGGACCATCAATGGTTTTACATGCCATGTTTGTCTTGAAGAAACTCCTTCGCATCAATTGAGGGAAAAATTGTGTTACTTTAGTCATCGTCGTTTCTTGCCCATAAACCATCCTTGGTATAGGAAAACTCAACTTTTTGAAGATTGAAGAAAAGAGCATGCTCATAAAATGAAGTCTAATGAGAAAATTTTAAAGTAATTAGATCAAGTGCATCAACGTGAATTTGGCCAAAATCTTAATCGTGTGAGAAATAAGAGAAAATGTGGTACTAATGAACATAATAAGGCCAAGAAGAGCATATTTTTTCAAATAGAGTGTTGGTCTAAATGGAACTTAAGACACAATTTAGATGTGATGTATATCAAGAAAAATATTAGAGATTCTATTTTGGGAACTTTGCTAAATATTAATCATAAAACAAAAGATACATATAAGGCAAGATTGGATTTACAAGATACAGGCATTAGGCATGAACTACACTTGGAGGAAAGAGATGGAAAGGTGTACAAATCTTCAGTCATTTTTAATGACATTTCACGAGAAGCGAAAATTTTTCCCATTTGTGAAGACAATTAAGTTTCCTGATAGATATGCTGCAAATCTTTCTCGCAATATAAAGGTAAAAGAAGGAAAAAATTTAGGATTGAAAAGTCATGATTGTCATGTCTTGATGCAAATATTGATTACGGTTGGTGTACGAGGTATATTAGACAAGGATGTTTACTTTGCATTGGTTGAATTAGGTAACTTTTTTCAACATTTATGTTCCAAGTCTTTATAAATTAAACATTTGGATAAGTTGGAAAAAGAGATTGTTCTTATACTTTGCAAGCTTGAATTAATTTTTACCCTAGATTTTTTTATGTTATGGTTTGTGTGGCTATACATTTGCCTTTAGAAGCTAAATTGGTTGGACCTATTAGATCTCGTTGGATGTATCCGATTGAGAGGTATTTAGGAACATTGAAAAAATGTACGTAATAAAGCTTGACCCGAAGGTTATATGGTCAATGAAGCTTTGAAAAAAAATTTAGAATAGAAGAAAAAAATGTTGACAATAGAGAGGTGAGAGATGATAATTTAATATCAGTGTTCTTCAAGAAAGCACGTCCTATAGGTGCGAAACATGTTGAGGATTTTCCACTTGAACTAAAGAGTAAGATGCATTGGTAGATCCATTCAAGCTATTGTAGCCAATGATGACTTTATATCCACTCAAGCTACTAACAATTCGTCATCCTTTCAACCTGGAACTTCAAATACAAAAAAAGGGTAAATTAATTCAATAGCACAAAATGTGAATATGTAGATTTAATGTATATAAGTGTATTTTATAACAACATTTTATTTCACGTTATGATGTACGGGGTAATTATCGAAGATGTCGTATTGCTAATTTGAGGCTGGGTGGACAAGGCCTAATTAAATTAGAGTGGAAGGAAGGTGGTAGTAAACATGTTCGAACATATGCATATGATTGGGCAAGTGAGGTTGGTTTGATTGTTAGACTAGTAGAGGCTCTCTCTCGAGAAAAGATGAAATGATGTGTCAAAACAATCCAGAAAGGAATACATAAGTCCATTTCCGGTGAATTTATAGCTATGTAAATTTATAGTTGAATGCCTATCAATTTCAGTATCTTAGTGAATCCTTTAATAAGTACATGACTCTAGTGACATCTTTACTACTTTTTCCTTTATAATTGTAATATTTTTTCAATTAGACCTTTTAAGTTCACTTTTACTAACATCTTATTTCTTTTTTGTTTTTTTCCCTAATATTTTTTTTGTTGTAGAAGGCCTTTCACTACGTCAAAATTAAGCATTAAAGTCGATTTAACGTGTGAACCGACTTTAAATTTTGTATTTTTTTTACACATTTTTACTATACTCATAATCTGTATTCAATCACATAATAGCAGAAAAAACCAAAATTTGATTAACAAAGTTTAAATAATACAAATAATTGAAAAGACACGGAAGAAATCTGTACAATGAGCATTCTAAATCTCTATATATACAAACGTATAAAAAAATGAGATACGCAATTTCATCATAATAACTACAAATTATTTTAAAATCTCATAAATACAAATACAAATACAGTGAGTAAACAAACAAATCTCTTTCATTTATTAATACAAAAATTTATACATATAATATAAAAAAATAAAGAAATATAAATAATAAGTGTAAAATAATTCATAGAATACTTACAAGAATAAATGAAGTGACAAAATGAACAAGATGAAAGAAATGAAGAAAAAATGGTGTTTCGTATGTGAGAAAATAGGTATAAATTTTTTGAGTATTTCGTTCAAAAAAATAGGAGATCTGGAAGATAGTTTGGAGAGGAAGAAAACCTACTAAACGACGCTGAAATTAGTGGTCGTAGGTAACCAAAAAATGAGAAAGAATGGAGGAGGTAAAACTCGATTTTGGGTTTTTGGGTGTTGTTTACAACACTGCAAATTAAAAATGTTATGTCTGGTGGGAAAGAAAGAAGAGAAAAGAAAAAATTCACGTATGTAGCATCAGTCCTACGTATCAATCGATACTATCTACGTATATAACGTCGGTTGAAACGTAAAATCGACGCTATATGTAATATCGATTTTTCACCTAACCAATTTTAATGTCCTCAATGTACACCTTAAAAAGCATTTGTTTTTATTTTAATGCCCTCGAAATACTTACAGTAGTTTATGTTATTATTATTTCTTTATGATAATTTTGGTTTTTAAATAAATTTTCATTTTGAGTAATGTATGAGGGGATGAAGAGATGATCAAGAGCAACCTTTAGAAGTTGACGAGAATGGCCAACGATGACCCATGACTGAAAAAGAAAAATAGAAAAAATCTTCCTAGTGTTTATTTTAGTTATTTCATTGTTGAATATCATTCTCAATCTGACACCTCTAACGCCTCAAAAATTAAGAGTTGAAGTTCATCATTTACAAAATAAGGTGATTATAACTAATGCGAAAGTAAATGTTATGCTTAGTTTCTTGCAAACATTACTTTCGGAGGATCAGCTTTCAAAAATGATGTCTCAACTTTCACAAATGCATTCTTCCGGTCCCACACCATCATTTTCTTCATCTCCACCAAATCAAACATAGTGCACTATTTTATATATTATGTTATGTATACTTTAATACATCCTTTTGACAATTTTGTGTCTTTATCTCCACTAAGTCAAATTTAGGGCATAATTACTTCCTTATCCTAAGATTTGATGCCTTATTATTTTAAGGTTAAATCTCATATTTACTATACCCTTTTGTTGCTTAAGTAAGCTTTGGAGTGATGCACTTTGGGTAGTGTTGTGTACAAGTAAGTTTCTCTAGTATGGTCAGATTTCAACCAATTATGGTGGCTATTTCGATAATTAGATAAATGGATCTTATATTTTGTTTCAGATAATTCAAGACATTTTTTTATAACGTAATTATTTGGATTATTCTTTGTTTAATTATATATATATAAACTTTTTTTTAGAAAAATAACTATTGGATGTACTTGATATTTCATTTTCCTAGCTAGGTTGATTTCATATCGGTAAACTTTATGGGGGATTGGATCTTTAATTTCTGTATGTCTAGGATTACGAGGATAGGTTACTAAATTGGCATCCTTATTTTAGGAAAAGACTTTCATTTTTAGGACTCTTATGTTTATTGTTTGGAATCATTGAGAACTTATTTTAATTTATTGGAAACTTAATGTTGTTAGAGACATTTTTGTGACTCTTTTACTTAAGAATTTAATTTGATATTATTGTCATCATATACATATATATGGGTTTTTAATTGTTAATCAGTATATTTTGTTTTTTGCTGCAAGTCATGAAATGGAATTCCAGCATTAAAGCATGAATTCCTTACCTTTCTCAATTCTTCTTTATACTTCTCTTGCTTTGTTGCGAGCCTTTGTTTCACATGACTGATAAAATTTTAGTTTGGACACATGAATTATGAGATTTGGATATTGTTGAACAAGTTCATATCGTATGTTATTTTTACAGGTTGTTTTAGGTTAGAAAAATAGGAAAGATTATGCCCAAAATTTATAGATTTTAAAGAGTAACAGAGCTTCTTAAGTACTAGAATATCTTAGAGTGAGTTCTGACATTATATATGTAGACATATATACACAATCCAACATTGTTATTCTCTTGATTACTTTGCTTTTGATTCCTTGCTCCAAGTTAATCTTTTGACCATACTTCAAAATATAATTGTGACACAATTTTAGAGTACATGATAAATAGTAAATATTAACTTTATTTATTTGTTAGTTAGTTTTGGATGGAATGTTATTCTTTAATTCTAAATTATCTAATTTTTTATTTTGTTTGTATTTTATATCAGATTTAAAGTAGATGATTACGTAAAGATTTAATGATACCTTAGTTTAAAATAATATAAAGATAAATTTAGCTTTAGTAAATATATATTAATTAATTATATAGTATATATTATTTGTGTTATTTTAATTATATTAATAGATTATAAATTATTTTAATTTACATATTATATATATATATATATATATATATATATATATTATATAAAGTTTGCTACAAAATTCAATTATTTATGTCTTATTTATTTTTTAAATATAGTAAATTTTATTGTAGAATTATTTTATTCGTATTAAAATCATTAAAAATTTGCTACAAAACTAAAATAATCTTAGCAAATTTGTCATGAAATTAAGATATTCATAGTAAATTATGTTTTCAAATTTTCACTCCAAAAGTTGTTACGAAAATAATATATGCGTAGCAAATTTGCTACAAAATTACGATTAAAATTATGTTTTTAAATTTTTATTGCAAAGATTGTTTCGAAAATAGGATATTAATTGTAAGTTATATTTTCAAATTTTCATTGAAAAAGTTACTACAAAAATAACATATTTGTAGCATATTGGCAACAAAATTAAGATATTTGTAGCAAATTTACTATTCAATTAAAATATTTTAGCAAATTATGTTTTCAAATTTTTATTCTAAAATTTGCTATAAACTTATAGTATTCTAAGAAATTTGTTATGAAATTAAAATATTCGTAGCAAATTTGCTACAAATTTGTGATATTTCTAACAAAAAAAATTATTATAAAAATATTTTATTTGTAGAAAATTTGCTACGATATTAAGATATTCGTGAAAAAATATTTTACTACAAAAATTTTATATTCGTAGCAAATTTTCTACAAATGTTCGTAATAAATCTAATACAAAAATAATAAAAAGGGGCAATATTAGAGGTCTATGTCAATTAACTTGGGACGAAATTTTATAACAAATTTAACTATAGAAATATAATTTTATAGCAAAGTTCATTTAGCTATAGGCCCATAGTTATGAATTTTCTATGGACATATTTCATAGCTATTATGTATTTTGCTACAACTATAGCTACGAAAATATTTGTAGTTACAAATCTATTTTCTTGTAGTGTTATATGAAATTTTTTTTATCAACTATGGCCACAAAATTCTCAAACAAAGACTAAGAATCACTTTTAACATCGAGAAAAAAACTATCCACGTATAACGGTAACAATCATCAATAACAAGTATAAAATGTTTAGAATTAATACAGTTGAGAATTGAAGAGGTCTAAATATCAACAAAAACCAATTCAAAAAGATGAGTTGAAAGTATATGCATAGAAGGAAAATGAAGTTAATTTCTTGGATTTTGACATTTCACAGGCTAAGAAAAATACATTATTATTAGGACCAAGAGTAGACAAAATAGAATTGAGTTAATTCAATATGTCACGAGAGAAGGGTGAGTTAACCTATGATGTCACATATCAGGTTTTATTACATAAAAGACAAAAATAGATTGTGCACTAGGAAACATTACTATTATGAACACAAAAGTTGGGTGTATAGGTGGAAGAAGAAGGTGATTGTACTTGGCCTTTTGAGTTTATACAAACCTTATTTAATTACTCTTTGAGTCAACATAGTATTGGTTTGAATGTCCTTTTAAAAAATCCATCAAAGTGAAACTTAACAATCACATTATTATCATTAGATAACTTGTTCATAGAAATAAGATTTTGAGAAATAAAGGGAGTGTGAAGAACATTATGGAGAATCAAGAATGAATTAGTGTAAGGCACATGTAAATCAATAGAAATATGATTCTTGACAGAGAGAGAAACCATTAACCATAGTGACAGAGTCATTACCATTATAGGGTGTAGTGTAATTGAGATTTTCTTCATTATGTGTAACGTGATGAATTGCCTCTGAATCTAACAACCAACCATTATTAGATGAGTTGGTATTAGAAGAATGTGCATTACTGGTCAAAAAAGTTGTTGGATCTTCTATGTCATTGTTCTTGATAGAATCCCTCAATTGAAAGCATTTATTAGCTAAATAACCCATCTACTCACATATTTGACATTGAATCTTGACACCAAATTCATTTGATCTAAATTTCCTTTAAAAGAGTTAGAAGAAGAATCATTTCTTGAGTGATGGAATGATGAAATCTTATTCGAAAAGTCATAAATATTCCAAAAACTTGATCTAGAACGGTTTAGAGCCACTATAACCATGGGATTCATAGAGATTAAATGAAGAAAACTTTGCATGATTTTCTTGTAGTAATGTGTTCGTATCTAATTATGAAATCTGTCCAATTATTTTTCTATCAAAATTCATAAGTTACACTTGAAACTCACCAAATGTAACACAACCTAGATGCATAAGTCATTACATGAAAGAAAAAAAAGGAACTATAGTTTGAGTCAAGTCCTCCAAGACCATAGAAAATGAGATAACTTTCAGAAACTCTTTTTCCTAATAATTGATAGATTGTTTGCAATACCTTTAAGGTCATTCTTGTGCATGGTTTGTAACTCCAATCGAAGATCCATTAATATAGTTTGTGATGAAGTAGAGAAAACTCTCTCAAGTGCTTTTCATTGAACTATAGTTGACTCTCCTCAAGAAAGATAAAGGTGTAAATAAGCCATAGAACCAAGATTTAACAACTTATTCTATTCCACGAAACATACTCAACATTAATTGTTTAGGTGTTAGGAAATAAATAAAAAGGTGTAATCACAATAGAATCAATGATTGATTTTAAGCTATATACAATCACCACATATAGTACTTGATCATGCCACATGCATGACTTCAAAGCTATATACAAGAACATGGGTGATTGCATAACAGAATGTGAGGCAATGTAAGCTATAATTGAGGAAAAAATAAAGATTGTCTAGCACCATTATTAGTAAAGCCATCGGCTCTTATCACGGGTAGTGTGAAACGCATTGAAGGTCCGATCAAAGCTTCAAGAAAACTAATATTTTGCTCTTATATCATATAATAGAAATAATATTTTACTGAATTGAGATCATTCCCATTAGCTTAATGCAATGTTTTACAAGAGTATTTATAGAATCTTTACATTTATGAAATAAAATGTAAAATTAGTTGCAACTATCTAACTCATCTAATTATAGAGATTATCCTCTACAAAAATCTTCAAGCTCGTACTGTGACACCAATTACTTTTTTTATGTTAAACAACATGCCATTAAATTAATTAGCTAAGGAAATTAACATCGTGAATTAAAAGCTATATACATGAACACGAGTGGATGCATATACATCCCACCTTAGATCTCAATAAATAAATTTTTAGATATAACATTTATAAATTATAGATAAATTAAATATAAAAAATAAATTTTAAGCTTTTAACACTTAATAACTCACTACAAACTCAATAATTTTAATATATTTTTACAAAAATGGGATACATATGACATTTTTTCCATTAAAAACAAGTAGAAACTAAAAAGCAATTAATACTACCTTTTTGGTACCTATATTATTATGTTGGTATCCATTATTACATAAGTTCTTTACTACTACCTTAAAAATATCAATATTTTCAAAAGGTTAGTAATTTGGTTAAAATGATTTTTATATAAAAAAAATGAAGACTGATTTAGTTATTTTAATTTTTATTACTATTTTGTTTCATCTTTTCATCTTTTCTCTTTTTCTCTTCTTCTCCTTTTGCTTTCTCTTTTTCTTTGTCTCTTGTCTCACATCTTTATCTATTTGCATAAAAAAAATTCTCATTTTTTTCACTAAATTTTAAACACTAAATTCTAAACCCTTAATAATAAATCTTAAATAACCTAAATACAAAACTTAATGAGAGAGAACGAGAAAGATAAGAAAAAAAATAAAAATATTAATAAATTTATAAATGATTAAAATATTTTTTAACATTTTATGTACATATTTTTTTGACGAGATGATACTTTTTAGATAATTTTAGTAATTTAAAATACCACTCAATTACTTCATAAATTTACCATAGGTATACCCCAAATTTATACTCTATTATGATATAATAATGTATAGTTACTCTACTTAGGGTTGTCCAAAAATCGGATTGAACCGAATAGTTTTATAAATCAAACGGTCTGATATGATTTGTATTAATTAAAACCGTTTTTCAAACGGTCCGGCTATATTAATTTTTAAACTGATTGAATTGAACTGGACTGGACCGGTTTAATAATATATTAAAATTTTCATATTATTTCTCAAAAGAGGTCTAAAAACCGGATCGAATCAGATTAAACCAAAAAATCGAATCGGATTGGATTGGATCGAACCAGACCAGACCAGACCGAACGATTTTATAAATCAAACGGTCTGATTCGATCTGATTTATATTAATTAAAATCATTTTCAAACGGTTCGATCCGGTCCGATTAAATTTTTTTTTCCCAAGATAGGACCGAATCGTGTACACCCCTAACTCTACTCATTTTCATGTTAAACTCACAATTCATAACTTTTAGATTCATTTTCCTAAATCGTGGTACACATACTAAGAACATGAAATAGCTAAAAAGACACAATTTATTGAACAATGAAAAAGTATGGCCAAATTTCAAGCATCTAATATTTATTCGCTTTTTTAATTAGTTCCAAAGTCCTAAGTTTTTTTTTTTTGGGTTGAAAATGCATTCATAAGTTTGGTAGACTTTGAACTCATAAAGAATCACTTTTTTTTTCCTCCGAGGTACATAAAATTCCTAAGGAGCTACTCCAGAAGGATAAGTTATAAATAAGTATACAAGCATCTTTTGACGTGCAAAATAAATGATTTAAAGCTTTATCTGTAATATTATATTAGTTTATAACTGACATTATTGAAGGCTTTTCCATAGTTTAACTTCTACTGCTGTAACGTTTGGTCAAACAACATCATGCAAATTGTGAGGAGAACGATAAACAGATACTTGTGTTTACCATCTTTAGTTTCTCCCAAGTTTCAGAGATCTAGTTTTTCTTTTCTTTTTTTAACTGCAAAATAAGCACGTATTTTCTAGAATTTATGGTACTACTCAAAGTGCTTTTTCTGCACGTCGAAAACTAAGAAACCAACCAAAGAAAAAAGAGAGATAAATATTACATCCATATATAATTAGAAAACTTTAAACATTTTCATTATTATCTCATATTTATTTGAACTTAATTTTTTATTTATTATTATGTGTCTCATCTAATTTAATAACAGATCATATTCACGTGAATCAATAAAAATATAATTTTATTGTGTATATATCGAACTAATCCATATAACTACTCTAGTTGGTATGCATTTAGTAGGTTTTGAGACAATTTAATAACAGATTATATTCACGTGAATCACTAAAAATGTAATTCTATTGTGTATATATCGAACTAATCCATGTAACTACTCAAGCTGGTATGCATTTAGTGGGTTTTGAGACAAACAATCAAAGACCATATTATATATATATATGAAGCTAGCCTTCGTGTATTTATTTATGTTTAGAGCTAAGCCACTAACTAAAAAAAATGGCTTTTAATTTATTCAATCAATAAGCATCGATCCATTATTGTACACTTAACAATTAAACTATTAAGTAATTAATTCTTAACAAATAGTAGATGATTATTAATCACAATTAATATAATTAATTAAAGGTATACATAAATTGCCTAATATGATTCTACAATTACAACTTAATGTAACTTTTGCTTGAAAAAGTTGTTATCAATGGACAATATTTATGGCAGTAACATTCTTTTATCGAATTATTTGTTCAATAACTTCAAATTGCTAACTAAATATTACTTAAGTTAGAAATTCAGATATTAATTTAGAAATAAGCACGAATTGTAAAAAATTTAATTATGTATATATTAACAAAAAAATTAAAACCCTAGAAATGTTCATATATATATATATATATAGCAGTTCCAGAAACACACTAGCAATCTAGCAATCTCAAATACAAGAGTAATGAAGACAAGATCATCTGTTTTTTTCCCTATATAATTAAAACAAACGCACTTAAAATTTACCTGGAGAATCTGTATTCCTCTTTTGAATTTTGGTAAAACCCTAATTTGATCCATCCTCTTGTAGATCATCAACAAGACCTTCCACCAATGTTCCTTCTTCTTCCTTCAAGTATTCAAAACCTAAGAAATTAAAATCTCACAATCATCTCAACCAAACACAATTGATCTTAAAATGGCGGCCTACTAGTATTGGCGCCACCACCACTTCCCCATCCAAGCAAATCCCCAGAAAACGGATAGTTAACATTCCCTCCTCCACCCACACTCCCAACTCCCATATTATAAAACGGAACGCCACCGCCACCTCCACCTCCACCACCGTCTCCCATCTGTTGATTAGTACTCCCCGTAACTCCCGAACACTGAGAAGCCGAAGTTTGCTGAAGTTGAACTGCTCCAGATGCAGCTTCTTCCTCATCCAACGGCAACCTCTCAAACACCGCATTAGCAAACGAAGCCGCCATCAAAATCACCTGTCCCGAAGCCACCAACGGTGCCACGACATTCCCTCCAATCACTTGACCCTGCTGTCCCCCCAAAAATATGGACAACCCTCCTGCACTAGGCGGTGCTGGAGGGGGCAAAACCGTCCCAGACAGGGACAATATCTCGAACCTTCCATGAAGAGTAACAACACTCCCAGCCGGAGATGCCGGTTGACGGAGATTGACATTAACCACTGTTCCGCTACCACTGAGAACACAAACACCTCTACCTCTTCTTATGGCGTAGTTGGAAACACTTTCAAGTATGTCAGCACCGGCAGAAACTTCAAGCACGTGAGATCGAAGGGCGTTGGGGCTGTCACGTGTTACAATGATAGGTGGCTTGGGCTTATTCTTAGAACCTGCAGGGCGACCTCTAGGTCGGTGGGTGGAATTGCCACCTCCTGAACTAGTGGTTGCTGTTGGGGTATGGTGTTGAGGTGGAGAAGAAGAGTGATCGTCTTTGGAATCAGAAGAGGGTTGTTGTTGTTGTTGAGTGGTTTGGAGGTGTAGTTCAGGCCTGAAGAGACGGTGAACGTATGGATTATTATTATTTTGAGAAGAATCGTTGTTGTAGTTACTCGCCATGGATCTTTCATCTACTGTTCTTTCCCACCACTTATTATTTGCCAGTTTTTTTAATTAAAAAAAAAACAATTCTCAAAGATCTGATTGATGGATCTTCTACTTTATCTAATTATCTATATCTTCGATCTACTTAATTTCAGATCAATTGCTAGTCGGAAACGGATCTTGTAATTGATCTATGTGGGTATAACTAGCTAGCCCTAATTAGTAAAGCAAAAGAAAATATAAATATGTAAACAAGGGAAGAAAATGATAGATGAAGAAAACAAAAGGTTAGTTATCAGAGACTCAGAGTGAATACGAAAGTACCCAGAAAACTTGGCACTGTTGATGAGCTTGTGAAATACTACTGAGAGAAGATAGGCGACAAGTTAAAAATAATCAATTTAAGTGTCTCAACTTAATTGAACTACGTCACTCTTTAATAATTAATTTTATATTTATATAATAACTTAATTCATAAAATATTATTAATAAAACATATTTCTTCTTCTAATACATATAACAAAAAGTTTATTTCAATGAAATAAAATCTTAGTATAGGTGAGATGGGACGGTATAACCTAGTACAAAAATAATAATATAAATATATTATATGTACAAAAAGTTTAACAGATATTTATAAAATAGATTTTTGATATCTTTATTATAAACATAATAAATTTATATTATCTTATTTAATACATACAAATTAAAATTATATTTTTATTAAAAATAATTAACTCATATACCTTTCTTACTAAAGAAATATTGTTTGTTTCAAATAAAGCCATACTTTTTGGATATCTCATTTAGAATAATTTTTTAAATAAAATATTACAAATTTATAGAATAATTTACGTTAAACAAAAATTAAAACATATATCATTATTTCAAAAATTAATTGACAAATTAGAAATTTTTTGACATAAATTAAAAATTAATAATATTGACTTATTTAGTTTATAGATTCAAGAACCTAATGTAACATCTATGGTAAGAAAAATAAAAAATATTATTACAATCAATTTTTGTCAATATCAATGATTAAATGTACTTTTATTTCATGAGAATCTGAGAATAGAGAATATATCGTTAGAACCTTATACCACCTCATGGTATGAAAATCTTTGATCCTTTTATGTTTAAGTAAGTCCAAGTAATGAAAAACAAATGACGAGATTTATGTCTATTCTTGTACTATAAAAAGATGAAAAGAGATTTAGGAAGAGAGTGTATAAATTCAAGTGTCTCTTGTAGAATTGAGTCAAGTTATTTCAAGTTCTTCCCTAGTTCTTTCTAAGGGAGATGTATGATGAATATATATAGGAAAAGATGAACCTATTGATGGCATTTACTTATAGTGATTAACTTATCTTAATATAAGAGTTAGATCTCCTTGATTATCCTGTAATGAGATAATTAAGAGAGTATATACCAATCATTTATCCTATTAGACACTTATCTTATATTGATATTTATTTATTAACCCAACACTTAATGGGTTAGCCTACAAGTTATTTGTTAACAAAGACCTCTCATATCGTGACACATGACATAAACTAATTTACACCTAATATCAACCACTAGACTTTTTAGGCCTTGGTAAATGGGCTAAGATGTCTATTTTGCAATTCTATCATCACTTGGTTTGAGGACCTTTTGAGTTTCATTAGTGATGTTAAGCCTATTCTTGTGTGATCATTACTTGTTTATATGAAAGCCTTTTTATTTGACCCAAGCACTTAAAACATGCACGATGGCATCTTGTCGTTGGTGGCTATTATTGATTCTCAATCAGACTCCTGGTTAAGGAGTTATGTCAAAGTCAAAGTTAGCCTTCAAAAGGTCAACCTTTCCTATCTTTAGAAGGCAAATATTTGAAAAGTTAGCACTGAAATATCTAGGTGTCATGCACCTCTATACTATAGAGTGTGCCTCTTTAGAGCATCAATAATAGGTACTAGACTTTTTGAGTCTATGTAAAACATATTTGAGTGATAAGACTTCTCACGAGTCTTTGAACTCTCTTTCATAAATGTACTTCATTTTCTAGAAATGGAAGGTTGCATATATATATATATATTACTTGGTGCACTTTTGTCCCTTATTGGAGTAAAATTTCATGGTTATACAGACCTTTGAACTTTTTATAAAGAGTTTAGGTAGTAAAGGATGATGTCTTGATTGCCTTAAGTTTTGGTAGGATTAATATCCTGATCTACTTAATAAATTATGTACTTGATTCATGTCCAGAATGTAGAGATATGGTTGAACACATTAAGAATGCACCTGATGAAGGATATATAGAAGTGCATCATTAGAGGTCCCCGTTCTCTTGGAAGACACATGATGTGACATAACCTGGAAAGGTAGTGGATAGGAATATGTAGCCCATTAGATAGAAGTCTATGTGAGGTAGAAGTCTATGCTTTGCAACCTTTAGTCGATCTTAGAGATTGAAGATGTTTTGATACTTCCTGCACTTCAGGCTTTGTACTTTCTGAATGAGTTGTTTACGAAGGTTTACACCTTGTAGTAGCCATACTGAAGGGAGACAACCCTTGGACCTAGACAGTAAGTTCTTTTCCTTTATTTTTATTCAAGTATTTTTTGGAATACTTAATGCTTGTTGTGGATGGTACAGGTTTATGGCCCATTGAGTTGGGTACTTCCACTATGATTGCATCAGGGTTGTCCTCTATTTTGAATTTTCAAAGTCCATAGATCTTGTGATTTATGACATGCCTAGTAGGGTTTCCAAGGCTTAATGATCTACCACAAGCTTGGATCATGTTAGAATTCAAGTCTTTTGGACATTTTGGACATTTATATGCCACATTGCTCTATTTTTGTACTTTTGAATCGTGTACTTGTGATCTATTCATAAAGCAGGGATGCCCAATCTTGGATGGTCCGAGTAGTTGCAAGTCCATACACATCCAACTATTTTCCCAAACGATTGGTCACATATCTGACCACAGTGTGGCATTTTCTAGCCACACATGCCATGTTCGGCCACATGTTCCATATCCAACCACATGTGGAATGTCCAGCCACATGTGCCATGTCTGGCCATGTGTACCATGTCCGACCGCGTGTACCATGTCTGACGACGTGTAACATGTCTGACCACATATGCATGTCCAACCATATGTACCATGGTCATATGTATCATGTCCAACAACATGTGCCATGTATCCCATTCAGTTGGGCTTAGGTTGGCTCAATTTTGTCACTGATCCATCAACTTGTCTGCCCATTCTTGTCATGATCGTGTTTTCGTTGGGCTTGTGTCTAGACTTTGTTGCATTCATATGACTTATTTTTATTTTTTTTAAGTTAAGGTGGTTTGTTTGAATTAGAGTGTTCTTGGTATACCGACCCCTTGCATTGTGTACTTAAGTTTATCAAGTCATCCAAATATTTGTTTTCAAGACCTATAAATTTTTTATCAATCATCCTTAGTGGATTATTCGATTCCATCGTGAGTGTTGTTACACTCTGTTCATTCTTGACGCTTTTATTAACCGTCAAGATTGAAGAACCAAGGTCCCAACATGAATAAATATGAGTTTGCATGAATATGTTAAGTGCAAAAGTTGGGTTGCCGATCATATTAAAAAAAGTTTTGTTTGTTTCAAAGAAACTATGCACTTTAGATGTATCATTTTAATAATTTTTTTGATAAAATATTACAAATTTATAATAATTTAGGTTAAACAAAAATTAAAACGTATATCATTTTTTCAAAAATTAATTGACAAATTAGAAAAAAAATTGATATAAATAGAAAATGATTAATATTGACTCATTGAGTTTCGAGATTCAAGAACACAAAATAGTATATACGGTAAGAAAAATAAGATATGTATATAATCGAAATAAATGACCTCAAATATTAATATATCAGTTTTACGTAGTTTATATATATATATATATATATATATATATATATATATATATATAGACCATTTTTGGTGAAACTTTAGAATCTTTAAATTTAGTTTTTGATTGCTTTGTAATGTGTTTCTACTATCAAGCCTTGCAAAGCTTCCTTCAGCCTCTTAGTCTTTTATTTAATTGTGGGCATTTTATGTTTAATAATTTTTATTTTAATGAATTGTTGACTTTTTATGTTAAGTCCTTTAGTACTTTATTTTTAAGGTTAGATTAGATCCAATTCATAACTAAACAGGACCATTTCATCTAGGTTTTTTTTTTTGCTTTTAGAGTTTCTTGCTTATTAATAAGAAGAACTATGTAATGGAGACAAAAACAAACATTCATTAATGAAAACAAAAGTTTAGAAAACTTCTTACTTTGCCTTCTAGTGTTCTTGATTAAATACTTAAATCTGATTTATCAAAGTGAATTATCATCCTTTTTATGTCGTTTCAAGATTAAAGTTTTAAGGACTTTGTTTTTTTAAGGTTCTAATATGTTTCAACATGTTCTTACCAAATAAATCGTTTATGTTCTACATCATTTACTGTATATAAATGTATGTATATTATTTAATACACAGAATCATTGTTTATACCTTATATTACATAATTTGATAATTTAGTTACACTCATGATTATTATTTATTAAAAAGTTGAACGAAGAATACAATATCTAAAATCCTTATTCATGGTGTACATGGTATTCTCATAGATATCATATGAGTTGATGCTTATTTTAGGGGAGTAAATAATTCATTAATATACGGTAGATATGTGAACAGAAGTAAATAAAATGTAATCAAATTTGCATGTGTTATTTTATTTGTGTTTGTTAACTATAGGCACATCAAACATGCACTGATCAGATTTGGTTTCAGTAAAATTATACATGGGTCAAGGACTGATGCATATATTTATACCAATAATAGTTTAGAAATATAAACTAAAATTCGTAATAAAATAAAAAAAAATGTGTTCAAAGAATTCAATTAGACAATATAATTAGTAAGAAATTTAGAATATATTGTTCAAAGCAAAGTAAAATAAATAAATAAACCTGTAAGAATAGCTGGGAAAAAGTGTTACTTTATGTGACTCATACGTTCGACGTCGTTTAATCGATTTGTTTATTTATTGCTCTTGGTGGGTGAAGCTCGTCAATCCAAAACAATTAGTTCTTAATTGATCCGTGGTTGTATCTGTGGGCTGTGGCACCCAAGTTTGAAATGTGGACATAGATTAAGATAGGAAAATATAATTTTTATAAAAGTATTAAAGATATTATTATGGTTTATAAAAATTAAAACAAATTATGAAAATTTTATTAGAAATAAGAATTTTTTTTATAAAATTTTATAAAATATTAAAACAATCAATTATTTATATTTTAAACTAATTTTTTATTTAATACATGATTTTTAAATACTTAATAATATTTATATTAATCCATAAGTTAGATTAATTAATTAAAATATTATATAATAAAAAAAATATTTTTTAAAAAATATTATACAATAAGTAATTAAATTTAGAAATAATTAAGTAACTTATATAATTGTATTAATATTATAAATTAATAAATTTTTATAATATAATTTTTTTATATTTGATCAATTTTTATTAATATTTTAACATTTTAGTTAGATATTTAATCAATTTTTATTAATATTTTAACTGTAGTTAGATTTTCAACTAGCATTTAAGTATAAGCCTAAAGTTTGATGTTCTTGATTAATGTTACTTAAAAATAATATTATTTATTTTTAAATTTTTTTAAATATAAATATATTTAAATTATTAAATTTATTATAACAAATTTTTTAACAATTAAAAACTTAAAATTTAAGATAAACAAAATTTTATTTTATATATATATAAATTTTTAATTTTATATATCGGAGTGAATGCATTTGCTACTATGCTCCACTAAAAAGTTGGATACCTATCCGTAAGAACGTAAGCCAAAAAGTTGGAAAGTAAATTTGGTTTGGGAAAGCTATAGGTATTTTATAAAATTTGTAATAATAATAATGATATCTATTTTTATAGGATATTAGATTATATTGTGAGGGATTTTCTTTAACCTTATAGTCTTTAAATTATAAGATGTATACCATAGAAAATATTAATCTTGTTATAATAATATTATATAAGAGAATATTTAGCTATAATTATCTAGTATGAAAAGTATCATATTTGATATTAGTTTTCAAATATAATATTATGTTATGTATATATGAATATATAAGAGAATATTTAGTTATAATTATCTAGTATGAAAAGTATCATATTTGATATTAGTTTTCAAATATAATATTATGTTATGTATATATGAAAATATATAGGAGAAAGAATAAACATAATATATTATCCCTATTTAATTAGAATTAAGATGATGTAATATTGTAGATATTTATTTTACGTAAACAATTATTTATTGTAGAGATCCATTGTCTATAGACATCTATCATTTATTATCCGTTATATTATCTCTTCAAATTGATAAGAATAATCTTGTGACTTTATTTCTTTAGGATAGTTAGTAAGCTTATCTCTTAGGATAATTATAATGCTTTCAAAATTATATATTGATTATGACCACTTTTTTATTGTCACATAGGATGTACGAAATTATCTCGAACATCATCCTCCCAAACTGTCTGACCTAAAAGGTTTGATTGTAATTTTCTGTCAACACTTGTATTAAATATTTCTTCTAATTTTGAGCTTATATTTGACTATTTTTTTCCTACCCAAGTAGAAAACTTTACACATATCTAGTTACTCAAAATGTGCAAAATGGTGCTCTGATGCCAACAATATCTTCAAATTTTCAATTAAATGTCTGGTTGAAAAGTTACATTGACATCAATGTTTTTATCAAAGAAGTCAAACATTTATCAAGTCTAATCTTTGTTTGATTAATTAAATAATCTTATCCATTAATTGTAATTTAAGGGGATGTGTGAGATTAACTCACCATCTCTATAAATACAAGAACACCCTTGGGAGAATAGGAAAATCAAAGAAGAATTCAAGGTAATCTTTATTAATTTTCCCTCAATAACTTTTCTTTAATTATTTTTCTTCCATAATTTTCTTCATTCATTGGTATTTATATAGTGTAGGATAGTTATTTTTCATCATTCGGACACTTTGATCCCTATGATACTAATTCCACAATTTCCTTTGTAAGAAGTGATAGATACTGGGGATAGGAATGTTCACGAGCAAGTTTAGCCATTATAGACACGTTTTAACATGGGTAAGGATTGGCATGGGCAGCAAATGTTGGTAGATGTCTTGGGCGATGAACCTCTAGGAGGCACTTTCTTAGCCAACCACTCCCTAGTTGACGATGGCCTAATCGATAGCAACGTGGGCAGTGACGCCCAGAAGCAAGTCACGTTGGATGATGCTTCTCAACTATCTTGACATCCTGATTAATGTGATTTAGTCTGGGAGAGCCATCCGAGTGCCCATTTGGTACCAATTGAGTCTTTAGGTGGGGAACAATTATCTTCCATCCTAACGTGCATATCTATGTGCCAATTAGGAAATGATTAGAGGGATCTTGAGTATTTTTAGTGAGCTCATTAGATTCTCATATGATTGACCATTATTTGGGTATGTTAAGGACTATATTCTAGATTCCTAATTCCATCATCTTGATGCCTCAAGTGCTAAGAACAGTTTAGAGTAACTTTCTTCCTAGAAGAGTTCCTTTAAATGCATACCACTTTTTTGTGAGATTACGACTTCTATTCCAACTAGAGTGCAAAAATAGTTAAGTGACATTGGAACTTCCCAAATTCACTATTTTGTTATTCTCCTTTTAGAAAAATCTCACAAATATTTTTCTAAAATATTTTTCTAAAATATTCTCTCTTATTTTCTCACACACACAACACTATTTTTCATCAAAGGAAATTATTCATTTGGCTTTGCTCAGTTTCTCTTCTTTTGGTGTGTCTTTTTAAGGCAAAAAACATTGTAGTGACGACATTCAATATTGACATATTTGTGTGATTTGCCTCTGTTGTTGCCTCTAGGTTTATGTTCTCTATACTGTCTCCTTCATCTAAACTCTATGATAAGGGCTTTTGCTTTTGAATCTCTCTATTTGTTATGTTTCTCATATGACAACATGGCTTCTACTTTAACTTCAAACTCCATCTTGTATTTCGCATAAGTCAAGTTGTTGTGAGATGATTATATGATGAGCGTATTGATGCCAACAACACCACAACTTTCTCTTTATCGTCGAAACTCATATTGAATCTTGTTGATGAAATCGCTAACGTGTTATTTCATGCTCATATTATCTTCCCTCCTCATCTGATATGGTTCTTTCTACAAATAAAAATTATTGGAAAAGTTCTTTGACATGTAGACATTTTCTAGAGTTTCTCATGTTTCTTTTACAGTCTTGCAATTTTTTGATTCAATATTTAGCAAGATATTATCTGAGAGATCTTGACGAATTTTACTGGCTGCAATCTCGTCTATCTCTTCCTACTGTTCCTCGGTGATAGTTGCTGCCTTCTTTTTTCCCCCAACAGCGCCTTATGAACCTTCTATTGAATGAGAATATCCTTCATCTTCCTTTTCCATAAAGAGAAATTATTATTGCCATTAAATTTCTCAATATCTAACTTCTAGCTTGATATATTTTTCGTTGTGTTTCTTTTTCTACAAATAAATACTCCTTGCATCTAATAAATTTTTTTCTAATGTGGTAGATCAAAATATATTATAACCACAAAGTATACTAAGAACTTTACTAGACCAACTCTGATACTAATTATCTGGGCACAGTGAGTGAAAATAAAATAAATTCAACAGAGTAAAATAATGACACCGGTAATTTAACATAATTCATTATTTGGGTTACATCTATGGAATAAACTCCAAAAAATATTTCTTACACTAATAAAATTAATGGGTACAAAGTAAGAGGTAATGTAACAAATTGTAATAAACCTAAAATAGTGACACAATTGTTTTCCAAATTCACTATTTTGTTACTCACTTTTAAGAAAAATATCTCAAATATTTTTTTTAAAATATTCACTCTCACTCTCTTTATCACACAATACTATTTTTCATCGAAAGAAGTTGTTCCTTTGATTTTACTTTGCTTTTATTTTGCTTTTATTTTTTTGGTGTGTCTCTGTAAAGCAAAAACATTATCTATCCCCTATATGGCTAGAAATTAACAACGTAAATGATCAAATTTTAATTATAAATATATATGATGAAATTTTAAAATGTGATTGTAACTTAAAAAAATTATTTTATTTTATTCCCCTTCCATTTATGCGAGACCTATCATCTGATCATGCTTATCATTTGTCTCCTTTAAGAGGCCTAGTTAACTCTTTTTCTTTTAGTTCAATAGTTAAGAAGACATGTAATATTGTTTTTGAAAATTTTGATTTAATAAATATGGTTTGTTCATTTTTTATTTGTTATTTGTGTGATTCTTTAAATTTTATTGTTTTTTTTTTGGATTACGTAGATGGATTGTTAGGAAAAAATATTATTGTTGCTTATGATTTTTGGATCTTGTTAGTTATATTGTTAGTAACTTGTTTAGCTTTGTTTATTAGACTATATGTTATGTATACTTGATATTAGAATTATTAGGTTGTGTTTTTGCTTTCTTTTAATACATTTCTTATTTCTAATAAAAAAAACATAGAGTATCATCTAGGAAGCAAGAAGTTTTCTCAATAAATTTAGGAGGTAGAAGTTTTATGGACTTTAATGGAATTGAACCATCCAGCACACATAATTGCACAATGGTCATGTAGTACTAGGAATATAGGATCTTTTCATGAAACTGATAGGAATGTCAATTTACTCCGTAGCCATCGAAATGTTTTGAGAAACTCTAATTTCGGTACCAACAAAGAATGCCGCCATGGGGGATGTGTGGTTAGTAATTACCTTCTCTGTCCTACCTATTCCTTAATCCCCATTTTTTTAATATTTTTTTTAAATATATTATTTGTAAAATTTTAAAGTTAAATAAAATAAATTTTGATCAAAAAATAATATTTTTTATTAACAAATCAATATACAAAAATACTATAATGATTATAAACTAATAAAATAAAAAATTAATTGTAGCTACAATTTATTTTAAATTTAGACTTATTAAATATAATTATATAATAAATAAATATTTTATAAGTAGTTAAGATTTTGAAGATTTAATTAATTTTAATTAATTTATTTATTTGTTAACGGAGAATCTTCAATTTAAAAAAAAAAAGAAAAAAAAATGTGAATCTCTGATGTAGAATTCTTACCCAGTCACCCCACAATATTTATACGAAAAATTGGGATCCTGTCCCACACCGTACATCACTAATGCATGTATGAATTTGTAATCAGATTTGTTCTTTTTTTTTTAATTGAAAAGTAAAGATTTTATTTAATTAAAAAAATTAATATGAGAACTTGTATTATTTATGTATTTATTTTATTAAAGCACTTGTATTATTTATGTATTTATTTTATTAAAGAACTTGTACAATTATTCAATATGAGAGTTCTGTTAGTAATATCTCAGGTAAGATTCATGTTATTATTAAACAAATTTGTGACATGCCATTTTAATAAAAAGAAGAAGCAAATTTTGTCTTTTTATTATAGTGGCATATTATTTAGCAATTTGAGCTAAATTAGTTCAAAATTAAGACTTTCTAGTTTATTTTTCTTATTTGCAAGGCTCTTGTTTAATCATTAATTTTTTTTCTTTGTTTAAAAGAAAAATTATTGTTTTACCATTGTAAGATTTAAGAATAAATATGGCAAAATGCATGCCTATATTATGATGTGCAAAAGGTTCAAAAAGTATGTGACCAGTTTTTTTTTTTTTTTTGTAAGTACTAA
This sequence comes from Hippophae rhamnoides, assembly GCA_033030585.1. Lineage (NCBI taxonomy): Eukaryota > Viridiplantae > Streptophyta > Magnoliopsida > Rosales > Elaeagnaceae > Hippophae > Hippophae rhamnoides. Next base: position 20,106,468 of record CM065435.1, read on the forward strand.
ACTATTTTATAATATTTTTTTAACAAAAAAAAATTATTAAATAATATTTATAAAACAATGAAAAACTCTATCTTACCATATAAGTTTGAATCAATTTCTAAACTATATGATTTATGTATTTTAATTTTGTTATTTTATAATTAAAATTTATTAATTTTATAATTTAAAAGTATTAACAATTAAAATAATTTTTTTAAAAAATTTATTAATAAAATAAATTAACTCCTTCTCATTCCCTCTCTTCCTCTCACCTATTCTCTTTTTTTCTACTTATTCTTTCTATCTCTCAATTTTATTTTTTATTTTTATTAATAAAATAATAATGAGATAAAGAAGAGAAAGAAATGGGGATAGAAAGAAAGAAAGAAAGAAAAAAAAGAGTAGATAAGGAAGGAGAGAAAAAAAATAAGAAAAATGATTTTTTTTTATTAATAGAATATATATTTTATATTTTATCTTTAAAAAAAATTTAATTTTTAAAATTTATAAATTACATAAATAATTAAATTCACTTAATAAATTAAAAAAATTTAAAAATAAAAAATAACACATAATTATAATTATAAGAATAAAATAACCATTAAGTGATATTTGTTTAGTGATTGTATATTTATTGTTATTTTTCTTTAATAAATGAGAATTGAAAATTACGTGTAATTGCTAAAGTGAACCCCTAAAATAAATTTTTGGTTAATTAATTAAGGACATTTACTAAGGATCACTCCCACCATTCATAAGACATTCAATTAAAATAAGGAAAATGATCGAAGCACTTAAGAAAATAATTAAATGATAGTGCACCACTAAACATAATTATCAATCACGATTAAACAAGTTGGAAGTATATTGCTTTTTTTTTTAAAAAATTATAATAGTACTCATAAAAGTGGAGGGGGTTTCACAACTTACCAACCTGTGGAGTACAGCGATACATTCGTTGTCTTCATTAAAATTAATTTTTTTATGAGTAAATTAATAAGATATTTTTTATTAGATATAATTATATAAATTATAAATATTTATAAATAATATTATATCATATTTATTATAATTTATACTATTTTATGATAAATAGATTCTTATATAATGAAGGTCTTAAAATATATTTTTTTGTCTTAAATAGTGAAATATTGTTTATGTTTTACCTTTAAATTCTTAATCGATAATTTTTAATAAACCATGCATAAAATTTAACCAATTATTAAATACTTTGTATTGATTAATTTAAGATTAAGTTTGTGGTTCAATAAAATTTAATCAGGTTAAAATTTTGAGTACAAATAATATAATTATTTGAAAAATATTATTGAAATTATAATTAATACAGAAATTATATTTAAATTATATACTTAATTTGAATTTTAAAGATGTTGTTTTTAAAAGAAGATCATAAATGAATAAAATCGTAATTATGAAGCAATTAAGATCACATTTCATATACAGAAATATTTTAGTGACATGTGATGTCATTTGAACTATTTTTTGAGTGAAAAAAATTATTCCTATCATACTTAAATATTAAAAGCTTCAATCCCATAAATTTTTATTTATTTTTCATTTTTCTATATTTATTATATTTTTCTTCTGATTTTTCTTACATTCTTTCTATGTTTTCCTGTTGTTATTTGGTTAAATATACGTAATTCGATTATAAAAATTGAAAAATAATATAAAAATCACAAGAAAAAAATAAAAATTTTAACTTTTAAAACTATTAGAAATAATTCTTTTTTTTAAGAAATAGGTAGGTAAAATAACATCATATACTCTTTAAAAATAATTATGTATATATCATGTAATCTTAAATTATTCATAATTTTTTTTATCATTAATTTAAGTGTCACTCAAAATAAGTATAGAATTAATACATCGCATTACAAAATAAGATGAAAATCATTAAATTCTTTACAAATGATGCCATCGGGATGTTGTTCTCTGCCACTAATTACCCTTTTTTTTTCTATGGTTTACAATGTCCAATGGTTTTCATTAAAAATACAAATAATGCCTAATGTTACTTGCAGAGTTGCAGTATCTAAATCACGCCGAATTCCATTCAATGCTAATTTTCTCCGTTGCGACTAGAAAAGTATATGCAGTGAATACTACAAATAAAGAATGTTATATATATATATATATATAGAATAATCTCTAATCAAAGTGTACATCACACTTTTTGAAAGAATAATAAAAATCACAAAAAAAAATAGGTTGTCAATCATGTAAGTCTCTCCTATATTTAAGACTAAAAAAACACAAATGTTAGGTGCAAATATAAATGGTTGGTACAACCTCAATTGTTAGGTGTAACCACAAATGGTAGGGTACATCTAACCACAAAGCCAAAGGAACAATTTCCTTTAAAAAATAATAAATGGTCAGTTGTAGAAACATGAATATCTAAAAATATCCCAATATTTTTCTAAAGGAAGTGACAAAATAAAGGAAGCTGGGAAACACTTCATACACACTATTTTCGAGTTTATCTCAATTTGTTGTATTGCTTATCACTTTCTACCCATTAATTTTATTAGTGGAAGAAATATTTTCAAGTTTGTCCCGTGGACTTAGCCCAAATTAAAGTGGTGAACCACATTAAATTTCCGCTACTATTCTACTCTTATGCATTCATTTTATCTTTACCCGTAGGTCCAACAATTTGGTATCGGGTCTAGCAAAAATTCTTAATATGCTCACAGGGTTGCAAAGATAGACCGATCTTCCACATCGAAAAGATTTTATTAGGTCCAAGAGTTTATTTATTTACAAAAAAGAAACACAAATAAAAAAAAGTCAAGCCAAAAGATAGATATTGAGAAATTTAATGGAAATAATAATTTCTCTTTATGGCAAAGGACGAAGGATATTCTCATTCAACAAGGTCCATATATGCTATAGAAAAGAAAAGAAGGTAAAGAACTGTCACCGAGGAACAACGAGGAAATAGATGAGATTGCAGCTAGTATAATCCGTAAATCTTCTCGTGATAAGGTCTTGCAAAATATCAATCAAAAATCATGCAAGACTCCTAAAGAAACACTGGGAGACTCTAGAAAACGTGGTACATGTTAAAGAACCTTTCCAATAAATTTTATCAGGAAGGAGCTATATCGATGAGGAAGGAAGATAATGCGAGCATGATGCAACATGTTAGCAATTTCAACAAAGAAACTTTCTCACTTAGCAAGATTTAACGTGAGTTTTCACACATGAAGAGAAAGTTGTGATATCATTGCATCACTACCCTCATTATATAATCATATCACAACAACTCGACTTATGCAAAAGACAAGATTGAAGTTTGAAGTCGGTTGTAAGCCTTGTTCTCACATGAGAAACAAACAAGGAAAGAGATTCAGAAGCACAAGCCCTTATCACAGAAATCTATGAGGAATGGAGATCAGACAAAGAACAAAACCCGTGGCATAAGAGTAGAGGAAAATCAAACAAATTTACCAATGTTGAATGCCATCACCGTAAAGAGGAAGCGGTCACATTAAGAAATTTTGTCGTGTTCAAGAAGGAACAAGAAACGAACAAAGGAAAAGTAACGAAGACGACAACAATGTATTTACGAGTAAACAAATACCATGACGAAGTTCAATATCATTTATGATGAAGATTTTGTCAATCTTGCATCACATGACCAATCGTGGGTGACACAAGGAAAGCATAGTTCACGCTACATCACAGAGAGAATTTTTTCATCATACACACTGAAGTTTTCGTGTTGTTAGAACGGGAAATAAAGGCCCGTCAAATGTAGTAGGCAGAGGATATGTTTGCTTGGAAATAGAGAACTAACTAGACTATTTTCTCGGCGATGTCGTGCATATTCCGTATTACGCTATCAATTTGATCTTTCAGGCTTCAACTTGCAAATGAAGGATATCATTTGCGCCCTTCATTTACAAATGGAAACTTACAAAAGGCTCCTTAGTAATGGCTGTGAGGGTGAGAAGCATACCACTCTATATATAATGCAAGCGGTTATCCAATCGACACAATAAATGCCATAGAGAAAGATAGGCAACCGAGTTGCATGGTATAAGAGACTACCATATACTGGGTGAAAAGGTTTGAAAAGTCTAGCCAAAAAGAAGATATTACCTGAATGGATGAAGCATTTGGAGAAATGTGTTCATTGTCTAGCAGAAAGCAAAACAGGTTGCTTTCAAGAGCTTCCTCCTTCCGAATGAATAATAATTTAGATCCATTCATTCAGATTGTGTGGACCAAATGCCAAAGTCACTGGGAAGGTGCTCAATACTTTTGACTTTCATCGATGATCATTCAAGGAAGACGTGGGTATTGCCTTTCTAAAGACAAAGGATCAGTGTTAGATGTCTTTAAAGAATTTCATGCCTCGGCCGTAGAGACGTACTGTGTTGCCGTTGCATCCACGCATGCATAAACGCGGAGAATACACATGACCTTTCCATGCTTATTGTAAAAGTATGGTATTCAGATCGATGACACCTCCAAAGACACCACGCTCAATGGCTTAACCGAGAGACGAGCATCCTTTGATAGAGAGTTAGATGTCTACTCTCAAAATGAAAAGTTTCCTAAAACTTTTTGGTGAAACCATACTCACAAGCTACATGTGCTGAATCTCTTCACCCTATACCTCTCAAGATGGATGTTCCGTATAAAGCGTGGTCGTGAAAGGATGTTTCCTATGATCATCTCATGAAATGTCTGGCCGCAAAGCATTTGTTTATATTCCCAAGGACGCAGAGATCCAAACTTGATGCCAAAACAAGATGCAGTATTTTTATCAAGCATGCTCAAGATCAATTTGCTATATATTTTACGATCCGGGCTAAAGAGACTTGTCAGAGTCGTGATGTCGTATTTGTCAAGATGACCATTGAAGATATTATCAAATTGAAGAAAGATGTTCCAAATTCCAATGGTGACTCATCGATTTAATTAATTCCTCAAACATCGCGCTAAGACAAGTCGAGATGAACACTCAGGTTTATCCACCACGTAAGATGATGCCCCATAGAAGTTGGTTTTCAAGATTTAGGGAAATGATTATGTTCATTATACAAGCACCTAACACTGTCGCTTCTCCTGCTCCATCGGTAAGAAGTGATAGAGCGAGATTTACCTTCATCTCATATCCTCCAAACGAGTATGTAACTTTAACTCACTTGGGAGAACCCGAGAGTTACAAGAGGCTACGGATGACGAATCCAAACAAAAATGGATCAAGCCATGCAAGACGAGACGAAGTCCTTCACGAGAACAAAACCTTTTCGATGAAGCTACCCAAAGCAGTTAAGGCCTTGAAAAATAAATGGGTGTCAGGGTAAAGCACGAAGGACACAAGCTCACCGCGATACAAAGCCGATTGGTTGTCAAAGGATTCACCAAAGAAAAGGTATTAACTTTGACGCAGATTTTCTCCGCTTGTAAAAATGACATCCATCCGTGTCAGGATAGGTTAGCGTAAAGTCTCGACTCGTGAGGTCGAGCAAATGGATGTCAAACCCCTTTCTTACATGGTGACTTGGAAGAAGAGACATACACGGAAAGCTGCAGGGTTTTCAACAAAAGTGAAAAGAAGATTATGTCTACAAATTGAAGAAAAGTCTATACTGCTTAAAACAGCAAAGAAGACAATGGTACAAGAAGTTCGAGTCTCACATGGGGAGCAAGGCTACAAAAAGACTACTGCATCATTGTGTTCTTTGTGCAGTAATTTCAATGATGATTTCATTATTCTTTTTCTCTATACGGATGATGATATTGATTGTTGGCCGAAATATTTCTAATCAACAACTTGAAAACGCATTGAGTAAGTATTTTTCCATGAAAGACTTAGACCAAAGAAAAACGTATTCTTAGATGACTATTATTAGAGATAGAGCCTTCCTAAGAAATTATGGTTATACAGTGAGAAGTACATTCGGAGAAGTACTTCAAAGATTTCATATGGATAAGGCTAAATCGATTAGTTGTCCTCTTGCTAATCACTTTAAGCTAAGTTCTACAGAGCCCTTCTACGTACAAAGAGAAGGAAGAGATGGAAGAGGTTTCCATATGCTTCAGCATTGGAAGTCTAATGTATGCCATAGTTTTTACACTACGCCAGGTATCACCCATGCAGCTTGAATTGTGAGTAGATTCCCTTTCAAATCCTAGAAAGGAACATCGGGTCAATGAAAATGAATTTTCGTGTATCTTCGAGGTTCTTCCAAAATACGCTATGTTTTGGAAAATGACAAACCCGTGTTAGTTGGATACGATGCAGATACGGCCTATGACGTGATTCCAAAAATCTACTTCAGGTTACCCGATTACATTTACAGTGGAGTCTGGTCATGGCAATCAAAGTTACAAAAATGTGTTGCACTATCCACTACCGGCGTAGTTTATACAAAGAACTAAGCATGTAAAGAGTTGCTATGAATGAAAAATTTCTTGAAAGAACTTCAGGTTGCAACAAGAGCTTATAAGTTATTTTGCGATAGTCGTAGTTGTTATCCATCTTGAAAGAATGCCTCATTTCATTCGAGATCAAAACATATTGATACGAGATATCACCGATCGGGGATGTAATGGAGAAGAAGCTATTACAACTTCGGTAAGATCCATACAAGAAATGGATTAGTATACGTTGATGAAAATTCTCCCAAGACAAAAATTTTGAAATATTGTCGCTAGCACTGATCGCTGAGCCCTCTATGTAGTCGGGAGGGGGAGATTTGTAAGTCCCTCCTACATTTAAAAGGAAGAAAACACAAATGTTAGGTGCAACCATAAATGGTAGGTATAACCCCAATTGGTAAGTGCAACCATAATTGGTAAGTTCAACCACAATTGGTAGGTGCAACCATAAATGGTAGGTGCAACCAGAATTGGTAGGTGTAACCACAATTGGTAGGTGCATCTAAAATTGATATGAAATTTTGCCTATAAATAGGCAATTTCTTTGCCTTAGAGAAACATCAACACACCAAAACAAGAAGATAAGTTAAGCAAAGCCAAAGGAACAATTTCCTTTGAAGAAAAATAGTTTGTCAAAGTAGAAAGTTTAGAGAATATCTTAGAAAATATTGGGATATTTTTCTAAAAGTGGATTGACAAAATAGTGAGTTTGGGAAACACTTGTGTGACACTATTTTGGGTTTATCTCAATTTGTTGTATTGCCTATCACTTTGTACCCATTAATTTTATTAGTGGAAGAAATATTTTCGGAGTTTGTCCCGTGGACTTAGCCCAAATTAAAGGGTGAACCACGTTAAATTTTCGGTATCATTATTCTACTCTGTTAAATTCATTTTATCTTTACCCACTGTGCCCAACAAATCACACTTAATAAAGTAATGAAGACTTGATATTTCTTCCTGAAGTTTTCGAGTGCCACATTTTTTTCTTCTTCTTCTTCACAATACAATAAGTTTTTAATTATAAAATATAAAAAAATCATAGACTTTAATTCTAAAATTTATGAATTAAAGATACTAATTCATATAATTTATAAGAAAACTTAGAATTAATCATATTTTTAAAATTTTAGATTTAGTTATATTTATAAGGATTAAAAGTATTGGTTATTTTCGTTTATAAAATATTTACATGTAAATTTATTATTAAGTTTATCAAAAAAATTTGAAAAAATACTTAGATTTTAAATAGTCATAATTGAAAAATATATTTTAAAACCCTCATATATAATATTGCATACATATTTAAGTACATTTAATATAAGTTTTTTTTGGTTTAATCAGTTGTGATATTAAATGATTAAGTTTTAAGCATGTTTAATTTGGTAAATCGATCCCGTTAGTAGATAGATTGATCCTACTATGGATCAAATCGAAATCAATCCTAGTTCGTTCCTCTCCTCCTTATGTAAAATTAAGTACACTAGTTTTATACAATGGATCAATCCTATTATAGATGGATCAATCTTCTTTGAAAGGATCGATCTGATTTCAATCCTTATCCGATCGTATTCACTTTATGTAACTTTTAAAAGGAGTTCTAAAGAAAGGGATCAATCCCACCTGAGATAGATCGATCCCTTATCTCGTTCGCATAACTTATTTTTAGGAGGAATCAATCAATCTTATAAAATGATCGATCTTGCTATTAGAAATTCATGGATTTCATCTTCTTTTGTTCATTTTTAATCCCATCTAGCTGTCAACTACCTGTAAAATCATGCCACATCAGATGAATAACATTTTTCTCTTTAAGTTTTCTAAATATGTTACTCATCTTTTATAATTAAAATTCACAACTATTGAGCAATTTTTTACGAGCACAAGGTTTTCACAGTTAGTTTTTCTACTCTTTTACACTTCTTTATTTTAGGTTGAGTTTCATTATCTCATCTTATATATTCATATGATTATACTAGCATGTATATGAGACATCTCATTAATTTTAAATCTTTGATTTCATATGATTAGGTTAGTATAGATCGAGGCTCATTTATTGAAATTGTGTTTAATTGAAGTTGTAGAATTTTTTTGTTGATTTAATTTATTTTAAATATATTTTAAATCATATAGTTAGGATTATTTATTATTAAATCTATTTTAGAACATAAATGTGCATTGATATTTTTTGTACTAACCCTAATTGCAAGTTGATCAGTGAACGTGTCTGATTAATAAGAAACTAATTAGAATATTAGTCTAGATACAGCTTTGAAAATTGTGAAAATAGAACAAGGGCTCGTAAGTAAGGTACATTGAAGTAGTATCCTAGGAATGGTAGTACAAGACCGAATTTATACTTTTACATTTGATTTCATAGTAGAAAGTTTAGGAAGTATGGTCGTCTAGTGGTTTTCTTCTAAGATTATAGTTATAGCCTAAGTTTTTCCCCTAAAAGAATCATGTGTTATTTTTTATTTTCATATTTTACTATTTATATGTGATTACATGTTAGGTCATCTTATTTAGGTTATGAAATTATAAATTAATAAATTTAAAAATAACATATTTATCCTCTTTAAGCTTATTAAATCCTTTTTGGAACTCTCAGTTGGTATCAGAAACAACACAAAACATATTTAGTAATTTTGATTAATAGGGACACAAACTCTCACTAATAGACCTAATGAAAGAAGATGGATCACCTATTAGATCCTACTTTTTGATGGGTATAATTACCTTTATTGTAAGGCTCTCATACAAGCTTATCTCAGATAGGATAAGAGATTCCATTCTTGAAGGTTTGGAACCACCTTTCATAATTAAAGATGATGCAACAACTATAAAGATAAGAAAAGAATGGACTAGTGAAGAAAAACTTTAGTAGATCGAATAAAAAATGGTTAAGTTTTATCTTTACTACTATAATGATGGACGAGTTTTATTGCATCTCTGACTATGAGACGGATAAAGGTGCATAGAATGTACTTGCTCTTATTCATGAGGGAACTTTCCAAGTAAAACAAACAAAATTGAGATTGCTAACATATCAACTTGACTCTCTGATCACACAGTCATTGTATACAATGAATACACAAGTATACATATCGTAACAAGTAATATAATGATAAGAAAAAATCATTTCCATGGAGATTATTATATTATAAACTAAATTTTAAAACTAAAAAAAATAAAAATTAATTTTGTTATGTTTTAATAGTTTAAGAAAGCAAAATTAAAATAAATATAAATAAATAGCAGTAATTATTTAACTCAGAATTGGCAACTAAGAAGATATATGAGAAAAATATCTAGGAATGCTTAATCTTTCAATTTTCTAAACATATGAATACTAACATCTCCCTAATATAATTACCAATTAATTACATAATCAATTAAATCTAACTTAACATGTATTCCTCTCTCAAATAAACTACACATCATATAATAATTAACATAATCATACTCTCATGTCATTTAAATTGTATTTTATTTATTAAGTTCATCAAATATTGATCACATACACAAGAATCATACATCTCTGCTTTGAACCTATGCATGTTATTTAATCAAGACAAACAATTAAATAATTCTCTCAAATCTATTTAATTTCCTCTATAGATTAATTATTGGTCAAACGATAGTAACATATAATCAAGTTAAATAATGTAATAAAATTGTAATTGTAATTGAAATAAAATATTAGATCATAACATGTTAAAAATTGGATCCATAAGACCCCTAGATTAATAAATTAGTTAGACATAAATTAGTTCATAAAACACATATTTTTCATAAAAAAAGATATAAAAGTTGATAAATAAAAGAGAAGAAGAAGAAGACATACAATAAATCTCTTGAATTTTAGCACCAATCTTATCTTGAATCTCTATAAAAATTGCATCTCCTTTTGATTTTTTTTTTTGTATTTTTCTCTTTTCTTTGCTCCAAAAAAATGATAAAAATATGTAATTTTTAGCTCATTCGGGTTTATAGGACAATTAGAGGGTTAAATTAAGCTCAAGTAAAATCTGAACCGTCAGATCAGGTTCAGATCAAAGGTTGAGATGAAAAAATGAAAATTAACAGTGCTTCCTAATAAAAACATGACACATGGTATATGAGACTTATTAGTCTAATAAGTGCACGATGCATAACATGGTTGGACTAATCGTGGTTAACATGGCTAAGTCAGTGCCACATGACATGATATGATTTGCAATTACGGTTTGTGTGGTGCTCCAATGAGAAGGAAAGATGTATTAGGTGACAACGAATCATGGCATACATGTTGACCATAATGCGAAACTTCAAATGAACGACGTGCTGACACATGGCATGGTACTGCATCACACGATACTCGCGGTGTTGCTTAATTGGCCTTCTATACTTGGGTAGCTTCCACGTGGCTTGCCTGGTTAGCTCCCCTGCTTGCGTGTAGGCCACATGACATCTTATGATTAGTCTTGCATTAAAAAATTCATAAAAAATATATTTTCACCTATTTTAACTAAAAAGTTCATATTTTAATATTTTTAATCCCAAAAGTACTACTTGTTGAATAAAACGAGCAAATACTAATAAAAAAAATTGCACGGATGACTCTACTTTCATAGAGTCATCACACCCTTAAACTTAAATTTTTGTTTGTCCTCAAGTCAAGCTAAGTCTAACTAGATGAAATGACATGGCACTATATTCCTATATATATATATATTAATACATACATATTTAACGAAAAATATTCTCTTCAAAAGTCATACAATTCTATGACAATGAGGTTTATATATTCATCAACCAACACAAGGATATGCAAGATTTTTGATGAATTGATTTGTGTGTATGTGTGTTGCATATTATATCATCTAATGCACTCATGAAATCAACTTATATGAGCATGCTAATCAATTCAGTCTTAAAACAAGTCTCATAAGTCTACTTTTCACATCCTTCTCCACTAATATAAATATGCACTTAGCTAAAGATCAATAAGGACTTTACATGCTTATAGTGTAAGGCTTAGATGCGGTCGATAAATGAAGACATTTTAGGATCTTTTCACATCTTAGCTTTCTTTTTATTCATCATATACTTTTTAATTATAATTGAGATTTTACTTGATATTTTAGTACACCTTATCTTATCATTATTTTCATATTCTTTTATTCAACATCTTCTTATTTTTGTAACTTCACAACATCCTCAAAATTATTTTCAATTTTATTTTATTTTTCTTTAAAAGTATAATTGTGTTGTGAGTTTTTTTATATGGTGTATTACATTTCACCTTACTCTATAGCATAACCCATTATTACATTTTTTTTCTTTTCATACAAGCTAAAGATGCAAGGATAAAAGTAATATTTACTTGTTAGACATAAAATGTGGCTCAATGATATGCAAGGCTCTTAATTAGGGTTAAATAGGTGACTACATATATTAACAATTTTTAGCTTTAAAGGCTCACAATCCAAATAAGGCCTAAATCACTTTTCTTGCTAAATACTATTTAGAATTTCGTCCAAATGGATGATCAAATAGATTCTAAAACAGGGTAGATCCCATCAACTCACATAACTCACCATAAATTTTCTCTCAATAAGAATACCAAAATTAATCATAAACATGTGCATACAAATTTGAATTAATCAATCAAAACTAGCCAGCATATCATATGATTAATGCAAGTATCTTAACAAGTATGTTACATTCCTTATTCTAGTCATGACAACAAATTTTTATCATTGGATTCATATGTTTCATATCAAGTTACATGCATTAGTTTCCATATATTTTCAATTTCTACCTAAATAATGGTTAAAAATATCCTAAAAATAAAAAAATCTCCTCAAAATTAAAAATATGTATTGAATACTAAAGTAAAAATGAAGTTTGCTCCCCTAAATTTAAATTGCACATTTTCCCCAACATGCATATATACACATTTCATTAAGAATTTCTTTGCTAAATCATTCCAAGTTATGATGGAATCAGGTGTCAAATAGTTTAACTAAGCTCGAGCACGGTACTACAAAGAGTAAGAGAACAATCTAAGCCTAAATACCTCCCCGATCACACAACTGAATTTGAATGAATCTCTAACTTCAATAAAAAATTTGAGATGTAAATGAGGATCCTTTATTGATAATTTGTTGAATTGCCCAACTATAACATTTGAAACATCACTAGCTTAATTCAGACTGATTAGCTTGAATGTTTGACTTTCTAATACTTGGATTCAGCCCTTCCAACATAGGTAATACATATTCGCTCATAGCTTTGTCCCTATCTTCCATCAAAGATACATGGTTGTTCTAATTTAGCTTAATATTGTTTATTTCTAATAGATTAGTTATTTTTTCTACTTTGGTGACAACTTATTGTTTTCTTATTAATCTAAGAGTACACTTGATTTCAGGATTTAAAAGCAAAATTTCACCCTTATGGACTCTCCTCATACAATAGAATCAAATATGTTTCTAATAGACTAAGATAGATGTCAAAATTAAAAATAAATAAATTAAAATTATGAAAATAAATAAAGAAAAATAAATAAAATAGATACATAAATAACTAAATAAATTAAAATTAAGAAAAATAAATTAATAAAAATAAATAAAATAAAATAAAATATTAATTTATAATATTTATTATTATCGATAACAGTGCCAACAAATTAATCGAATACAAATTATGAGTAATGAATACGCAAGTATATGTATCATAACATGTAATATAATGATAAAAAATATCATTCCCATGGAGATTATATTATTAGAAATCATTTTTAAAACAAAAAATAAAAATCAATTTTTTATATTTCTATATTGGGAGAAATTAAAATTAAAATAAATAAAAATAAATAGTAGTAATTAATTAACTCAGAAATGGAAGTTAAAAAGATATATAAAACAATATAGGAATACTTAATCTTTCAATTTTCTAAACATCGAAATCACTAAAATCTTCTCGATACAATTACCAATTAATTACATGATCAATTGAATATAATTTAACATATGTTCATCTCTCAAGTAAATTATACATCATATATTAATTAACCTAATCACACTCTCATGTCAATTAATATGCATACTACTCATTAAGTTCATTAATTATGGATCATATACATAAGAGTCATACATCTCTTCCTAGAATATATGCATGTTATTTAATCAAGACAAACAATTAAACAATTCTTTCAAATCTATTTAATTACCTCTATAGATTAATTTTTGATCAAACAATTAATAACATAAAAATTAGATTAAATAATATAATAAAATTGAAATCAAAATTGGGATAGAGTATTAGATCATCACATGTTAAAAATTGGGTTCATATAACTAGATTAATAAATTAGTTAGACATAATTTTGTTCATAAAGTTCATATTTTTATAAAGAAAAACATAAAAATTGATAAAGAAAGGAAATGAAGAAGAAATACAATCAATCTCTTCAATTGTAGCACCAATCTCCACCAAAATTGTATCTCCTTTTAATTTTTTTTTGTAACTTTCTCTATTCTTGGATCCAAAAACCGATAAAAATATGTAATTTTTGGCTCATTTGGATTTATGGGACAATTAAGGGTTTAATTAAGATGATATGGAATCTAGATTGTTAGATCAGCTTTAGATCAATGGCTGAGATAAAAACAAATTAACAATACTACCTAATAGAAACACGACACATGCTACAAGGGATTTATTGGGCAACTCAACATGCAATGTGTGGCACGATTAGGCTGATTGTGGTCAATGCGACTGAGTAAGCACCACGTGGCATGATGTGATTCACGGTTATGGCTTGCGTGGTGCCTCGATAAACAGAAAGGATGAATCATATGACCATGTGTGGCATACTCATTGACCACAATGTGAAACTCAAAATGAATGTCGTGTTGACATGTGGCATGATAGTGCATCACATGGTACATGCAATGTTGCGTAATTGGCCTTCTCTACTTGGATGGATTTCACGTGGCTTGCCTGGTTAGCTCTCGTGCTTACGTGGCATCTTTTAATTGGTTATGAATTTAAAAATTCATAAAAAATATGTTTTAACCGTTTTTCACTAAAAAAATCATATTTTAATATTTTAACCCCAAAAGTACTACTTATTGAATAAAACGAGCAAATATTAAAAAGAAAAGTGAACTTATGACTCTACTTTCATATCACTCTTTTAAAATAAGCAATATTGAAATCTTTGGTCAATTTTATGATCTTTTTTATGATATTACCAATGCTTTCCCTACACTTGGTAAGAAAATTCCCCAATCTATACTTGTATGCAAACTTCTAAGTTCATTGACATGAGCTTACCAAATGAAGGTCACTGCTGTAGAGGAGAGCAAGAATGTGGACACCCTGAATATTGATGAACTAGTTAGGTCCATCCAAATATATGAGCTTACTCTTGAGTCACCCAAGAAAAATAAGGATATGGCATTCAAAAGCTCTATAAATGTAACTTCTAATAGTGATGATGATTTTGGTGATGAATATATTATTTCATTTGCTCGTAGATTTAAGAAGTAACTTAAGACAAATAATCAACAAAATAACTCACCAAACAAAGGACAACAAAATCTTTTTAAGGACAGAATGTTAAAGGAACCTAATCCCAAGGGTTCATATGGTAAGAAATCTAAACATGATGGTCCTTAATGTTTTACCTGAAGTTATTTTGGCCATAAATATATAGATTGTGTAAACAATAAAAATAAAGTTGTAAGAGCACTAATACTATTCTTAGTGATACAAAGATGAACATGAGAAAGAAAATAATTTCAGAAGATAGTGGAACCAGCTATGGTGCCTTCACAACAAAAGTCATTGTACATTTAAACTACTCGACTTTAGCTCGGATACAGATAATGAGGGAGTTAAATCTTATTTTGTTTTAACCAAATATAATGCATCTAGTTTTGAAGAATTATTTTAAGGATTGTATCGATGCTAAGAAAAAAAAAGATAAACTTTTAATGGAAGTGTCAAAGTTGAATGAAATAATTAGTGTTCAAAAATCACACTTTTGACTTAGAAAAATAAAATTGAATGTTATTTGAGCATATATTGATATTATTGATCTAAGTCTTGCATAAACAAAACAAAACAAAAACTATAAACTCAAAGAAGAACTTGTTATTGCTAAGGAGACAATGAAAAACTTGACAATAGGCACTGAAAAACTAAACAAAGTTTTGAGATATGGAAAGTCACATGGTGATATACGTGACCTTAGTTATAAGGATGAGAGATCCACACCTTTAACATCCAAAGCCACATTTGTAATACTTTCTAACTCTACTCCTACTATTACTATTTTTGCATAAAAAACCATTGCACATATAGTAGAAAAAAATATTAAGTTTATGTCTATCTGTCCTCATTGTCATATGAAAGGTTATATTAGGTCTAGATGTAGATTCTTATTGATAGCTATCTATTTTAATAATTATTTTCATGCTCTTATTTCTAAGACTAATTATCGCCATCCTATCATATATGTTACATCTTCATTTAGTATGAATGTGAAAAGTAAAGGTAAGTCCAAGAACATACCAATGAAAACTAAGGTAGTTGATTCTTAACCCAAAGATATAGAACAAAAAAAAATTCAAAAAAATTTGAGCTAAGAAAGATTATCATTTTTGATCAACTGACCGTCTTTTATTGATTAACTTAGGTACTTTTGTTAGAATACTTAAATGACTATAGGTGAGCAATTTCATAGGATTGCATTTATTTTAATTTTTTAATTGTTAAAATTTTAAAAAACAAATATATAAGAGTGGAATTCTCTTAACCAACAACACTATAGTATTATAAAACACTTACATATATACAACCTTGTCTTTAATGGCTCAACTCATTTTAATTTTTATCGTGTAAATGATTCTACAATCTTGACTTGTGTATATACATATAGTTTTACATATGATGATCAATGTTAACATGGATATACTCACACTGTCACGAGAACACATGTATGTTATGCTTGAAATTTATGATTTTTTTAAAATACTTTAGGATTTTAACTAATCTCGTCTATAAATTTTTGTTGAGTTATATTTCTAGTTTTCTAAAATTTTATTGTAAAGAGACACCTAGTATACCTACTATGATATATGAAGCTATCACAGTGAGTAGAGAGAGCTATCTTACAACTAGTGTGAAAATCATTATGCTAGGTTTATGACTCATGTATATGAAAAAATAATTAAAAAGATTGTGTAAAAAAATATTATTCTAATAAAAAAAATCTACTTGGCACACATAAAAAGAAATAGCCAAAAGAGGTTAAAAATAAATAAATAATCATGTGTCTCATATACAAAATAAAAATAATATTTTTTTATGTCCTCTCTAGGTTGATATAATTATTTTATGAGATTGAATACTCAATTACAGTTTTACATGATAGGTAATACTTTTTTCTTCTAAGTCCTTCGTGATTGATCATAAATGAATTAATTAGCATATTAGTGGAGTTTTCAAATATGAATACTATTTTTAAGTAAATATCAATATGTCATTATATGTGCTAATGTGCATGTGTGTCCCTTCTACTCCACTTACTTATTTATATAATAAATAATAAAAATTTAAGCAAAAACAAGTTCTCATTTGATTGTGTGCTTGTTTTGAATAAATGAGTTTGTTACATTATATGGCTATTTATAAATCCTTTCTTTATTTATAAACTATTTAATTGGTTTTGTAGTTTGATAATTATAGGACATTGAGATAGTTTAAACCACCTTTCACTTTGCATTGATTTGTTTTACATTGCCCTTTTCACCTTTAAGGTGAGATTAGCATCATAATATTTTTGCATTAATATTTCTCAATTGTTTCTTACATGTGTAATTTTCCCTAATTTCTTTGTTCCTTTTGCATGTCAAAAATGATGAGATTGATTCACTTTGTTTTATTCTCATGATTCATATTGTTATACATATAGGGAGAGATATTTCATATAGAGAGAGAATGATTTGCTTTGCATACATGATTTCTCTCTATACTTTGTTATTTTATGTAAATTGAATTAATATACAATGAGGTTTCAAAGCCAAGTTGTCGTATTCCTTGTCCATATGGTTGTAGTTACATACAAGCTAGCAAAGTTGCAGCGAAAATGAATTCATTGAATCATAGGATAGTTCAGCTATGGAGTCTTGGACATCAATTTTTTTACTTTATTACTATGAATGTCATGTAGTGAGTAAGAGGTTTTGCCACACAAAAATACTAAAAGAGGATTTTGTAAGGACTATAAGTGTTGGCTATTTTTGTGAACAAAACATTTTCATATAAACTTGTTTTATGTTCGCTATCATGTCTATTAAGAAAAAACAAAGAAATGTTATGGTTCTAGATAGTCGTAATTCAGGTTTATCTTTTATAACTATAAAAAATAATATTACATTCATATTTATATGAATTTAATTTAGGCTTTTGGTTAAGTCAATTACGATATTATATGATTAAATTTTAAGCCTTCTTAGTTTGTGGGATCAAACCTGGTAGTAGACAGATCGATCCCACTTTGATCATCCTCTCTCTGCATAAAACTGAGCACACCAATTTTACACAATGGATGGATCCCTTTTATAAATGGATCAATCCCCATTTGAGAGTATCAGTAGGATTTTGATTCTTATTCGATTGTGCTCATTCTACGTAAATTTTAAAATGAGGTCTAGATAAAGGGATCAATCCCTCGTCTTATTGGCATAACTTATTTTTGGGAGGAATCAATCCCACTATTGAAAACTGATGGATTCCATCTTTTTTTATTCACTTTTTAATCTCAATCAGCTACCACCTACCTAAAAAATTGTGCCACATCAAATGGTGATGTTTTTCTCTTTAGGTTTTCTATAAATATTCTATTCATCTCTCACAATTAAATACACAACTATAGAGTAAGTATTTAGGAGCACAATGTTTTCACATTTAGTTTCTCTGCTCTTTTTTCTCTTCTTTATTTTATGCTGAGTTTTATTATCTTATCTTATATATTCATATGATTATGGTAGCATAGATCTGAACCTGTTCATTGATTTTGAATCTTTAATTTCATATGATTATGGTAGCATAGATCTGAACCTGTTCATTGATTTTGAATCTTTAATTTCATATGATTATGCTAGTATAGATATGAGCCTATTTATTAAGCTTGTGTTTAATTGAAGTTCTAGAATTTGTTAGTTCATTTGATTTATTTTATATATGTTTTAACTCATCTAATTAGAATTGTTCATTATTAAATTCATTCTATGACACACGAGTATTTGTGTTTTCAATGCTAACTCTAGTTGCAACTTGATCCATAAACATGTCTGATTGGTGATGAGCTAATTAGAATATTAGTTTGGATACCACTCACATTAGTCTTGAAAATTATGAAAATAGAATATGGGCTCATAGGTAATATACATTGGGGTAGTGTCCTAAGAATGGTAACATAAGACCTAGTTTGTTCTTCTACATTTGATTTTCATAGTAGAAATGTTAGGTCGTTTAGTGGTCTGGTGGATTTTCTCTTAGATCATGGTTATAGCTTATGTTGTTTCTATATAAAAATATAATGTGTTAGGTTACGAAATTATAAATTGATAAAATTTAAAAATATCTATACTTACTAGGTTCTTTTTAAAACTTATAATTTTTTAACTATTTGTGAAAAAAATAATAATAAAAAAGGTAATATGAAAACATATAAAAATTAGGAAGCATATGGGAATGTCATAATAGGGATCAACTAGAGCTTATACCAAAGATGACCTTCCTAACACCATAAGTCCTACCCATGTTTGAACATATGATAAATATATGAATTTTTTTTAAAGAGTATTTGTAAGATAAAAAACATTTATGCTTTTAATTTTTCCTAAGAATTTTTTCTCATACGTTGGTGTAATCTGACTCTAAGAATGAAATGAATTATGTTAGTTTTTAAGGAAATTTCATTGTAAATTTTATATTTTTATTTTTGGAAAACATAGTATGTTATACATATGGTATTGAAATTAAAACAATCTAACACAATTGAATGATAAAAAAAATTGTAAGAAAATTTAGGTAGAAAAAATGGTTTACTAAATATTCTATTTCATTTTTTTTTGCAAATCTTTTTTACTTTATTTAATTTGTTAGTTAGTTTGCGCTACAAAAAATTAATGGTAAGGGTAAAAGGACATAAAAATCCTTTAATTATCACATTTTAATCATGCGTAGGATTATTGTTATGATTAATGGAATGAGCCAACGTTTAGTCTTTTTGAACTAATTTAACCCATTAGAAAAATAATGGGATTTATAAAACCTAAGATAATAATTTTACAATTTAAATGTATTTTCAAACATAATTTCAAGAATAATCCAACCTTTTTGTTTTGTTTTTTCCTAGTAAGTGTAATTTGAGAGATGGAGAAGAAGAGAAAACAGCGCAAGGGAGAGTTGATTAGACAAAATTCTTATATGATTTATTGATCTCATTAAGGGTATATATAGCCTTACAAATAAAAGAGAAACAACAAAGAAGAAAAATGCTAACTAGTTCTGATTCCCTAACTACCTACATGGTCCCTCTAGTATGCACCTATCATGTCTACCTCGTTGAGCACTACTGCGTGCATACGTTCCAGCCTTCGCCTAACCATCTCTACGCCATAAGTAACCAACGCCTACACACATAAGCATCCTTAAGGCACATGCATCCCAGCCCCACGGTTGGCACATATCATTCCTCATCCACTTGAGGATCCTTGTCCATAAGGATAAAATCAGGATAAGCCTTGTTGAATATGGAGCGAACTTATATGCCACAACACCAACTAGGGCCACTACTTTGTATGGACTATAAAAACGTGGAGCGAGCTTCATGGGAGAATGAAAAGCCATTGAAGTTTGTCTATAGGATTAGAGTTTCATGTATACATAATCCCCCTTCAGAAAGGAAACCTCATGCCGGTGTTGATCAACTTGACATTTCATTTGATTCTGAGCCTGTAGAAGGTTATGGTGCATGTCACATAGAATAATGTCTCAATCATACAGAGACTCTTCCATTGCTTGGACGTGAGAAGTACATGGGACATAGGCTAATAAGTGTAGAGGTGGAATTCCATAAATTGCTTCAAATGGTGTCATCTTGATGGATAAGTGATTTGAAGTATTGTTTAGCCCATAGAATCCTTTCAACCCATTGTCATGGTTGATCACCAGTGAAGCAGCGTAAATATTGTTCCAGAGTATAGTTGGTAACCTCTGTCTAGTCGTCTGTTTAGGGGTGGTAGCTTAAGCTTATGCATAATTTGGTCACTTACAGCTTAAAAAAGGCTCACCAAAATGAGCTTATAAATACCTTATCATAATCGCTAACTATGGATGTTAGAATGCCGTACAGGAAAACCACATTAGCCACAAATGTCTTGGCCATAATCATTGTGGTAAAGTGGTGTTTCATGGAATTGAAATGGGCATATTTTTTCAAGCGATCATGGTATACCCTTTAGAGGACGATAACCCTTCAATAAAGTCCATTGAGATTTCAGTCCATATTTGGGAAGGGATTGTCAATGGTTGAAGAAATGTTGATGGTTTCATACAATCTGTTTTTAACCATTGGCACACATCACATAGGCCCATGAATTCCTTCACCCTTTGGCTCATGTTACACTAGTAGAAGTTCTGTTTGATGCGAAAGAAGGTTTTGTGAAACCCAAAGTGCCCCTCAATAGGTGGTGAGTGGTAATCATCCAAAATTTGTGGAATTAAGGATGAGTTGGAGCTTAAATACACCTTGTTCCCCTTGAACTATACCTCATTACATTGAGACAACTTGTGGGAAGCTAAAGATGAGGTTTTGGCTAACAGTTTTTCATAAAATGAGTCTTGTTGGACTTCCTTTTGGAGCACGGGCCACCAGTCTACTCATGCTTGAGAAATGGATAAAAATTGAAACTTAATTACACTTGATATGGAATCTACACTATGATTTTCTAGTCCATATTTGTACTCAATTTTATAATCATAACCAAGAAGTTTTGGTATCTAACGTGTCTACCCTGGTGTTGTGATTCATTGCTCCAACAGGTACTTGCAAATTTTTTATTAGTGCCGATTGTGAATGGTTTTCCTAGCAAGTATGGATGCCATATTTTGATGGCTTTGAAAATGGATAACATTTTCTTCTTATAGGTGGATAATGCTAAGGCTGACCCTTTTAGCACTGCACTAAAATATACCAATGGTTTATTTTCTTGGATAAGGATGGCCCTAAGGCCAATTCCACTGGCATCGCATTCGATCATGAATCATTGAGTGAAATTTGGAAGGCGTAATATATTAGAGGAGGTTAAGACTTCCTTTAATTGTTTGAAGGCCATCTTTGTAGCCTCATTCCATTGAAATCCATCCTTACTCAATAGATGGGTCAAATGGGATACTATACCACCAAACTGACGAATAAATTTTCTATAATAGCCTACTAACCTGAGCAACCGCCAAACTCCTTTGGCTATGGTTGGTGTTGGCCATTCAATGATAGTCAATTTTTTGCTAGATCAACCGAGACTCCTTGTTCTGAAATAATGTGGCCCAAGTACTACACCTTTAACATACCAAATTGACATTTAGATTCTTTTACAAACAAACTATTGGTTGATAGTATTTGGAGAACTTGTTATAGATGCACACTATGGTCTTCCCATGATCAGAAGTATATCAGAATATCATCAAAGAAAGCCAAAATGAATTTCCTAAGGTAGGGTTAGAATAGATCATTCATGAGACTTTGGAAGGTGGCTGGGGCATTGGTGAGACCAAGTGGCATCACTATGCACTTATAATGGCCCTTATGTGTTTGTAATGCTTCTTAGGAATGTCATCCTCGTGAACTCGTATCTAGTGATAACCTAATTGTAAATCCAATTTGAATTAGACCTTGGCTCAATGGAGTTCATCTAATAATTCATCAATAACAAGTATAGGATATTTATCCTTGGCAGTGATCTCATTAAAAGCTCTATAGTCCACATAGAATTTCCATGCTCCATCTACCTTCTTAACTAACAAGATTGGTGATGAAAAATGATTATTACTAGGACTTATCAAACTAGATTGCAAGAGCTCATGCACCATCTTTTCTATTTCAACTTTTTGATAATAAGGGTAACGATATGGTCACACATTCATCAGTCTTGCGTTTGGTTGTAATGGAATTCGGTGGTCATGCAGTTGCCATGATGGTAAGCTGATGTGGGATTCAAATACATGGGAGAATTCTACAAGTAGCTAGCCTATCTAAGATGGGTATGATTTGAGTTGACCGTTGTTGTTGCTAGAAGAGACTATTTGGAAAAACAACCCAATGCCTTATAACCCATTGAATTCCTTGTTAGTTAAAGCTTCAATGTTGGTTCGTCTTAATCCTTGGAATGTATGGGAAGTCCCTCATATCTTGAAACTTATAGTGAGCAGATTATAATCCATCTCAATGGGTCCAATAGTTTTAGGCCATTGCACCCCCAAGACCTATTAGTATGCCACAACTGGAAGAACATAGTAGTCTACAATGAATGGATACCTTTGAATGGTGAGGGTGAGACTAC
Source organism: Hippophae rhamnoides (assembly GCA_033030585.1). Lineage (NCBI taxonomy): Eukaryota > Viridiplantae > Streptophyta > Magnoliopsida > Rosales > Elaeagnaceae > Hippophae > Hippophae rhamnoides. Next base: position 20,129,498 of record CM065435.1, read on the forward strand.
GAAATTGTCTAGTACATTCTATTTTCTCATGATTAGCCACCATGACTTCAAGTTTCTTATCTTGGTTTATTGACAATTTAAATTGAAAGGTTAAGGCCTGATCAATGAAGTAATGGGTGCTACCATCATCTATCAGCACTAGCACCTTCTTATTTTTTAACTTACCCATGACACACATGGTTTGCGGGTGTTCTATGTTTACTATGGCATGAAAGGAAATTTCTGGCATAACTTTCTGATGCTCCTTTTCTAGAAGGGAAACTTCATTGCCTTCAGTGTGAATTTGAGGTGAATCCTCAATAATAAATAGTTGTGGTCGTGCACAATAATGACCTGCAACAAACTTCTCATCACAATAGTAATATAGGCCTTTATCTCTTCGTTCGTGTGCTTCTTGGTTTGTAATTCGGCAGAAGGGCCTTGGTTGAGTTGTTGAGCCTTGATTCAAATGATAGTTAGGTGAAAGTCCTAACACACCAACTATGGGGTTGGGCGAGGACCTTGGTGTCATTGAGGTTGTTTGGAAATGAGGTGAATGAGTTGGCTTTTTTTACAGTTGATTTATGTCTTCGATAAGCCTAGCCACCCTTATGGAATTTATCGATGTCCGGGGTTATTTCATTTTGACATCTAGGTGGGTTTCATCTCAAAGTCCAACAATAAAACAACCCATAAGAAACTCCTCTAGCAAGCCAACAACTCTGTGGGAAAAGCTTCCTGATAAGTGGCTATGCTCGTGGTCTATTTAAGGCGAGTTAGGGCCTCAGACAGCTCCTCGAAGTTTGTTGTGCCAAACCACAATTGTGCAACCTTGGTGAACTCATCCCAGGTGAGTGGTCCACAAAATTTGGTAAGCCATCTAAGCCATTATAGGGCAATACATTCTAAATGGAAGGAAGCCAACTGCACTTGTTGATCAAGTGCGATGTTGGTGAATTCAAAATATTGTTCTTCCTTATGAATCCAGCCAGTTGGGCCCTCACTAGTAAATTTTGGAAAAGACAACTTAAGGTGCGGGTGAAAGTGGTCATGGTTAAGGCAAGAAGTATGTGGATATGAGGATTCATCCCGTGCAAATGGGTTGATTTCAGGTGGGCTACGGAAGGCACAAAGGGCTTGTAGCTCGGTGAACACTGCTTGTAAGGTAGCACCAACTTGATCAAAGCCAGACTCATGTAGTGCGAGAGTTTCCAATACTTTGTTGTGAAACTCGGTGTTGGACTTGCTACAGGTGTCCATGGTTCTGATACCAATGATAAGTGTAATTTGAGAGATGGAGAAGAAAAGAAAATAGAGGAAATGAGAGTTGATTAGACAAAATTATCGTATGCTTTATTGATCTCATTGAAACTATATATAGCCTTACAAAGGAAAGAGAAACAATAAGGAAGAACAATGCTAAATAACTTTGATTCCCTACCTATATGGTCCTTCTAGTATGTGTTTGTCATGCCTGCCTCACTGCGCACAATGTGCGTGGGTTCCAACCTTTGCTTAACCAAGTCTACGCCAATAGTAACCAATGCCTACACACATAAGTAACATCAAGGCACATGTATCTCAGCTCCACAGTTGGCACGTATCATATACCTAGTCATGTTCACTACTTACTTTTACTAAAGCTAGCCGTGGAAGAAGGATGTGAATTTTAAAGTCACTACAATTTATGCTTGATGTTCAAATGGAAGATATTTTTGGTGTGAGATACTCCATTATAAAGCAATTAGAGGTGAAAATGTTATATTATGATATAATTATATATTATAATTTGTTTATATATAAAATTTTATTTTAATATACGTAAAGAAAATATATATATATATTTATTTTTTATATATAAATAAATATATAATTTTTAACTTTATAAAAAATAAAATCTTATTTAATGAAAATAATTAAAAATAAAATTATATTAAATAAAGAAGTTATTCATGTAATAAAGAATATATCAATTTAATTAAGATATTTAAAATTGTATACTAAAAAAATGACATTTTATTCCGCAGTCACCATTTGAATCATAATATGATGGGTATGCTTGAATTGATGTGTAAAAATGTACTTCGAATCAAAACAAAAACGTTCTTTTTGTCAAAAGGCCAAGGAGATATAGAAGTCTAGAATTACTTCACATCAAAATGAAGGTAACATCTTTATCGAGCCCATTAACAATAACGTTTTTAAAGGGGGATGGGATAGCTGCTTTATACTTTAGCTAAATAGACATCTCAATTTTTTTTTTATATTTTATATTTTAAAGAAATAAATAATTTATTGAAATAAATAATTTTAAAAAATATTTATTTCAAAACGAATATTATCTATTTAAGTGAATATAATACATATTTTTTTTATTTTATAATTATAAATAATTATATTTTAATATTATTATTAGATAAAATTAATAAATATTAATCATTAAAAATATTTACTTATTCAATTAATTGAAATCATGCAAAATAAAAATAAATAAATATTATATAAACATCTTTTTCAGTGTTTTTTTTTGTATGGCTCTTATTTCTCTCTTTTATGTGTCATTTATTTTAATTAAAATTTAAAATATATTTTAATTATATATTTATTTTATTTATATTTTAAAAATAAATAATATAACTTTATAGATAATTTTAAACTTTTATTTTATTTCAAATTTTTTCAAGAAGTACGTGCAATTTTTGTGTTGGACACCCCTGCCTAATATCTTTCGTGCTGGATTATTATTCAATTTAAACTCAAATTTAAATTTAAATATATGTATAATAATAAATTTATTTAGAACGCATATTTAATAATAGTGTTCATGATCAAACTCTTATTTTATGATGCATAGCATAGTGTTTATGTAATTGAAAAACTATTTATGGGTGGTTTATCAAAATTTTAATAAAATTTATACTTTTAAACGCATATATAAATATATAAGTTTTTTTTAAGATATATATTCAAAATCATGAAGGGTCTGAAATGATAGGACCCTTAAGATAAGGTCATTTAAGATAATAATAATAAAAAAAGAATATGGCAAGTTATTATGTTAAAAATATAGTTGTAATTACTGGTTTACAACTCTACCAGAAAAATAACTTTTATATCTTTATTTATTATGTTTTTTATTATTTATTTATATTTGACAATAAAGTTATAATGTGATTAATTAATTCTTTTCAACTAATAAAATTTAAATTTATAAAAAATATTAAAAAAATTATTTTATAAGAAATTATTCATTACTTAATTAATTAACTAAGTTTAATATCATGAAAATCATTTAAATATGTAAAAGATTTAAAATTTTGATTATAATTATAAATTTAAGCAGTGTAGTAATAAAAATATATATAAAATAAATAAAAATTTATATTTATATTTTTGTTAAAGAGCAAAAGAAGAAACATATAAGGATAAAATTTGAGAATAAATATAAAATTGTATTTACGTATACTAGAAAATAATAAAGAAATATAACTAATTTTTTTTAATAATTGGGTCTTCTATTAAATATAACATGAAATTAAAAAAAAATAATATAATATTAGAGGATGAAGAAATTAAAAAAAAAACTGAACTTACTGTTAAAATTGTTATTTTAAACATCGTTTTTATCGGAGGATAATTTACAACAATTATTTAAATTAGACTATTTAATGATAATAAACTAAGCATTCTAATATTATACGAGGGAATGATTGTTATTATTTTAAATATTAAAGAATTTTAAATAGTAAAAAGGGTCAAAATAATCATTTTGCGTAGTATTTAAATGTCGTGTATTTCACTTAGCTTTAGATAAATTTCATTTAATTATTTTAAATATATAATTGGTGTTTATTAAGGTCAAATTAAAAATTTTATATTAAAATAATATATATTTAAATCTAAACAAATTTTGGGAGGTTATTTTTAAAATTTTAATTTAAAAAATAAACAGTAATAATTTCTTTCATTAATCCTAAATCCCTGTTATTCTTAAATCTTCGTTAATCATATTTGATGCATATTATCTAATATCCTTAACTTATCTACAAATTAATATGTATAAATATAAAACATGATATACATAATTATATATACATTATATTTAAGAATATAATACCTATTTAATATATATGATATTTTTAAAATACGATAAAAATATAAAAATTAAAATTTTGTAAAAAAGATTGAATATTTACGTAAATATTTGCATGATCTACCTTATGGTATATATGTTCTCACCTTTCCACCATCATTTTTGTCATTATGCTTTAAAAGGTTTAGTGGTTAAGGAATAGGATATTATCAAAAGATATCATTTATCCACTTAATCTCTTATCTCTAATATTATTCATTCATAGGATTAATGAATTTAAATATTCACTTTTAAAGTGCATTCAACCTACTGAATTTTTAGATATAAAGAACTTTAATGTCATCCCTTAAGATTGAAAAATCTATCCTCTAATACTTTCAAATTTAGTTTTGATGAAACTTAGTAAATTGTGGTATGTTTAGACAAATTTTTTAAAGTGTTTGCTAAGCCTCAACATTTGAAGCTATTGTTAAATATATTATTAAATTTAAACATCTTACTTCATTTATAAAAATAATAAAAAAATAATTGGTGATTTCAATATTCAATTCCATTTGAAAAGTAACTAAAGTGTTATGGATATAATTCGTTTCATTAAATCATTCATCCCTCACTTCTCAATGATCTTTATCAAGTCAATCCCACGTCATAATTAGAAATGGGCATAAGAACGAATGAGTACAGTTTTTGATATAATTGTTCTCGAAATCAAAGTAATAAATACGTACTCGAAATTGTTCGAAAACCGTTACAATTCATGAACGATTTTTATCTGGGAGTAACAGGTGGGATGAATAATAAATAATATCTAAAATTAAATTGATTTTTTTTCAAACTCATTAAAAAATATTTAATATAAATTAATAAACAAAAGATGGATGTGAATTAGTGATATTGAGCATTAAAATATGAGTAAGAAATTTAAGGTTTGAATTTCTGAAAATTAAAATTTTAATTTAATAAATATATAAATTAATTAAATAAATATAACATATATTGGATACGAGAGAACGAATATTAGTATAATTATACCCGTTTCGTAACTATTACTTTCTGATCGGGTAATACCCAAAACCATCAATATCTTTAAAAGTAATTCGATAAAGATTAAACCAACGGTATAAATAATCGTAGATATCTGAACTTGTAGTTAAAATATTCATTTCTTAGTCACAATAATGAAGTAGCTCATAACTTAGTGCATTGAGATGCATACATCAACTTAAAGGTAAAATTAAGCCCAAAAGAGTTACTTGTCAATATTTAAAAATGATACTAAACAAAAGATTAAGATTGTCTTCCTGTTTATGTCGAAGAGAATTACATATATCACTACTCTTACAAATAACTAGTTTGAAAAAAATCAAAACGCATAACTAGAAGATTATATGAGTGAAGCCTCGTATAGAGAAGTGTTATTTATTTTTTAAATGTATTATTTACTAATTAATTCTCTTTATATATTTTATTAAATATTTATTTTTTAAAAAATCATATTAATTTTAAATATTATTAACCTAAAATATTACATAATTATCAAGATTTATGTAACTTGAAAAAGTAAGTTCCAATAAGTCTAATTGCACATGAATTTACTGAAAGACTAACATGTGGATAACGCTAACATGCCCATGTTCACGTGAACATCATCCACGTGTAAGTCTAACTAGGAATGAGTACGGGAACGGATGGAGATAGTTTTTGATATAACTATCCATGAATTAAAAAGTAAAATATGTACTCAAAATTATTCAAAAACTGTTACAGTTCGAGAACAGATTTTATTTGCGGCTAACGTGCCAAGACAGATTATAAATAATACTCGAAATTAAAAGTGTTTTAATAAATATATAAATTAATTAAATAAATATATTGTAAGAAAAACTCTTTACATATTGTAAGAAAAACTATTTTCATCACCGACATGAATTGCAAGAAATTGATTTTTTTCGATCAATATTTTTTAAATATTTTTATATTTAAGAAAATTAATATTTTAATAAAAATAAAAATAAAAGTTGAAAAATAATATTCTTTTATATTATAAATATAACACAATCATAATCAATATTCTTTAATATAATTTAATAAAAATTATTATAAACATATTACTATGCTAAATCTTAAAATTGAAATATGTAATTGTTGGGTATAAAATAGTTAACATCAAATATCATAATATAAGAACATTTAGTCAATAAATACCTCCTAGGTTAACTCAATCAATGCTAAATTAGTAGATAAATATCAATTAAATATATAACATGATATACAATTAACATTCAAATATTTAATTATTCGACAATGAGATAATTAAACAAATAATACTCTAACATTTAAAGATACGTCGTCGGTATGAGTAAGAATTGTCATCAAGTATATTTTTTCTATCAATAGACACCACTATTCAACATTATATGATAACTCTATATACTATGTCTAAATATTTTGATATATCTCTCTATATCATAAGGAGAGATACTAATCTTTTCGTTCTTCTCGTTATTTTGACTTACTTAAGCATTAGAATATCAAAGAATACGAAATCCTCCTATAATATAAAGTTTTAATATTGTTTTTCTATTCTCAAATCGACGTGAAGTAAAATGCGCATTCAGTTAATGATATTGATAATAATCGATATCAATAATAATATTTTTCAACTAATAATAATTTGGCAAGCGCCTTTAATTCTACTAGCAATGCTATATGCATATCCATGTTAGATATCGTAAGTAGTTCTGTGTAATGCAAGCTAATTAGAAATTTCTTTTTAATATTTCTTTATTATTTTCCAAAAGAACTGGACAAATATTTCTATACCAAGCAGCCCCTGTATTACCTTGATGGTAATTTTTAATTTAATTAATTGAATCAAATTTAAATTAAAAAATTCAAATACAATATAAATTGAATTAAATTTGAGTTAAAAAAATTCAAATATAATATAAATTGAATTAAATTTAAGTTAAATTTGGACTAATTTAAAATATTCTAAAAAATTAAATTAGGTTCGAACAAGTCTGTTTGTCTACAATAAAAATTAAAAATATGATTTTATGTTACATATCTAAAATATTATGGATGATATTTATTACTACAATAAAGGATTTTTAAATCGATTATTAACTGATTGAGAAATTTTAAGTCGATTTACTCGACATGATTTTAATTTTTAAGTCGATTATGCAATAGAATCTGCTTAAAATTTTAAATTGGTTCTTCGGTATAATCAACTTAAAATTTAAAGTCGATCCTACATATTAACCAACTTAAAATTTAAAGTCTATCATACATGTCAACCGACAAAATTTTAAGCCGGTTCTATGGTATGACCCCTAAATATATCTTGATTATTTTCTTCTAGCCTCCTTGTATTCGGCACATACTTCTCATAAATCTTCAAAAATTTGTCTATTATCTCGTTTTACTCAAACCAAAGAACTACATATATTTAAATTGAAAATAACAATTAAATATCAAGAATTCACAAAAAATAATTTATATATATTAAAAGATTAATATATTAGTTATTTAACAAGCATACATGCACTATTACCTCAATGTTCTCATGGCCTCAAATGAATAGGCTTAAAAAACCGACATTACTTGTATACTATGTAAAATATCAAATCTAAAGTCTTCGAGGCTAATAAATTTAAAGTATGATTATGAAACAAGTGAGCACATCAAATAGCACCTCACAAGTATTACGATTCCAAAAACGTATATGAACAAAAAATATTTCATAATCAACATTATAAATTTATTTAAAATAACTTATATGTTACAAGAGTATATTAGTAAAAGACATTATCATATCTTTAATTGGCATGTTAATATTTGAGATGATCTCGCTCATAAATTTCATAACAAAATGTACATGGTTTATCAATTCGAGCATCTTTATTGTTCAATTCTACAATTCATTAAATTTATAAAATTTATTTTTGATATTTTCTTGCACATACCATAACTTTATCCCAAATAAGTTTATGTGATTTTTTAAAGATAATATCCTTACTTTTATTTCACAGCTTCCATGCCCTATTAAATTGTACATCAATTATTATTTATTAAATATTACAAATAATAATAGAAGAAAAATAGCTAATTATAATTCTTACATTTCAAGAATTGTTTTTGTGTCTTTATTTAATTCTATGGATGCCAAATCACAATACCAAATATGATTACCATATAGATCAAGGATTATCAACATCCAATGATCTTAACCTTGCTCAAACTTTAGTGGCCAAGGGATTATCAACTTTTGACTTCTCTGAAGTGTTAATGCCCTATCACATAATTGTTTCATTCTTATGCTAGCATCATGCTCTTGATATTGATTCACATATGGTGAATCATAAAACATCGCTAAATATGACAGGTGATTAGCTTTAAGTCAATAATAACATGCTCTATATAAAAGAAATATATATAAATAATTAGATAATATAAACATAATTATATACTTTATAGAAATGAAATTTATTTGCTGATTGAGAACTCAACTTATCTATACTTGAATTATACTTAAGTCAATCATTTAAAATTTAAATAATTGAAATATGCACTCAATCAATATATAAGATTATCCAATGTCTATTCCATATATTTCTTTATAAAGTGGCACAATCTATCCATCATTCATATTATTTTTGCTTACAACAATCGTTATCAAAGAGCCAAGATTTTTAAAAGTTTATAGCATAATTTAATTATACTTTTTTCATGGCTTCTTCTTAAATGACTAGGTGCGTGATAATCGTCTACTAGATATAGATTTTCCACTAGATATAGATTTTCCATGAGATACTTCCTTTGCATCTCTTAAATTTGTGATACTTACTATCTTCGATACAATAGACTAAATAATAGCTATTATATTAATCACAATAAAAGTATATATAATAATAAAATACAAGTAGTAAAAAAGTTTTATCTTAAGTAAAATAAATAGTACCATACAAAATTAAGCACAACTTAATTTGACGGCCAAGCCACATATTATTCAACAACTTCTTTGAATGTGGTAGCATCAGAGGGTACTAGTAGTGGAAAATGATTGATCAATTACTGTTCGCCAATGATTTGTCAAATATTGATTATGAATCTTTCGATCATTGCTCAATTGTTGTATCATTTCAATAGCAACATAGTTCATAAATGATTGATCTTTCAACAAACATTTCATATATTGTAAAACAATTTAAGCATTATATACAATAAATAAAATATATAATAAAAAATAAAATTAATATACCATCTACATAAGCTTTAAATCTTACCATAAATGGTTCATTAGATGGAGGAAGACTCTCATGTGGGGTAGTTATTGGAAGAACATTATCATCAAAATATTCTTATGATTGATGATAAGAATGCACATATTGGATTTGAGATATTGGACTACTATGAGATTGCATGAGTATTCCTAGCATATATGTGGGTCCAATATGATGAATATATCCAATAGAGGACATAGGTTGGCCATGAGATTGCATTGTGGTATACCTGGCATGGATGGTGGCAAGTCTAGACAATAGGGCATGCCTTGATTGTAGTATGGTGATATGCTTGGCATGTGTTATGATGCCCCAACTTGGTAACTTTGAAACTGCTTTATACTTGCAAGCTCACTTAACATAGTAGCCTTAAAGGAGTTCAATTCTTCTTCAACTTTATTCAACTTATCCTTATTGGCCATCTTAGGCCTTTATTTTGGTATATTGAAAAATTCTATGTAACCATCATATTGGCTTCCTCCCCTAACCCAACCAAGATAATCATGTCTAAATGCATAATATATGGCATCTTTTTCTAGTTGCTCAATTATTTCACCCATATTTATTTGTTCTTGGATCGTTTTGTACAAATAATAAAGTAATAAAGAATATCATACATTATTACATGAATATACAAAAATCACAACAAGGACTTTGTATCAAGTTAAATTACTAACCAACTTATTAAGTTTTTCTTCTCATCGTTTATTCATCATTTTGACTTCTTCAATTTTGGTGTCTTTGTTTCTATATACAGGTCAGCTCGAGCAACCGGTCTACCCAATTCAACTTCCTACATATATAAATTAAATAAATTTATTAACCAATTTATTAACTTAAGTTAGAAGAAAATAAATATAAAAATAGTTATAAATTCACAACTCAATATTACCATTCTTTTTCTAACTTCAAGATTTATTAACCTCCCAGTATTGTTAGGAATTTTTTTTGTATGTGTTTATTTTGGTGTTTTTCCATAATGATTTGAAATTCATATGTACGTCTATAATTTATAAAATCTTTCATACTTGCGGTTCTATCCGCGAGTGATCTTTAGGGATTTTATAAAACTCTTCTTCATTAAGGGGTTCCACATATAGAAACACATAATTTCTAGCCAATTTAGAAGTTTTATATTAATTACATGCCTTATTTGTAATTTCGTAGCACTTATTAGCCCAATTATAGAAGAATTATGTAAAAAACACATTTTAGAAGAAATATAATACAAAAAGATATAATATGTAATTAATTATAAAACAAAAATGGTTTTTCACACCTTGTACTTTTCACAATCTTCAAATTTACTCCAATTATTTATATTGATTGGTATACTGGACTTATCATTATGTTTAATTAGGTTGTCGATCGTATGTGTGTGTGTGTGTATATATATATTACTTCACAATCACTTCAAATCTATGACAAAGAATTATTGTGATCAACTAGATCATCACATCATACATTAGGCAATTTGAGGAAGTGTTAACATAACAGACCATTTTGAATCAATTTGATAGCTGACGTAAAATACTTATTTTGCATGAAGTGTTAACATGAAAGGATCATCATTGTAACCTATCATGGATAAATTTACAAGGATAAATCCAAAATATCTATTTTATATCCAACATTTATAATGTTTTCGATCTAATCGCACAAGAATATTGTTTCATGGAAGACCTCATAATTGAGTTCCCAAATTTTTTCAATCATACCATAATGTGTTCTATTCGAAAGTACAGGATTACCATATTTCGAACTAACAAATTTCCAAGTTTGTGTAACCATTTTCACACCACTATTCTGGTTTACTCGAACTTTGTCTCTTGAACCATTAATTGTGAAACTAGAATACGATTTGACATCAAATTTTGGACCATGTGCAAGTTATTCCAAACTTTCCATTATTTTATATATATATAAACATGAAATGTGTTTAAAACAAAGTTGTACAATATTAATCAACTGTACAAATGAATTCTTGTATGTGACACTTACATGGATGCAATATATATATATATATATATAAACATGAAATGTGTTTAAAACAAAGTTGTACAATATCAATCAGCTGCACAAATAAATTTTTGTATGTGACACTTACATGGATGCAAAACCAATTAATAAGCTATTGTTTATGCTTATCATACAACCATTTTTCTCTTTCTTTTTTTAATAGCGAGGATCAACATTTAGTGATCAAATACATTCTATAATATTATGAAAGATATTAATTATGTGTCATTAATAATTAAATAAATAATAATTTTATTTTATATGAAAATGGTGAACCTGACATGCATTGTCATTACTTACTCTATGTACATTTGTGCCTCATTATTATTTACCTAAAATGATTCGGTGTGCTTTTTTTCATCGAGTGTGATCAATGAACAATTTCTTACTTCTACCAAGTAAAGGGTGACCTACTTGTATTATGTGACGTTCTAAGAAAAACTTGTGTGTAAGATTTCCAATTTTAATGCAACCATTAAAGTATTAAGAACAAAACTCAATAGCCTTTTTAGCAATGTAATGTTCCACCGTGTATCTTTTCAGGATGATTTCTATTATTTACATATCTTTTAAGGACTTGCATGTATCTCTCAAAATGATACATCTACCTTAAGTAAGTAGGACCACACAATTGAACTTCTCGAACTAAATGAACACACAAGTGAATCATTATATTGAAAAAAGAAAAAGAAAAATATTTTTCAAGTAGATGCAAATCCTCCACAACATCTTTCTATAAAGAGTTTAACTCGCTAACTGATATAAATTTCTTACATATTGTATTGAAAAATGAACAAAGACAAACTATTGATAATCAAACATGTTTTGGAAGAATTGACCTAACAACAACTGACAATAATTGTTACATTAAGATATGATAGTTATGTGATTGCAATTCATAAAGTTTCATATCGGTCATAAACACAAAATTTCTTAATTTGGATGAGTAACTATCAGGAACTTTTACACCCACCAAACAATTACAAAAAACATATTTCTCTTTTTTTGACATTGTATATGATTTTGGGGGCAAGTATTTCGATTCTTATCATTTTCCACTCTTAGTGCCAATTTAGGTCATATGTTTGGTTTCTTTAAATCTTATCTTGCTTTAATTTCATGCTTTTTTTTCAGATATAGTAAGTAATGTACCACTCAAGCTCTCATATACATTTTTCTTAATTTGCATGACATCTAAGATGTGACGAATGTGTAGGCCTTTCCAATAAGGTAATTTCCAAAATATTGATTTTTATTCCAATAATCATGTTCTATTATTTGAGTAACATTTTCATTGCACATCTTTTATTAGTTGACCTCTTTCGTTTCCCTCCATCAATTAGTGTTCCTTTTTTCATCTTTCCATATCATTTGAATGTCATACCATTCAATTGCATTAATATCTTAACCCTTCACAAAGGTCTTGGTACATGATCATGATTTTTTTCACCATCGAAAGGTTTCTTTTGGTATCTAAACTTGTATCCTGATGGCAAAAATATTCTATATCTTCTATAAGACATTTGTCTTCCATGAACCAGATAAATTGTAAATGTCATCTCTACATATAGGGCATCCTATATAACCTTTTTGTTTCATATCCTTACAAGTTTTCATAATCAGGAAAATCATTAATTGTCCATAAAATGACCCCCTTCAAGTTAAAGTATTCTTCCTTATGTGCGTCATTAATATTTACATTATCATTCCCTAACATCTTTAAGTCATCTATCATAGGTTTCAAATAGACATCAATATCAACTCCTGGTTGTTCCGGTCTTGAGATCAATAATGTTAGCATCATGAATTTTCTTTTCATACAAACCCAAGGATGAAGATTGTATGTTAACATATTTACTAACTAACAGTTATATCTACTACTAAGAGAACTATGTGGATTAATTCCATTAGTAGCAATGGAAAGACAAAGATTGCACGAATCAAATGAAAATTGAGGGGATAAATTATCTACTACTTTCTAATTTGGAGAATCTAAAGGATAAAATAACATCCCATCATTAAATCGATTCTCTAAATACCAAGTCAACATCTTCGATGTCTCTTTAGCTTTAAATAACCTTTTAATGCGAGGAATTAGAAGAAAGTACCAAAGAACTTTTGTGTGCACACCTTTTTTAGATGTTGTCTCATTTGTAGCATGCTTCTATATCAATTCTTTACACACCGAACAATCATTTAATGTCTCATATTATTTCCTATAAAGAATGCAATTATTTAGACAAGCATGAATCTTATGATATTTCATGCTGAATCGACTAAGAGATTTCTTTACTTCATACATTGAAGATGGAAACTCATTATCCTCAGGAAATATATCTATTAGTACATTTAGTAATTCTGTGAATTCGTTGTCAGAAAAATCATTTTTTGCTTTAACATTATGTAAATGAACCAATCCAATTTTTTTATTGTATTTCTTGCATTTGAATACAACTTTTGGACATCTTCTAAATGTTTTTTAAAGGTTTTGAGATCATCCTCACATAGTTTATTTCAACATGAAACATATTTTATATTTGTACATTATGTTTGAAGTGCCTATTATGATAAGATGTATATAATTCACTCACATCCTTATTTATTCTATTCTATGAGTATCATCAATATTTTTTTCATGATAATAATACCAACATTTATAACTCAAAAGAATACTCCTACGGATAAGGTGACATTTAACCTCATCAACATCATGAAATTTTTTATTTTTACATTTAACACATAGGCATTAAATCATATTGATTTCATTATTACTATTTCTATGGGGGAATTTCAAGAAAGTTTCAACTCAAAAAATATAATCTTGCTTAATTCTGCACTTTAACATCCAATATTTGTGCATTTTTTATTAATGAAATTAAACATATTAAATATATACTTAATAAAATTTATTAATCATCAATATATTTCAGAATTTATTATATGAAGTTTATATATTATAAGAATATCACTCAAAACATCATATAAAAATAATTATATAAAATCTAAACAACTAACAAATTCATTATAACATTAACAATATATAATATTATTTAATACATGTAATAATAAGTTCAAAAAAAATTAAATTCAATATATATATATAATATGAAATACATGAAATTAGTTAAAATAAATAAATAAAAAATATCTTATTTTCTTTTAACTTGAAAAAAATTGAATAACCTACATAAAACAAAAATATATACAAATAATCAATAACATATAATATATATATAAAAATTAGTTTTACAAAAATTAAATAAAAATATAAAACATCCATAATAAGTGTAAAATAATTCATAAAAATACTTACAAGAATAAAACAAGTGAGAAAATGAAGGAAAAAAGGTATGAAAATATCGAGTGTTAAGCTAAAAAAAGGTGGATCTAGATCAGAAAGTGGAGAGGAACAAATTCAACTGATGGTGCCAAAAATAGTGGTAAAAAATGGACACAAATGGTCAAAAATATCACACGATGAGAGAGAAATAAGGGATAGTAGCAAAAATTGTCGAGGCAAAGAGGAGAGGAAGAAGTAAAGGAAAAAAAAGACAATTAGTATAGGTTTTACTTATCAATCGATGCTACACATGACACGTAGCATCGGTTGACGTATAGAATCAATGCTACGTGACACATTTAGTGCTACATTGACA
This sequence comes from Hippophae rhamnoides, assembly GCA_033030585.1. NCBI lineage: Eukaryota > Viridiplantae > Streptophyta > Magnoliopsida > Rosales > Elaeagnaceae > Hippophae > Hippophae rhamnoides. Next base: position 20,144,533 of record CM065435.1, read on the forward strand.
CGCAGAACCAATGCTATGTGTGACTCGTCGGTCCTATGTGTTGAACGATGCTACATGTGATGTTGCGTTATGTCGTTTTACACATAGAATCGATGCTACACCACATGTAACATCAATCCTATGTTTAGAATCGATGCTATTTTTTATTTTTTTAGTATTTTTTTAATTTTAAGTCCATTTGAAGTCAACCTTTAATTTGAACCGGCTCTAAATTTTAAGTCAATTTATAAGAATTTTGAAATATAATTCATTGTAAGTCGGTTTTTTCTTAAAATTGATTTTAAATCCCGATTTAAATACTCTTTTATGAAATGATGTATAAATTATTTTAAATTTTAATGTTTGAATAATAATGTAATAAGATGTTATTAATGTGTGCACTTTTATGATTAATTAATTATTATAATATTATTTTTCCATTTTTATTGTTTCATGTAATATTGTTTGTACTAATGGGCTTTAATATCATAAAAAATATTTGTTTTCTTATAAAAAAGTTCAATTAACTAAAACAAACATGTAATAAAAATTCAAAATAATTTATACCAGCTCATTTGTGTTTGGTTTAGGGTTAGACTCACTTATATTGACTAGAATTAAATTTGATTTGATTTATGATTGAAATAATTTAAACTAAGCTAATTTGGGCTATCTCAAACTGACCCAACTACAAAAATTGATACCCGTAATTAAGACACTGTGAAATAGAATTGTTCCACCAATAAGGGAAAATATCTACAATATCATTGAGTTTTGTATTTTTTTCACAAAAATTCTCATTTTTTTTAAATATCAAAGATGGTTTTAGACTTTAATAAAAATTAAAAATAAAAATTATTCAACGATAATTTTATAATATCTTTAAAAATAAAATATATCTTTACTTTTAAGCACAAGATTTATTTTCTTATATTTTAGTATTAAATAATCAATAATGTTAAGCTTATAAAATAAAATAAAATATTGAATTTTTATTTTTACTATAATAATATAAATAGAAAAAATAGAAAAATCGGTAAATACATGTAAAACTAAAATAAATATATAGATGCTTAAAAATTAAAAAAAATAAAACTAAATATTTTTTATTTTTTAAAATCATATGAAGTAAAGTGGTTATTTTTTTATCTTTTTAAATAATTGAGGGTCTAATTTTAATTAAATTTAATAACATATAACAAAATTTGTAATGATAAAAATAACATAGTATTTTTAGATTTAATATTTATAGTAAAACTAATAAATATATTAACAAATTGAACTAATTTATAAACATATTTAAAAAAATGTGATTAAATCTTAAGGGATTAATTTTTATGGATTAACTATTTTAAACTAAATTACCATTAAAATATTTTTAATAAATTTTTAATTATTATAAATATGTATATTATTTCTTGAATGTGATAGGTAAATTTTTTATTATTTTAAATATACCAAAAATTAATTTTTTATTTTTTATAAGAAATTATAAAGAAAAATTGAAATAATCTTTTGGAATTTAATTTGTTAATTAATATTCTTAAAAATAAATATCAATAATGATAGAAAATTTTGTAAGAGATAGAAGTGGGGAATGAAATCAATAACATTAGCATAACTTTTAATGATTATTTTTTAACTTAAATAAGTTTTTATATTTCTATGTAATTCTTTAATTATTTTTTTAATCATAATAAGCATATTAAATAAGTAATTATTTTTTTGCATTGTTATTATTTTTAAAGGATACATTAATAATCTAAAAAAAATTAAATAAGTATGTAAGAGACAATAAATAAAAAAATTAATATTATTTCTAATGAAGACTATTTGTGATAATATATCTAACTTAGTATTATTAGAAACATTTTTTCAAATGTTAAGAACATTGGTGAAGAAAAGATAAATCTTAAGAGTATGTGTGATTTTTCCAACCAATCAAATAGGAGAATGGAGCAAAGGATCCCATAGTTTTGGAATTTAGTCCTATAACTTTGAAGAAAAAAAAGTTAATGTTAGTCCTAAAATGTGCAAATAAGTGATGTTGCTTTGGACTTTAGGATTAAAATACAACAATTTTAAAAGTTACGTTCCTAAAACGATCTAGTTAAAAAACAAAGGAATTAAAGTGATTATTTTATAAAAATTATGAGATTTATGTGTAAAAGAGTAATAATTACTTATAAACCTAACATTATTGTCATTTTTAATTAAAGAGGACACTCTTTTTAACTTTAATATCTTCGTCAAAGAGTAGGTAATTTGGTTCAATATTTTTTATTTTTAATATAATTTATTAAATTTTAATTCTATTCAATTGCTTGTCTTTCTCTTTGTAAGTCACATGTTTTTGTGAACGAAACTTATTAGATTTTTATCTTAACCCATTGATCAACTCATGTAAAAGTACATAAGAACTATAAGTTTTACAATCCCAAAAAATTAACCCCAAAGATTAATCCTAAAGGAATATAAGACTCAAGTTATTTATAAACTCACATTAACATCATTCTTTAGCAAAGTTTAAGCAAAGTGAGATAGTATGCATCAAGTGATGCCTCAATACTAGATTAGATGTTAAATTGAAAATATAAAATATTGAAGTTGTAAGGATTATGAGTGTTGGTTATTTTCATAGACAAAATATTTATCTGTCAATTTATTTTTAGGTCTGCTATCAAGTCTATCAAGAAAAGACAAATAAATGCTTGAATTTCAAATAATTGTACTTTAGGTATATCTTTGATAACTACGACACATATTATTATATTTATGCATTTAATAGCATATGCTTATAAATTATAAATTATTTGTAGTACTAAAATGTGGAATAAGATATGTTAAAATATTAGATAAAATATACTCTAAATTATAGCTGAAATTTTTAGCATAAAATCTATTTTAAAAGAACTTTTTTTAAAATATGAGTTTTCTTAATTAATGAGTATTACTAATCCTATTTGTAATAGAAAATATATTTATCAATTACATAGGATTAAGGGTTCTACCTTTTCCTATAAATAAAACTCATTACTCATTGTTTCAATCAACCATACAAGAGCATTATTCTATTCTTCTTAATTTCTCTCTTTTGTTTTACAAATATAAGATCATAAGTTTTTAGGCTTATTTATTTAGTTAATCTATCAAATATTTCTAGTTATATTTGATTGATTAATAAGCCTAATTATTTTATGATATTTTGATAATATGTTTTTATGGCTTCTTCTTTATTTTTGTTCTTAAATTGTTAGATCAAATAATTATTTTTGTCATATCATAGTTATTTGATTTGATTATTAATCTTTAAAGAAGTTATTTTTATTGAATTTGTACTTGATCTTTTTGCTCTAGGATTTACTAGTTGATTTGATTTATGTGGCATATGTTTTGAATAATCTAGTTAGGATTATTCATTATTAAATCCATTTTTAGAACATACACAGGAACTTGTATTTTTGTGTTAACCATTTTGTAGTTAATTTGGGAACGTATCCGGTTGGCGGGAAGCTGATTGGAACATTGGTTTGGAAACTGCTCATGCTAATATTGGAAACTGTGAAAATAGATAAGGGACTCGTAAGTAAGGTACATTGGGACAGTATCCTAGGAATGGTAGCATAAGACCGAGTTTGTAATCGAACATTTGATTTTCATAGTGGAAAGTTAGGTGGTCCAATGGATCGGTAAACTGGTGGTTTTCTTCTTAGGTCATGGTTGTGGTCTAGGTTGTTTCTACTTAAAAATATCGTGTGTTATTATTTTATTTCGCACTTTATTCTTACATGATTTCATGCTTGGCCGCTTTGTTTGGGTTATTAAGTTATAAATTGGTAAAAATTAAAAATAACCTATTGATCCCTTCTAGCTTAATTAGGTTCATATCTTATAAATTTTCAATTAATATGAGAGCCAACACTAGATATACTTAGTATTAGTCCTACAGATTTTTATTATGGATCATTTTATTTAGGATTATAGCTCAGATGATGAAGAACTTGATTCTTCTTTTCTCTCTAAATATAATGTTAAAAAATTTAAATAATTAGTTTCTAAATGTCTTAGAGCCATAGAAGAGAATAATAGTTTAAATAGAAAAATTAAATGAACAACTTGAGGTGCAAGAAATTTTCTAATAAATTAAAAGAAGTGAATAATATTTTACAAGAACAAAATAATACTTTGAATTTGAGTCTTGTAGGTTTGAAAGAATAAAATAATAAGCTTGTTGAAGATAATAAAAAACAAGTGCAAAAGCTCAAAAAATCATGTGAATTAGTTGAGAGACTTACCATTAGAACTCAACAATCAGATAAAATAATGAGCATTGCCAAGTCATATGGTGATACACATGGCTTTGGTTATAAGGATGAGAGTTCCACACCTTCAACATCAAAAACCACATTTGTAAGGCCCTTAAACTCTACTCTTACTGTTACTACTTATGCACAAAGAACTATTACACCTATGGTAGAAAAAGTTATTAATTTTGTGCTTGTCTATCATCATTATGGTAGGAAAGGTCATATAAGACCAAAATGTAGATTTTTGAGGAATGTTCTTGAACTTAATCATTCTTTCCATGTTTCACATAGTAAGACCCATAAGCATCATCCATCTATGCATGTTACATCATATTCAAGGATGAATGGAAATTATAATAATGTTTTCAAAAATTCTACTAGGAAGTATAAAGTCTTAGGTTTAAAGAGGGAAGTAAAATTCAATACTTTTAATACTAGGACTCATTATCATCATCCTACTATGCATACTGAATCTTCATTTAGGATGAATGAGAAAAGTATAGTTAAATCTAAGAACACGCCTATGAAGCCTAAGTTTGTTAAGTCCCAACCCAATGATATAGAGAAACGAAAATGCAAGAAAATGTGGGTTAGGAAAGGTTATTTTTTTATGGTCGCCTGACCATCTTTTATTCCTTCATCTAGGTATTTTTGTTAGAGTGCTTAAATGAACCTAGGTGAGTAATCTTTATTTTCTTTATTTTATTTATTAGTTAAACAAAAAAAAAGAGATAGAGACGTAAGATCCTTATTTAGCCAACATGGTATTGAACTTATACTTACATATACATAACCTCATTCTTAGTGACTCAACTCATTTTGATATTTATTGTATAAATGATTCTACAATTTTGACTTATGCATACACATATTCTTGTACATGTGATGATCGATGTTGACATAAACTTATTCACACACTCATGAACGCACATATATGTTATGCTGGAAGTTTATGAATTTTCTTGAAAGACTTAGGACTTCAACTAATCTTGACTATAAAATTGTGTTGAGTTATATTTCTTACTTTCTAAAACTTTACCGTATAGAGGCACCTAGTATTGAGAAGGCTACCTAACTGTGATGTGTGAAGCTACCGCAGTAAGCGAAGATGATACCTCATAACTAGTATGAAAGTCATCATGTTTTGTGACTCGTGCAAAAAAAAAGAAAAAAAAGGAAAGATTGTGCAAAAAACAACTGCTTATAAAACTTGTACTTAGAATGCACAAAAAGAAAGCGCCAATAGAGGTTAAAAAAGAAAAAAAATATCATTTACCTCATATATAAAATAAAGAAAAATATTTTAGTCCTCCTTTAGTAGATATATTTTATTTTGTGAGATTGAAGACTCGAGCACAGTTTTACATGATAGGTAATATTTTCTTTTGAGTCTTTCTTAATATGTCAAAAATGAATTAATTGACATATTTGTGCAGTTTAAACATATATATTACTTTAAGTAAATGTCAATATTTCATTATATGTGCGAAGTGTGCTTATGTACCTCTTTTACTCTACTTATTTATTTTACGATAAATAATCAAAATTGGAGTTAAAAAATGATGAGTTCTCAATTAGTGGTTTTCCTCTTAGGTCATGGTTGTGACCTAAGTTATTTTCACCTAAAAATTTCGCATGTTATTATTTTATTTTTGCACTTTATTCTTACACGTGATTACATGCATGTTTGCTTTGTTTAGGTTATTAAGTTATAAATTGGTAAAAATTAAAAATAATATATTTACCCTTCTAGGTTAATTAGGTTCATATCTTATAAATTTTCATAAATAATTCTTAAACCATTTATTAACATGAGCTCAATTATATTATAACATTTAGATTGCATAAATATTGGTAAAAAATATTTTCCATAAAATAACCTAGAAAAGTTTTGAAGTTAATACTATATTTGATGTTAAATTGAAATTATAGAATATTAAAGTAATTATAAAATAGGATAAAGGGTAATATAAGTATGTTACCTTCAATAAAAATATATTTATCTATGCTTATTTGATATGACATCACAAGTCCATTACTTTTATTTATAAAAAAACAACAGAAGTTTATTTTTTAAAAAATATCAAATACGTGACAAATACACATTAAGTGTCATCATTCTTAACCAGACATATTCCACGTGTCCTCTTTTTTAACTAGAAAAATGATGTGTGTCTCACAGCTTTTTTTTATTTATTTTGTTTCATTTTTATAAAAGTAATTAACTTGTACCACTCCATCAAATAAATATCAATCTAAAATATGTTATTAATAAAGATAATAAACTTATATTACTTTTTTAAAATATGTTATTAATAAAGATAATAAACTTATATTACTTTTTTTTCTTATAAAATAACTTATTTAATTCTAATATGTATATTGGTAGAGATGTGATAAAAATGTAACACATTGTGAAGATTTAGTGATTTTAACACCGATACATATTTGGCAATAATATTAACAAAATATTCTTATCAAGAAAATAACAGTTAATTATATAAAAAATTTATTGTGACTTTGTCATTCAATAACATTCATGTAATTATTTATGATTAATTTTATTTATTTTTTTATAAATAATTTATCATTTAATATTTTTATTTAATTATATTTTTATATCTTTTTTAATTAGTATAATTTTAATTTAATTTTGGAACTATTTTATTAATAAAATCTATTATACTGTAAGTAATTTTACAAATTTTTGTATTTAACTATTAATTTAAATAACTATTAAAAATATTTTAATAACTTATTCTATAAATTTTTGAATTATTAATTAGAATAAATATTACATATACTTAAGTTATATCTAAGAAAATTAATTAAAATTATGTAATTAATTAATTTAATATTTTTGAAAATTTATTAAAAAAATTATAATTTTCTAATCTACAATTTTTGTGAATTTGTTTTAATTTTTTTATTTACAATACCAATATTCTCGAAATTAAAAAATATTAAGTATTATAGATTTATAGTTATATTATTATAATATGATATATATTAACTTTGTTTTAAAAAGAAAATTAATAACTTTATGCTTTTGAAATAATTTAATTAAACATCATGTGATAATTAATATATAAATTTGTTTGTCTTAGTATTCTTCTCCACGCATTTTCGTTAATTTTGGTCTGGACGGATATATATAAATGCATTCCAAAGCGCAAACATGAAATGGGCCCACCTACACGTGAACGTGCCCTCAAGTGTCCTTGTGCCCGCAAGTGTGATGTGCTGAATTTAATTGATATAAATATTATTTATAATTAAAAATTAAATTAATAAAAATAAGTAATTAATAATTAAAAGATATATTTTAAATAATAATAAAAATATTAATTTTTAAAAAATATTTTTAATTAATTATTAAATTTTAAATTTTAGAACTTAAATATTAAATATTATTTTTATTTTTTTAATAATAAATACAAATACCTAATATATTATATTTTTTATTCGCCCAATTGTTGATTCGTAGAGGCCATCAGCAAGAATGTCAATTCAAGGATACGGTCTCCTGAACGAATATTTTCTTTCTTTATCGAAATATTTTCAACGTTAACATTTTCTTCTTTTAATATATTCTAATTTAATCCATAATTTTTTCACTTTATATAATTTAATAATTATGGCTTAATTATATAAGATAATTTTGTTTAGTTACAAATAAAGTTTTATTTTTTAATTTTTTTTAAACGTAAAACGATTATAATTTTTCATATAAAACATATTTTCAATATATATATATATATTATTTTACCTTTTAAAAGAAATAATATATATTTATTTTTGAAGAGATAAAAATAAAACTATATAAATAATTATGTCATAGATAAAAAAATGACCAATATTTTTAAATTTAATTTAAAATTTAAAATTTTTAATTTTTATTAAATTTATTTAACGACGTTATACTTACTTAGCTTTTCAATTCAATTAATTTTCAATCTAGAAAGTAAAAATATCAACACTTATGAACATGGAGATTTTAATTTTATAAAAATATTATCGTTATTAATGGATATTCGAAAAACAATTACAAGAATTATGAAAATTATTGTAAGTTTTTTGAAATATTTTATAAAATTTTAATAAATATTAAAATAAATAATAATATTTTAATTTAACTAATTTTTCATTAAAATGTATATTTAACACATGTGTAATATATATAATGGATATATGATAATAGTGAAATATAAGTAGAATATTTATTTAACAAATATAAATATAAGATATATAACATGTAATTTTAAATGTATTAAATTATATATAATATAAATATATATAAATATTTAATTAAACAACTTTTTTCTGGTTGGCACATGGCACACATCTTGGAGATGTGAAAACATCAAAATACATATTAGTCATACAATAACATTAACTAATAATAATTCTTTTGAATTTTACCTATAATATTTTACCCACCGTTGTTAGAAACCATAACTAAAAAGGTGTTTCAAAATAATATAGAATTATTTTTATTAAACTAATAATATGAAAACTTAATTATGTTACATATGAACTAGGAGGGACGATTATTACTTACATATCTCAATTTTTCCTATCTATTTTAATGCTATGGTGAAATTGTGCAATTGTTAAGTGATTTATATAGTACTCAGAGGTAGTGGTAATATATTTACATCAATATCTTCATAAAGTGAAGGCAGGTAGAAATATTATTTTAAAAATATAGTTCACAATATTGAAAAAGTTAAATATTTTTAAGAAAATATAGAAAAATCTTCTTGTTTATTATTATTATTATTATTATTATTATTATTATTTTGGCAAGTTTTTTAGTGATTTTATAAAGTTTGGATGACAAGTATAAAAATATTAAAAATATCGATACAACTATATCATGAAATATTAATTTATAAAATTGTTACTTTTTTTTTCAAAATAAAGATACAAATACATGAATTATTGATTGGATTTTATAAAAATTAATAATTATTTTAATATAATTAATTTTAGTTTTCTTTAAAATTTAATATAATAAAAAATTCTTAAAAATAATTACACAAGTTTCAATTTTACAAATCAAAGCCATCAATATTATAATTTTTTTTAATTTAATAGTGAACACTTTACACTAAACTTTAGTTGATTGGAATATAATAGAATAATAATTGATTCATTTCAATTTTATTTTTAGTAGAGTTGAAAAATGAGAATTGAATGAAATCGATTCTTAGAAGAGAATAAATCAGAATTTTTTCTCCCCTTAAGGAATGTGATTTCATTCTCATCTCAATTTGTTTTCCAATTTTATCTCAATCCCAAATATAATCCTAATCCTAAATCCTAAACTCTAAACCCTAAATCTCAAATCTTAAATCCAAAACCCTAAATCCTATTTAGAAAATAATAATTTTAACCTTAAACTTTAACCCACAAATATAACCTTAAACCCTAAATCCTAAATCTCAAAACCCTAAACCATATTTAGAAAAATAATAATTTTAATCCTAAACCTTAACCCATAAATATATCCCTAAACCTTAAACCCTAATTTCCAAATCCTTAAACCCTATTTAGAAAAATAATAATTTCAACCCTAAGTCTTAACCTATAAATATAACCATAATTCCTAAATTCTAAGCCTCAAATCCCAAATCCCAAATCCCAAATTCTTAAACCCTAAATCCCAAATCTCAAATCCAAAACCCCAAATCCTTAAATCCTAAATACCAAACCTCAAAACCCTAAACCTTATTTAGAAAAATAATAATTTTAATAATATATTTATTTTTAAGTAATAATTATTTAAAAAATAATGATTTCAATAATGTATTTTGTCTAACGAAAAAATAATAATTAAATGATATTATTTAAAGTTTATTGAATATAGGAGTATTAAAGTAATATATAATGTTTTCAATTACATTCCAATTGTAAACCAAACAATGTAATACTGATACTTTCTTTAAATCCAGTGATCAAACAAAAAAAAACTATTTCCTTTCCATTCCATTCTCATTCATATTCTCGTTCTCATTTTCATTGTCATTCTGATTTTCATTCCAATTTTGATTTCATTCCGTGAATCAAACGCCGCTTAAAAGAAAATTATTGTCGTTTTCCCAATTAGAAAAACTCTAGTCTCTTTGTCCAAACTTTTTTTTTCTTTAAACCTCTTCTATTAAAGAAGTTACATAGATTATCTCCCTTTTGATTGTTTCTTTTATTATCATTATAATTTATTAAAACAAGTTATAATTGTAATTTTTTTATCTAAATCTTAGATCTATGATGTTATATTCTTACAAAGATTTATTTTAGTGCAATTTATGCATGTTTTTTTTATTTCATGTTTTTTTCTAGATTATTAAATATAGATTTCTTATTTTTCTTTGAAGAGGATGGTATTATAGTTGCAAAATACACGAAGTTCACAATAACTGTCATGATTGTACTTATTGAAGCAATTAAGATAAAAAAATCATTAATGGAGACAAATTCGATCATCACTAATACTAATATATATATATATATATTGATTATATATTTATATTCTGCATATATCATTAATTTCACTAACATTTCTATCTCTAAGGAGAAAAAGTTGAACATTTTATACACTCTGAACACCCTTAAAAGTCACTTTGCTCACAAGGTTTATGAATCATTAAAAAAAGGAAATAATAGTAAATCATGTAGGGAAAAGAACAAGACCATTTATGTTGTTCAACTTCTTCATATTAAGCCTAATCTATTAATATTCTATAAAGGAGAAAATATATATCGAGGATGAACCCTAGTATTTGGGATGTTTCAATTTCTAGAGAGAACTTAGAAAGAAATCATCGCAATTGACTAAATGTGTAGATTCCTTAAAAGTATCATTTATTTATAGAAAATTATACATATAAGTGTTGATTACATAATGTGTACACATACATAGATGTCAGAGGGATACAAATGGTAAATGGTACCGCATTTTATGACTCGAGGTTGACCTGGACTCGAGTTGTTGGTCGACCTTATAGGTAGTTTGATCCCTCGAATTGATCTTCTCTGTGGTATGTTGCGAGCATGTCGTTAGGTAGGTCATTTGGGATTCCTCGTTTACAACTTGGGCTGACAACTAGGACCGAGCAGTAAAATGGACCAAGCACTAGGCCGGTTCATATGTCCAAACATATGGTCCCCTTACTCTTTTAGCTTGAGCTCTATGTTGAAGTGGAAGAGTAATTCTCGAGCAGTAGATACGAACCGTTAAACTCTCCTAATAAATGCATTCCAATTGATTTAAGAGAGAAAATGGAGATATATAAAGAGGCATTTGGCTTAAGACTATTAATCATTTCCTACACATCAAACAAAAAGTGAGAAAAAATGATCTATTGCATCAACTCAAGCTATCAAAAATATTTTCAGTTTGGTGGTAAGAAATTTAGCTTGACACATAGCCTATTTGCTTGGGATTCTTATAGCATATGTTCTTTCGAGACTAAAATCTCTTCTTTTCTTTTCAGGTCGGTTTCATAAAGAATCATTTCCTTTTACTTTCGATTCGAGTCTAGGTAATCTCTTCATCTTGTGCCTCACCTTCCCTTTATGTTTTATGCTATTTTGTAGACATTATGTGTAGAGAAGAGACTTCAGGCTCGGGCTCTTGGGAGAGCCCATAATACCATAGCACCGGTGATGACTCAAGGTCTTCTAGAATGGACTCTTTTGGAAAGGTTAACTTGTATCCACCTTAGCTCTTGACCTCCACCACCCATCCTCAAGCTGCCTCGACCATTAGGTTGAATGTGCCCCAGCTCAAATATCAATGAATAATACGTAGAGGAAGAAAACGAGGAACCTAGGGTTTGGAGAGCCTACAGGTCCCACCAAGTATTGGTAGGCCAAGGTTAAGATAAGTGGGTTAGCACCTTAGAATGAGGAGAGGTTAAGGAAAACCTATAACATCCCTTCTTTGGTTCAAATAATAATCCAGCCGAAAAGAGCTAATGATAGTAACCAATCTTTAGTTGGGTGGATGGTTTTCCATGAGAAGATGTTGTGGTTGGGGTTAAGGTTTCCTTTTACCACCTTATAAGGAGGTTTTAAGAGATGACCTAACTCACACCGAGTCAACTAATGCCCAATGGTTGGAAGTATCTACTCTGCCTCACTGTGATATGCCAGGAACTCAGTGTGGTTTTAGAGATGCCCAAGTTTAATGAAGACTATGCCCTAAAACAGAACCCTACAAACCTGAGGATAATGTATATGTCTGTGAAGCATGACAAGGGTATAAATATGGCCCTTCTTGAGAATGAGAAGAACTAGAAGGAATATTTATTCTATGTCTTAAGTCGATAGGAATTCCCAAAAAATGACACGAGGTTGATCAGGAGCACTTGGAATGATACTAAGGTTGTGATAAGGAATATTGGTTCCTTCATGACGACTTTGATGTTGGATGCAAAGCAATGTCTAGCTGATATCCAAAACTATATATCAAAGAAGACCCCTCGGAGGCATCTACTAAATACCCCACGCTTTGTTGCATGTGAATTGATGAGGCATGGTTCTGTGGAGCCCCCTTTCAGGATTTTTCAGAAGGCTTGAGTTCCTCCCTAGCACCGAACCTCTTTCATAAATTTTGGGGGTAGATTTGAGGTGGTCTCGTACAATGGTGAACTTGACCTCACACTTCAAATTTTCTTGACCTTGCTTTCATTTTATTTTTTTATATATAATGGCATGACCTCCTCGTTATAATAACACCCCATCCCTTCTTATTTTTGCAAAAACTATGGAGTTTGATGTTGATGATCTCCTAGCTATACTTAAGAGCATGGCTTCTCATGGGGTTAGCTCTCAAAGATCCACACACCCCACAAAAGGAAGGGAATCCTCTAAAGGGAGGAAAATGGGCAAGGAAGGCCTATATACTTCTTCCAAAAATAAAAAAAATAAGTTTCAATGGATGAGCCCTCATTTTGGCCTGATCCATTAAACATCTTCTAGCCCACACCAACATCTCCAAGCCAATACATATCTCATCTCCTATCCCCTTCCCAACTCGACTTCCCTAGAATCTGTGCCACCTATAAGGGATACTCGAAATGGGAAACATGTATTCAAAGATCTTACGAGCAGTATAGATGAGATGGCTCTATATAAGAGTATGGCACCAGAGCAGCTCAACCGTTATTTTCGTCAACTCCCTATTTTTTCACACAAGGATCAGTTCGATGCCATATGTGAGGGTGAGAGCTCAAAGGTTATGATCAATCATCTATTGTACCAAGTAAACCACTAACCTCTTTCTATGCATGCTTAGATTTATTGTAAATGTATATTTTGATGTGTGATCCCATGCCATCTATATTTTGCAAGAGCTACTACTCTTTGGGTTGAACATGACCTAAGGCGCAAAGAGTCTGAAGCGTGAGCTAGCTTAAGAAAAATAGAAGATCGCTTCAACCTAGTCCAAGTATGCATTATTGCTAGCTAAGGTCACAAAATGGGAGGGTAAGGCCATAGATAAGTTAGAGAAACTAACCAAGGTTGTGTATGAGCCGAATGATTATGCAAGCCATGTGGTTGAACTTAAATAGACCAAGGAAAAGGCCGAGGTTAACCTTGAGGAAAAAATTGCAAACTATCCAAGCTCTAAGCGGCGAATGAAAATGCTAAATGCAAGCTTAGTGTTATGACCGAGCAACTCACCTCGAGCATGAAAATTGGATATGGATTGGCGATGGACTCTTTTAAAAAGGCTAAGAAGAGAGACCTGGGTGAGTATTATTACCAAATTTTGGACATCTCGATTACTCCTTCATATGAGCTCGCTCAGTCCCTAGATAGAGACGGGGAACAGGATTCAAAATCGGATGATAGTGATAATGGTACCGAGGTGACTGGTGTAGAAGATAAGGCCATAGACTATTGATGCGGTAGTGAGTTTAGGGCCATCTTTCCCTAATCACTTCTTCTTTCTTTTTTGAGCTCGATGCCACTTATGCTTATGTGGTCGTGGTTGTACCTTGTACAATTTTACTTTAAACATTAATGAGAATCAACTTAACATTTGGAATTGTGCTGATTTTTTAGTAGTGTATTATATCATTTTGTCTTTTGTATCCATTTATGATGTTGACCTACCTCCCTTTTTTTGGGGTGTGTGTCATTTAAACCATTATGGACACTATCTCCCTATAAAAAAGGATTAGATTCATTTGTAAAATTTAGAAAAGTTTTCTAAAACTTTTTTCAAGCGTTTCTCCATCTTTTTTGCTCAAAAATTATGGGATCTGATCGTGCTAACATGAATTCAACTCGGACTGTGCAACTAGAAAACATGACTTAAAATCGAGTTGTTTAGGTTTGAAACTAAGTTAAAGCTTAATGAAAAAAATGCATGAAAATACTGAGTGTGAGCTCACCTCTTGTAGGGAACAAGTACACCAAGTTTTGAGCAAGAGAGAAGGAGACCACGACCAAAATAGATACCTTTTTGGACAAGGAATCCTTTTGGGAAAACTTTTACATAAAGTGATGTAAGGGGGTCTTTATCAAGGTAATGGGAGTTACTAAAGAGATGGAACATTTTGTGGTTTCATTGAATTCGACCGCTCTTACAATAATGGTCAATTTTCAGGAGAAAGTCATTAATAATCATGCTAAGCTATTACCCTTGATAGAGGAGATAGACGACCCGGATATCAGTTGGGTGTCTAAGCACCTAAAGTTTTTTAATTTTTTTTGGGAGGCTCTTTTAAGTAATAATAAAAGCATTGTGGGTTCGAATAATAAAAACTATTTTAATAAAATTTATTTACGATGCTCAACCACCATATTTTTTCGTGTGCCTTTTCATTGTTTATTAGGGAGTAAACTCTATAAGTTTTGGGGCACTATACCTAGTTCTTAACTGAGATGCTTATCCTATAACTTGTAATAGTGGAAGAGTGAGCACTAGCTAGTTCTTGATTCAGGTGCTCAGCTCCTTCTTTAATGTTAGAATGCCAACATAGTTCCTAATTAAGGTGAACAACTCGTGACTTTTTATGAGTGTTAGGGCACTCTACCCGGTTCTTAACTAGGGTGATCAACCATTTACTTATATCAATGAAATAGGGAGCTCTACCTAGTTCCTGACTGAGGTACTTAGCTCTTCCTTCAATGTTAAAGCGCCAACCTGGTTCCTGACCGAGGTAAACAACTCATGACTTTTTATGAGTATTAGAGTGTTCTACCATGTTCTTAAGAAAGGTGATCAGCCTTTGACTTATATTAGTGGAAGAAAGAGCTATATCTAGTTCCTAACTGAGGTGCTCAGCTTTTCCTTCAATGTGAGAGCGATAACTTGGTTCCTAATCGAAGTGAACAACTCGTGACTTTTTGTAAGTGTTAGGGAACCAACCATTTGTTAGAAGAAAGTCTCTGCATAAGTGTGCAAAAAATGATGGAAAATTAGAGTATTAAATTAAGATACATAAGAAGTAATACTTATTTAAGTGTATGGCATTCCAGTTGGCGCCATTATCAACTATATCGATGCTTCTCAATAGGTAGGCCCCTTTTAGTGTTGTTTTCATTTTTGTTAAGGTCTTTCCCAATTTACACCTATTTTACTAGCCATCCATTCATTCTTGTTAGGGAAAACTCTTATGAGAACTGAGTCACCTATGGAAAATTCTTTGAAGTGCACAACCTTGTTCTAATAATTTGATACTTTTCTTTTTTGCATGATTATTCTTCTCAAAGCTTCATCCTTTTATTCCTCGATAAGGATCAATTCAATTTATCTACTCGTATCATTTTATTCTTCTGTTTAGCCCAGCCTGGCAGTGGGTATTGTTACTTCAGTTGGTATTACTACTTCAGTCTCATAAACCAGAAAAAAATGGGGTCTCGTTAGTACTTCTCTGAGGGCTAGTCTTGAAAACCCATAACTTACCAGGTAGCTCCTCAATCCAACTTCTCTTTGCATTCTCCAATTTTTTCTTTAGTAGCTTATCCACTCCTAGCTTCCTTGAAGTCATGGCCCCGAATATAGCCACCTCGTATTTTACGACATTATTAGTTGCTTGAAAATCAAGTTTGATGGAATATAGGATTTTGTCTAAAAAAGGCATATTTTTTATAATATTTTGAAAAGGGGCTAATACTGATTTTAGTTTAAAAAAAGGGCACATTTTAACCTTAAACTTGAAAACATATTTTTTAGTCAATTTTATTTAAAAAAAATAAAAAAAATATATCAACTCTATTTTACAAAACATAATTATTATAAACACAAAAAAATATTAACACTTTATAAATTTATAATTAATTTTAAATACACAAATCTTTTTATCATATTATATATTAAAGTTTTATTTTAAAAATAAAAATAATTTATTTTATAATAAAATAAATATAAATTTATACGAAAATGATATGCTAGGAATTTTGATAATTTATAAATAATATAATACATTATTATTATTATTATTAAATATAATTATAATTATATTTAATAATTAATTATAATATTAATTATAATTATGATGTAAAAAATAATATTCATAAAAATAATTAAATTATTAAAAAAATTGGGAAGCTTCTATATCCAACTTTCTACAAGATACAAATACAAATATAGAACATTTTGACGCAAACTTTGCGTCAAAATATTATCTAATATAATAAAATATATCTAATTAATTATATTTAAATAAAATTATTATTAATAAATATTTGTTAACTTAATAATAATTAAAATTATAATAATATTAGAGATATGTGTTATGATGTAATCTATTTTTTAATTTTTAATCTTAAATAATTTATTTAAAAAAAACATTAATAATTTTTCATAAAAATGATTATAACTATTTAGTAAAGTTTTTAATAATTTAAAATTTTATAATTTATTATTATTATTTTAAATTATTTTATAATAAAATTTTGATAAGTTATTTGTTATAAAAAATTATATATATTTTTATTATATAAATATAAATTATTTTTATTTATAATAAAAATAAATTATTATTTATTAAAATTTAGTGAATGAGGATATTTTATTTTTAGTTTTGTTTTAAGAAGATAAGAAGATAAAAAAAATGTGATTGAGAAATAGGGCAAGAGAGAAAAAAAAGTGGTTACCGTTTGGTTTTTTCAAGAAGAAAAAAAGGTGGTTGAGAAATAGGAGAGGAGAGAGAAAAAAATATAGTTATCGGTAAATTGTTGAATAAGTTTCAATTTATCATTTTTTAAACTAAAACCAATTTTAGCCCTTTTTTAAACTATTATAAAAAATATTCCTTTTTTAGACAAATTCCCATGGAATAAAATAGTTGTTGTTGTGCTCAACTATGATCACCCCTAGGTCACCACCATTGAAGTTGTGTGCTCCATCCATGAATACTTGCTAGGTCGACCTCTCCTTTTGGTTTACCGCACATTCTTTCTTCTGCCTCTTATTGTTGACGATCTCTAGTGCCTTACTGAATTCGACCAAAAATTCAACCATTGCTTGTCTCTTAATAGCTATTCTATCAATGTATTTAATGTCATATTCTCCCAATTTTATGGCAATCTGTGCCAACCTTCTTGCTTCTTCTAGTCTTGTTAGTATGTTTTTTAATGGTAAGAAGGTAAGTATTATCACTATGTGTGAACCAACATAGTGTCTAAGCTTTTGTGCAATAATTTTGAGGGAAAAGGCCAACTTATCAAGGGTTGGATATCTGCTTTGGGCATCTGTCAAGATTTCACTGACATAGTAGATAGGGTACTGAACCTTGTCTCTTTCGACTGAGAGTATGGCAATACAAGTTTGAGGGGTCACTGCCAAGTATAAGTAAAATGTAAACACTTATCCGTGTATTTAGAGATGAATATGTTCAGTGCAACTATTCTTCTATTCAGTTGTTGGATCCCCTTCAAGTTGGTAGGTGGTTTTATGTTTACCAAATCTTGTATCTTGTCTAGGTTGGCTTCGATTCCTCAGATTACTTAGCCTAAGAATTTCCCTATAGCAACACCAAAGATGCACTTCTTGGGGTTAAGTTTCATATAATACCTTTGGCTTAGTGCAAATACCTCATCTAGGTCTTTGATGTGGTTTAGAGGTTGAGCTAATTTTACCACCATGTCATCCACATAAGCTTCTAGGCTCCTCCCCAATTGATCTACAAATATTTTGTTGACGAGACATTTATATGTTGCACTTGCGTTTTTAAATCTGAATGAAATCCTAGTATAAGAAAATGTCCCTTCTTTTGTGATGAAAGATGTTTTTTATTCATCCTCAGGGCACATCCTGCTCTGGTGGTACCCGAAATATGCATCCAAGAAACTCATCAACATAATGTGAACTAAAACATCTACTAGTTGATCGATACTTGAAAGGGGGAAGCAATCCTTTAGATATGCCTCATTTAGATCTGTAAAGGCTACAACCTTACGTCGTAACTAGCACACCTTTTTTACCAACACCACATTTACAACCATGAAGGATAGTTGACCTCTCTTATAACCCTACCCTCCCTAAGAGTAGTGACTTGATACTTGATCACCTCATTCTTTTCTCTCGGTAATTTCCTTTAACTTTGTTGAATAGATCTAGCCTCTGAATTGAAATTTAGTTTGTGTATTATGAAGTTTGAATCCCCAAGCATATCTACCGAAGTCCATGCAAATATTTCGGAGTTTGTCTTGAGGAAATACGAGTGTTTCTTCTCTACCTCTTTATTTAAATCTCCACTCATTTTCAAGGGGTAGTTCTCATTCTTGCCTTCTATTGGTATATTTTGCATCTTATTCACATTAACATATCTCACTAGACTTTAACCACCCAACCTCTTTTGATATGGGCTCCTCTGTGATTGCTACTTATAAGGAACTTCTTTCATGGTGGCGTTATAGCAACTTCTAGCTTTCTCTTGGTCTTCCCTTATCTTCTCTGGGCCCTCGTCAGTGGGGAATTTGATTACGTTATGGAAGGTGGATGGTATTGTCCTCATTCTATGTATCCATGGTCTGCCCAAGATATCATTGTAGTAAGCTGGGACATCTATGACTACAAAATTTGTCATTACTATCATCCCTTTTTGCCATGACGGGTAGCACCACCATTCCTATTGTATAGGGTGTTGTTGTTAAACCCCACTAGTGGGATTTTTGTCTTAACAATGTCAAACTCCTTTACTCCTAGAGCTCTAGCAGTAGACATGAAAAGGAGATCCATCGAGCTTGTTATGTCGATCATTATTTGACAAACATCACAAGACCCTATCCTCAAAGTAATCACTAAGGAATCTTTATAATGGGATGAGGTCTTGTCCTTCTCATTAAAAATTATTTCTATAGCAGGGCTTGCTTTGTCCAAGGCGTACACATGGGGAGCATTGTGTAACTATCTGGCAAACCTTTTGCGTGAGTTATTTTAGACACCATTGATCCCTGGTCCTCTATATATGGTATATATGGTCCTAATGTTGGGTTTATTGAGGTGCTCTCTTCTACTGCTCGATGGTTTTACTAAGTTTGGAACCTCTCATCTGTTTTTACTATTGTATCTTTCATTATTTCTTCCTACGAGGTCCTTCATATATCCCTTAACTAACTACTCCTCTATCTTTTTTTAGGTGTCTTTAGTCTCTTGTTTTATGGCCTAAATCTTTGTGGAAGGCACATCATTTAAATGTGTCTCTAAATGGAGATTTCATCTATAGGGTTCATCTAACATTTGGTTCCTCCTTTATCCTCTATATAGCTTGGGCTAGATTTACTCTCAAATGAGGCTCTCTAAAAGGAGAGAGTGACCTCCCCAAAGGTCCCCTATTCCTTGACCATTGTCCATCTTCCCTATTGTTTGGCACAAAATGTTTATTTTTGTTGCCCTTGTTGCTCTGGTATGATCTCTATGCTGGCTCGATGGCCTTTAATCAAGACTAACTCATTCTCCAATTTAACGAATTGTCTTTCCTATCTGTATACTTCTTCCAAAGTATAAGGCATTGTTTTAGTCAATTCCATAAATAAGTCATAATTCTTCAAGAGACCGCACTTGGAGGTCACTATAGTAGTAGAGCTAGGACAGTAAGAGATTTCTAATTTTTCCTCCATGAACTGTTTCATGTACTCCTCAGTGGATTCAACTCTCTCATGAATAATTGAGAATAGGTGATGTGATTCTTTTCTCAAGGGCTTGTTACAGGCATATTTTGTGATGAATAGCTTGGTAAACTATGAGAAGGAGGTTATGGAGCGAGGTGCCAAGTTATTGAACAACTTTTGAGCATCTTTATAAAGGGTGAAGGTGAATAATTTACACATTATAGCATCTCTCTTCCCCTGAGTGAGGCTCATAGGGTCCATGAACGTCTTAAAGTGTAATACATATGTTAAAGGGTCCTTGGTTCCAAAATAATAAGGGAATTTAGAGCAATGAACTTGGCTGGTGGTTCATCGTTCTTTATCTAGTCAGAAAATGGAGAGACATATAATTGCTCACAGTCCTTGTCCACATCATAAAGGGCTTTGCCTTCCTCATGTTTTTTATTGGCCGCCTTCAATGCCTGCTCTTTTTTTTAATGGTCTCTTCTAGTGCTTGAAATCACGCCTCTTAACTTTTTCTTTCCTAAGTCCATTGTTCATCACTAGGTCTCACTAGGTTGCCTTTGACTTCCTACTCAACCTGGTTAGATTCGGCCTGGCCACGCTCAAGTATGTTTATGTTGATTGGGTCAACAGTTTGGTTATCAGAGGTTTCTCCTCCATATTGGGAGTGTAATGAGCTATTTTCTCTTCTAGTCTCCTCAAGCTTTATTTTTAGCTCAAGGAATTGGCGAGCTAACTCTTGGTGAAGGTTAGCCTCTACTCTAACCTCATCCAGGGTCGATGAGGCATTCCCTTGCATCACTCTTGCTGCTCATTAGCTAGTCTTAACCGTCCTTTAGCAAAGGTTACTACCATAGTAATATGTAACAAGTGTTTGTGAGTTTAGGCATAGCTTGTGAGTGGTACAAGTTTTATTTTCCCAGTTTCTCTCAAGGCTCATGGTTAATCCCAAAAAATGTGAGGTTAAAGACTTAAGCTCGACCTCAAAATCTAAGCCCTATGGTACGCTGATGAATGCTCAAAAAGTACTAAAATTACCATGATTTTATGCAAGTTAATTGATTAAATATATATATATATATATATATATATATGATTTTATCATATATTTATATAAATTTGTCTTTTCAAAATCACGGGTATTTTTATTGTTTTTCAGGTATTTTAGCTTAAAAAAAGTAACTTAAAGACTCAAAGAAAAATATCGGAGGCAGTACATCGCAAATATATTCATAAATTAAATAAAGAAAGGTCAACAAATATGGAAAAATTGGACAAAATGGATCAAAAATGTCAAAAAGGAGAAAATTGTGCACGCAACCACCCAACCGCCCAAGCACGCGTTAGCGTGCTGGGTACAGTGCCACCTGATACATGCACCGCGCCAACACAATGGCCGGTCCGCATTGCACCTTTCTCCATTCCGGCGGCCTTGTGCAGGTACCAGCCACCGATGTCGAAGAATATGACGTCATCATTCACTACTCCGCATTTTCTCCATTTTTAATCATTTTTTCACCCAATTTTTCTTCCCCTCCTCACCTATAAATACCATCATTCTCTTCACTTAAAATCACACCTAAAAACACATCTTCTCTTCTCTTTCTTTTTCTCCATTTCTTAGTTTTTAGCTTTTCTTAGTTAGTTTTTCTTAGTTTTAGAATTATTCTCTTTTTGAGAAGAACTAATTATGTTTTTTGTAACTTATTTACTTTTCTATTTAATAAATGGAAATGCAAATTCCATTTGGAGGTTTTCCAACAACAGAAATAACATCACAGTACTGTAAGGATTCTATTTCTTTATAGTTAT
The DNA here is from genome assembly GCA_033030585.1 of Hippophae rhamnoides. Lineage (NCBI taxonomy): Eukaryota > Viridiplantae > Streptophyta > Magnoliopsida > Rosales > Elaeagnaceae > Hippophae > Hippophae rhamnoides. The sequence goes on from CM065435.1 coordinate 20,166,711, forward strand.
TTTTTATACTTTATTCTTATATGTTATATTTAATTTGTCTGTGATTAAATTTAACTTTGTTAGCTGTTTGTAAACATGATATAATAATAACGTTGTTATGCTTGCGAAATATTAAATAGGTAAAAATCTCTAAAATGAATTGATTTTTTTATTCAAGATTTTATATTAAGAATGTTAGAGAGAAATATATTATGTTTCATTACAAACTTAAATCTGAAAATTAGATTTTAAGGTTTAGTTATCTGGTCTATTTAGAGTAGTGCCTTTTATTTGTTGGTACAATCGCCCGGTAGTTAGAGTGAAGCTTTATTTCAAAAGTTTTTATAAGAATTATTATCTGAAAATGTATTGACAACATGTTTTCAATAGTGATTTTAAAACTTGAAAGTTAGTACTCGGATAACTAAATTCTTAGGTTTAATTTGGACAACTTGAATAAAGTTTAAACTGTCTAACCTCACCAAAGGTAGCATTTAAATGGTTCATTTTCAATCTCTTAGAAAAAAATGAATTAATTTAATTAACCAAATTAGTTATCAATCCCACCTATAGGTGTTAATTGATTTGTTTAGTTAACAAAAAATATCTAACCCCACTAAAAGTGGTATTCATATAAAAAAGAGAGAATCAATAAATATCAATTTATATATTTAATAACCTAAATAATATGAGCAAGCATAATTACTTAGTTATTATATCCATAAATACTCTACTATTATAAATGATAAAATTTACATCAATATTTATTTAATCTGTATCTATGTTTATTTTTATGTTATTAGATTAGAAACACAAAAACCCAAATATCGTGACAGGATGTTTAGGATTTAATTTCGTTTTTAAAAGTTTGAATAATAAATTAAAAACCATGTATATTCCTTCCTTAGATCGACCTTGGGAGTGTACTTATCATTTTCTATAAAATGATTCGTGCACTTGCGATAGTTTTATAAATATAAAACCAAAGTATTGGCATGATCGGCGATGCCGATTTTGCTGATCATACGTGCCAAAATGTTTAAGATGTTCCAATTTTCAGAGAAAAAACTTAGAAAGAAATCAAAGCAATTGGCTGAATGTGTGGATTTCTTAAAAAGATCATCTATTTATAGAACATTATACATACAAATGTCGATTACATAATGTGTACACATACAAGGATGTTAGAGGGATACAAATGGTAAATAGTACCACATTTTATGGCTCGAGCTGATGGAATACCTTATAGGCAATCTTATTCCTCGAATCGATCTCCTCTCTGGTGCTTTGCAAGCATGTCGTCAAGTAGGTCATTTGGGATGCCTTGTTGACAACTTGGGCTATCATCTTACGGTTTGGGTTGACTATTATGATTAAGTAGTAAAATGGATCATGCACCAAGTCGATTGATATTTCCAAACACCTAACACTCTCAAGCTCACATACAGATGATTCAAAGCCTTAACGACACTCTAGAATAAGAAAGATAATAAGTGAGCTAGAAACCCTAATCACAACAAATATATACATTAACAACCTTAGTTGATAATGATTTTATCCAATCGACATATTAAGATTACATTGACAACAATCTTTCCTCGTAAATCCTATGATAGAGTTTATCTATCTTACCTCTTAGAAAATTTAATAAAAAAACACAACCTCGTTGATGAAAAATTACCATAATAGCTTTAGTGTCTTCAGCGTACCAAATGAGTGGTGATACAATCTTTTGATCCATTCAAAAGTTTTAGGCTTTACATAGGGCCTAAAAATGTTAACATGTTAAAGTACAATATGCCCTATTTACAACAAAGTCTGATAAAGATGCATATAATATGTATATTAATTAATTTAGTTCTAATTGGATATTATTTAAATTAAACTCTATCTAATTAAACCTGTTAATATTAAATTCTAACCAATTGTATTCATTTTAATATTATTAAGGTGTCAGTCTTGTTGAATTAATTTTAGGATTTTATTTTATGTTATTTTCCAAAAAACAAAATTAGTAATGTATCTAATAGCAATATAGGAAACAAAGGAAAACTCTTTTGTTCAAAATGTCTTCAAAAATTTGTGATATAATCGCTAAGGGTTTGTTTGATAACCATTTCGATTCTTAATTCTCAATTGTTTTTAAAATTTTACATATTTTGAAATTATATACATTTGGTAACTTATTTTTAATTTCTAATTTCTAAATTTTGAAATTCACTTGTGGAATTTGGTTAAATTTTAAAATTCAAAACATTAAAAATGATTAAACCAATTATACTCAAAATGATTAAAGAGTCAAAATTTAATGAAATATTATCTAAAATAGTTTTGAAAATGAATTATAGAGCTTAGAAAGTTAAAAATTAAAAATTAAGAATTAATTATCAAACAAACGTATCCAATTTTTTATTTTTTATTTTCAAAATTTGAACTAGAAATCATTTATTATCATACAACTTTTAATTTTTTCAAAAACAAAATTTAAAACTAAAAACTCAATTTCAAAAATTAATAAATTAAAATGGTTATCAAATATAATTTAAAATATTAAAAAAAACCTTGTATTATAAAAATAATATTTTTTTGTAAACTCATTATCAAAGAGTTACATCATAGACTTAAATTTTATTTCCGTGAATATCGCAAGTTTACAAATTTTCTATTATTTTGGTAATTTGTTTTTAATTAGTAAATATCTATATTTTTATCCTTGCATTTAATTAAAGAGTGTATTGTTAGCATGTTTACTAGGGTGTACAAAAACTGGACCGGATAGAACGGTTTTATAAATCAAACGGTGTGATCCATTTTATATTAATTAAAACCGTTTTATAAATAGTTCGGTTTGATTTGTATTAATTTTTAAATCGGTCTAACTGGACCGGACCGGTTTAATAATATATTAAAAATTTTATATTATTTAAAAATTCAACCAATAACTAGAATGTTTAAAAGCAAAACATCGAAAATGTTTACATTGCCTGCTGAAAATGCATTCAAGTAGAAGTTGTTGTAGCATCTTGTATATTTAACATCATGGAGAGTTGTAGAAAACATGTTTCATCAATTTGTTGAAGAGTTAAGAAACTTGTGTCTTACTATTGGTGCAGATGATATCATTCAACGTAATTCTTTCAATAGTAGGTATACCTGTCGATTTGTCTTAATAGTGACTTACAATTTTTTATTTTGTATTTGTATGAAAAATAAATTTATAATATTGACATTATTGATTTCAGGTCCTAAACAACTTAATAATGATACTGACATCTATTCGGAGTTTTTAAGTAATGATTTGAAGTTGTTAAGGAATGATGGAGTTAAAATATATGATACACTAGAAAAAAAAAATCTTAATCTTTAAGACAATACTTCTTTAAACCATAATGACTTAACATATAACAACTTGTCAGGACATGTAATTCATGGATATAAAAGTCTGTCCGGTGTGCATAACAGTGACATGTAATTCATGGATATAAAAGTCTGTCTTGTGTGCATAACAGTGATGTCATTTACTTGGCACATAGGAAGAAGATGTCTTACATTAAACATAGGGAATTTTTACGACAATCACAAATTTCAAAGATAAAAGAAATCTTTTAATGGGAAAGAAATTACAAGACCTAATATATTTTACTGGGAGGGAAATATTTTGAAATATTATGTATCTAAAAGATAAGACATTCAAACCATTCGGTAAGCCAAATAGAATGACTTTGATAAACAAATGGAGGGTAAGAAGAGGAAATTTAAGATAATAATTGATAAAATAGTCGTCATGAAGTCGACACTAGAAAACCGTGCTGGAAGAAAAAATCTATATTTTGAGATTTATCATGTTGGATATCATACATATTGCGAGGAATATATATGACAATCTTATTGAGACATTGCTTGATATTAGCAGAAAAATCAAAGACAACCTTACAAGTCGCTTAGATCTCAAATACCTTCGCTTAAGGAATGAGTTAACTCTTCAAGATAAATGTGAAAAACATCTCCCCTCATACCTGAGCATGTTTGGGTACAAGTTATATATCTTTTAGTTTATATTTTCCCGAATTTAAATCACATCAATATTATTATATCTAAAAAATATAATGACCATAAAAATAGTGACTAGTATTTGGGTACACCTCCATCTGCTGATAAAAAAAGAAAAGAAGCTATACTACTCAACTAAATTCAAAAGGCCTACAATGTACAGCTTTACAGAAGGAAAAAACACAAACCGCATGAACCCTTTCTAAAATCCTCTGGTCCCCAAATACCAAACATATTACAACACCTAACAGCTAGGACAAAGAAGATAATTTTTTTTTTTAAAAAAAAAAGCAGGCACAACATAACTCACAGACCATATAATTTTGTGAGGGCTCTCTGTGATTCTGGCCTGTCAGGGTTTATATTAAAATTTATGATCCTGGCAACGAGAGAGAATCCAAGCACAACAATGCATGTTAGATTCTCTCTCCTAAATTGGAAAACATTTGAAAACGTTACGGCTACAGAAGCAAACAATTTCACACGTGCATCAACAGCCTGGGCTCATTTTCCTTTGCCCTCTTCAGCTTCAAATTTCAGTTCCTCCCTCTCTATCTATGCGTTCTAGTTCGTTTCACCACTGGGACCACACTTTATTTATTATTGCCTTAGCATGCAGCTTTGCTCACATCTTTGCTGGATCTATTATACTTCATGTGACTCTTAACAAGTTGCCCGGCTGCAATGGCAGACATCAACGAGAGTTCTCCAGCCAATACGGAACCAGCAAGAATGGCAGCCAACTGCCTTGAGTTTGCACCAGGTGAATCTTTGCTGGCACCCTTTACACCAAGTAAATTCAAGCAAGCAGATTGAGAAGCCAGTTGAGTTCCACCTCCAACGGTGCCAACCTGAAGAAAAGGAAAATAAAACCATCAAGCTCTGCATAGGCCAATATTAGACCATAATTATGCGTTTAGCTTTATTAGCTACCTCAATAGAAGGCATTGTCACAGAGATATGAAGATCCATCCCATTATTGACAGGTTCCATCATCGTTATGCACTGGGAACTCTCAACATTTTGTGCTGGATCTTGGCCCGTCGCAATAAATATTGCAGATACAATGTTGCTGGCATGGGCATTATATCCACCAAGAGCACCGGCAATAGCAGAACCTGTGAGGTTTTTGAGCATATTGAGCTCTACTAAAGCAGCTATATTGGTTTTTAAAACCTTCCTCACCACATCTTGCTTGATTACTGCCTCACAAACAACAGATTTTCCACGACCTTCAATCCAGTTTACAGCAGCAGGTTTCTTGTCCGAACAGAAATTCCCTGAAAATATCAAGTAGAATGCGAACCATGAAACAGAGCAGAGATTGCAATTAAAATAACATCAACACCACATTACCGGCGTGAATGACTCATTTCTGGATGTATAAAATGATAACCTTAGGGAAAAAAGACTCACCCCTTCAACTTTTTTATATAAAATTAGGGTTTGGGGATTCTAACCAAAGTATTATGAAATTGTATGAAGTCTTTATCACTCTACTATAGAACGATTAGAAATAATTGAATTCTTTAGAGTTTATAAGTATATGGGCAAAAAGACACCTTCAACTTTTTTTTTAAATAATCTATGGGGAGGGATTCGAACCATAGAATTCCACGAAGAAATGCCAAAGACTTTACCAAGAGTACTATAAGGGGGAAGCTGACACTTTCAACTCAACAAAATATAGAAGAGACGATTGAAATTCCATGCAAACACTAAAAATTAAATTCAACAATAAATGATCACAATGAAGAAATATATTTATGGTGATGTTGACATCATTAAACATTCAACACACTTCATATCGGCTGATTTCAGCAGCAACAAATATATATATATATATAATTTTCATTATTGGTGGGGGAAGAATGAGAGCCTCAGTACTTAAAAATGTCCAGGACCACATGTTTGTCCAGTACACATGCACGGTGCATAGTAATAAAGTATAATGTTTGTTTCATGATATAAATAAGTTCAAATTATTGAAAGAATTCATAAAATGAAAACTAAAAGTAGAAAACAGTGACATCCAACTTGTCCTCTAAAGAAAGTTCATTATTGTGGGAAAAATAAGCGAAATTAATAAGGATGCCTTAAGCAGAAACAAATAAATGATATATATTTGGGAAGCAATACACTTATTTTATTTTTAGTGTGCCAATTTTTGTGCCATCAGTAGTTGATAAACACAAGGACAAAAAGTTATGTAACAAGCGCATAGATATTGATAGTAAATATAGAGATACCAAAAATGACACATGAGAACTGAAATCATATATTATGTCTAAAGCAAAGTGCAAATTCAAAACAAGCTATAACAATTACTGATTTATCTACAAAGATTGAAAAAGAGAACATCACATACCAGATATGCCAATAACATCCATGTCAGGAAAATCGTTCAGAAGGAAGTCAAGGACATTTTGTACTCCTTTGGACACCATGTTCATCCCCATGGCATCACCAGTGCTGCAAGTAAATCTCATATAAAGATTCTTCCCTGCAATAGAGCACTGAATACTCTGCAGTCTCGCAAATCTACTAGACCTGAAAACCAATTACGACTGTAAGATTGGATACCAGACACACAATTGAGGTAAAATTGAGCCAACTAGGCAGCCCAAATCAGGAAAATTTCCCCTTTCTCTTATCCTCATTTTATTATCACAACTATCTTCTCAGCGAACAAACATAATCCAAAACACTAGCGGGGTTAAGATATCAAATTGGTAAAAGAAATGACAAAGAAATCAGAACAAGGCAGCTCAGTGCCAAGTCAAAACAATACAACAGAGAGGCATAAATACAAACACAAATGAAGCAATAAAGAACAATAGAGGAAAGCATACCTATTAAAGACGAGAGAAAGCGTATCGAAATTAACAGGATCCTCCAAGAAGAACTTCAATTCTGTAGCTCTCTTAGCTGAATCGAACCTCACAACAGGCGCTCTGGTCATCCCATCTCTAAGTAATACACTAGTAGCCCCACCAGACACGTGAATTGCCTTACAGCCTCTGTTAGTACTCGCCACCAAGCAACCCTCCGTCGTCGCCATTGGAACCCAGTACTCGCACCCATCAAGTAACAATGGTCCGGCGATCCCCACAGGAATCTGAACGTAACCAATAGGCATCTCACAGCACTGACCGAGAATCGAATCGTAATCAAACCCTTCCAATGGCAAACCGTGAAGGGACTTGCCCGTCGTCCTCTGAAGCGCCTCACGCCGAATTGCAGCAGCTCGCCTACAATCACCGAGCCTCGATTCAAGAGAATACGATGGCACTGTTCCGTCAACTACAGATTCAACAACGTCATGGTCTTCTTCAGATGACAATGTGGATATAACAGTCTCAGAATCTAAGATCTTTGAAGAAATTGGAGAAATAAAGGTTTGAGAACAAGGCGGGGAAGGATCAGCGACTGAGCCGTCCAGGTCCCAAGCCTCGTGAGACGCACGTGCAATGAAGGATTGAACGAAATCGATGCCGAAGAAACCAAGGAGATAAATAAAAGATGCGATGAGAGAGACAATAGCAGCAAGCTCAGAGAGAGTAACAACGTGAAGAGGCGTTGAAGTTCTGATCTTGTCCCGCCAACGGTGAAGAAGATAATAAGCGACAGAAAAGAAAAGAGTGAAAAAGACTGCGTTAGTGAGATAAAGAGGAAGAGGAAGAGCATCCGAGGCTTTAGGAGTAGGGGTGATCGATGATGGCTTTTGCTGATTGTGGACCCTACCTTCATCGTCGGAAGGTGATCGAGGAGGTCTATCGAGTCGCCGACGGGAGTCCATTGAATTTACCAGCAAGAGAGAGAGAAAGAGAAAATAGTAAAATGTGTAATTGAGTGGGTCGTAATGCTAATTTCTAAAAAGGCTCAAAGGCCTCTCTCTCTCTCTCTCTCTCTCTCTCTCTCTCTCTCTCAAAAGGTAAGGAAGAAAAATTGAGGAAGCGCGACTGTTTAGGAGGAACTTTATAGGCTGGAAGAGAGGACAGCGCGGGTTGTGTGGAAGTATGTGTGGCATGTCGATAAAAGTTGGGTTCTTGCTTACGTGTTACAGCTCACTCTTTGACTCGCACGTGCCTATTTGGGTCCAACTGTTATCAATTTACTGGAAAGCCTCTTTCCGGTCAATTTGCCAGATGCCCAACTATTATTATTTAGTCGATGTCAGGGACTAATACCATGCTTGCTTATTCTGTTATGCCCAATTCTAGTTCCATTAAGCGATTGGAGTTCGGAGGTATGTGAGTGGGAGTTTTTATAGAGTAAAAAATAAAAAAAATAAAAATCTTAAATCTATTATTTTTAATAAAAATATATTTTATGACAATAATTAACTTATCTAACTTACTTTGAAAAAAAAATTCATTATTTTAAAAAAATAAAATTTTGTAATTTTTTTTTATAAAGTTATCACATTTGTACCATTTTATTTAATAATTATATATATAAAATATATTTTTATTAAATATAACAAAATTAAACAACCATCCTTCATCAAAAATTTCTACTGATATCTCAAATCTTTCATATAAACAACCACATCGGAAGGTGGCCTTTTAACTCATTATACACACTATTTACCATGTAAACAAAATCATAAACAATTACACTTTTAGTTTGGCCAAGGGACCTTTGAGTGGTACTCTGTTTATTACTTTTTCAAGAAAAAAAATAACTCAATTTAGTTATATTTAATAAAAATATTGCTTTAAATTAATAGTAAAAATATTGCTTTAAATTTATTAACTAAAAAAAAAAAGGGTAAAAATTCATTTTTAAAGAAGCTGTACAAACACATCACATTTTTTGTTTAAAAAGGTGACATGTGGAGTGTCTTTAACACATAACTTTTTTGAACATGAACTTTTACCATCATTTTTATAAAAACATTAAAATTATGTTATTATTTTAAATAAACACGTGTATAAAATATAATTTCATTAAAAATAATAGATTTTGATTACCCTCCACTATTTTTTTAATACTAACTAAAAACACATACATTGAACGTAATTTATAAAAATATTGAAAAAAATTATTATAAAATTTATTTTAATTAAAATTTAAAATTATTAATATTCTAAAAATATTTAACATACAATTAATATTTAAATAATTTTTAAGATAATTAAAAGTATTTTATATATTACTAATTTATTATTTAATTAATAAAAATATAAGAGTTATAAATAAATTATATAATAACAAAGACTTAAAGTCTATAATCATCGTTATTTTAATATAAGTAGATAATTTTGTTAAAAAAATTATAAAACTTAATTTAAATTTTTATATATAATGACACTTAAACTTATTAATTTAATGTCTTTTTCATAAATAACTTTAAAATTTACAAAAACAGAACAGTGTGTGGCTTATTAATCTAATAATATTTGTTCTCAATTTTTTTCCATAAAAAATAAATTGTAATTTACTCTTATATTCATTTTTAGGAATAAAATGATTTTTTTAAAACAAAAATAACATAAAATTTTATATACACAATTTATAATACGTTGTATATTTTTATAAATAGTTTTATGAATGTAAAATTGTTGTATATTATTCTTGCAAAATTCGGAAATGTAAACATATAAGTAAAATTCTTGTATGTTAAAAAAAATAATTAAGAATGAAATACCAAATAGAGGATATACGACAAGAAGGAATCTAACACGTAGTTCTCTTAATGGAAATATTCTCTTTCATAACATGCAAAAGCAAATTCGAATCTGGCATAACACTATTTTTAATTTACTAATTGATAAAAAGTTAAAATTGAATCACTAAACCAAAAACAAAGAAGGATTAACATGTTTTTGCATCGTGACAAAGGTTACCGAGCCATCTCTTTTTGAATATTCCTTCTCATAGAAAACTATAGTTTTAAAGTCACTTTAGATACCCTATACGTATATCAGGCAATGCAAGAAGAAGACATAAGCCCTCCACATTTTCAAAAGTTAACTAGCATTTTAAGGTGTAGGAACGTTCTTAATGAAACATCTCTAAGTAATCATGGATTTAAAATAACATTTTTAAGTTTTACATAATTGAATACGTAAATAATATGTTAATTTATACGTATTTATATTTATGTTATGTATAATTGATATTGATTCAATTTAATTATGTACATATTTAGTTTCTGAAAAAGCTTTAATATATCTCTAAAATACATCTAACTATTATATTACCATTAATGTTGAAAATTAGAAAATGTATTTTAGGAGATATATAAGATAGAACAATATTTAGGTTTAATTTTAGTAAGGTATTTGTTTTTATTAATATAAACTAGGTTAACCTTTTTTAAATATATATATATATATATGTTGAGAATGTTCGATGAAAACCACCACACTTATTAAGTGGTAAATAATATTTTATTTATAGTAATATATATATATATATCATATGGGTTAATTACGTAACAATTATAATGAATGTGAAATGTAAATAAAATGGAAAGCATATACAAGAAAATCTCTTAGAATTAAGAATGGAATGCACATGTGTCAAGCTTTAGAATAAGGCAACATATCCTCAACACCCCCTACAAGTTGAGCATCGAATTGGAACAAACGTGAAGTTTGGAACAAAAAAAAGTCAAAAAGTGATCGAGGAAGACTTTTGTTGAAGATATCGGCAACCTGCAAGTGAGAAAGAACATACTGAGTGCGAAGTTTTCCAACAACAACAAGTTCCCGAAGGAAATAATAGTCTAACTCAACATGATTAGCCCGCTTATGAGAAACAGGGTTGGAACTCAAAAAAATGGCACTTTTATTATCGCATAGAAGAAGAGGCTACTAGGGAGTGGAGATCTGTAGATCACGAAGAAGATGCGTAACCCAAAGAAGTTCAACTGTAGTGGACGCAAAAGCACGATACTCATATTCACAACTAGAGCGAGAGACGGTAGATTGCTTCTTGGCACTCCAAGAAACCAAGTTGGCTTTGAGATAAATGGAGTAGCTAGAGGTAGATCGACAAGTGTTAGGGAAACCTACCCAATCTGCATCAAAATAAGCAACTAAGGCTCCAGAAGTAACAGAGGGCCAAAAATGAAGGGTGTCTTTGACATAGCAAAGAATACGCTTAATAGCAAGAAAGTGATCCTCTCTTGGAGAATGTTAAAACTGGCTAACAGAATTTAAAGCATGGGCAATGTCAGGCCGAGTAATGGTCAAGTATTGGAAGGAACCAACAAGAGACTTGTAGAGAGTAGGATCCGAAAAAGGCATACCATCAATAGAAAGGTGTTGCGCAACAACCATGGGGGTATGAATTGGTTTGTTGTCAAGTAATTGAGCGCGAGTAAGAATATCCCATGCATACTTCACCTGACTAATGAAGAGACCATTGGCAGTTGTTAAAGCTTCAAGACCAAGAAAATAACTGAGAGGGCCCAAATCCTTAATGGTAAACTCAGAATGAAGCTTGCAAGTGAAGCTGTTAATGAGAGATGAGTTGTTGCCAATGATAATGATATCATCAACATAAAGAAGCAAGTAGATTATGTTAGACTACTTATGGAAAATAAAGAGAGAAGTGTCAACAAGACTACAGGGCGCTTGCTTAAGACCATAGAGGGCTTTCTTCAACTAACATACATGATTAGGAAAGCAAGGATCAATATACCCAGGAGGTTGTTCCATATAAACATTTTTAGTAAAAGTACCATTAAGAAAGGCATTCTTGACATCAAGTTGGCAAAGAGGCCATCTATTGGTGACAACAATAGAAAGCACAACACGAATAGTGGTAGCCTTAATAACAGGGCTAAAGGTGTCAGTATAGTCAAGACCAGGTACCTGAGTATATCCTTTGGAAACAAGCCGAGCTTTGAAATGCTCAACAGATCCATCAGGTAGATATTTGGTACGAAACACCCATTTGGAACCTACAATGTTAGTGTTAGGGGGCAAGGGACCAAAACCCAGGTGTGATTTTGTGTTAGAGCTTAGACTTCGTCATCCATGGTTGCAAGCCAAGAAGGATTCTTAGCAGTAGATTTGAATCCTTTGGGTTCAATTGAGGCAAGAAGAGCAGGAAAAAGGCTAACTGATCCAAGAACACCAAGATTCGTCAGATGAAGAGTCTTGAAAATCCCTACTTTGGCTCGTATGAGCATAGGATGAGAGCCCAACAAATATGCAGGAGTAGAAGGATCTTGAATGATCTCAGTAAGGGTCTCAATTGGAGAGGGATTGGGGGTGGGTATGGCGAAGAGGGACCTATAAGAGAATCAACAGCCTGTACATACTCATCCATAGGGTCAGTACAAATAATACATTGGGAAGAACCGGATTGAAGAACATGTGGGGAACATGGTACAATGGAAGATGAGGGTAGGTTGGTATGAAGGAGACATGCTTCCAAAAAGTTAGAAATAAAGATAGAAGAGAAGGGTTAGGCTTGAGAACTATCGAGAGAAGGAAAGTGAGTTTCATCAAATTGAGTATGTGAGGTGGTATAAAGCCTAGTGGTGGTAGGATCAAAGCAATGAAACCCTTTGTAAGAGGGATTGTAGCCTAAGAAAATGCAAGGAATATTGTAAGGAGAAAGTTTGTGAGGCATATAATCACGTAAACAAGGATAAACACGACAACCAAAAGGATGAAAATTCTCATAATTCAAAGAACCATAGAGAAGTTCAAAAGGTGACTTACCTCCGAGAAGCGATGTTGGAAACTGGTTTAATATGTAAGATTTAATGTTGAAGGCGTCAACCTAAAAGCGAGGAGAAAGGTGAGAGTGGAAAAGAAGAGCCAAACCAGTCTTAGTTACATGGTGATGTTTTCTTTCAGTGTGACCATTTTGGGCTAGTGTATATGGGTAAGAAAGTTGATGATGGATACCAGAGGTATGTAAATGAGCTTTGAAATAGTTGCTAGTAAATTCGGCATCGCCGTCACTTTGAAAGATTTTGATACGAGCAGAATGTTGATTTTTCACAAATTTTTGAAATTGGAGGAAAATATCTAACAAATCGTACTTAAATTTTAAAGGATAAAGCCAAGTGAATTGAGAATAATCATCAATGAAAAGAACATAGTAGGTAAATTCGATTTGATGGGGGAAGGACCTTAAATGTCACAATGAATAAGATCTAACACATGAGATGACCTACGTTCATTTCGAGAATAAGGCAAACGATGATTTTTTGCAAGTTGACATGTACTACACAAAGGGGGAAATGGCAATAGAGACGTAAGATAAAGATGTCCTTTTTTATTTAAAAAAGAAATGATAGAATGATTTACATGTCCAAGGTGAGCATGCCATAAATCATATGAAGCATGTAGTGATTTATTTTTAAGGACAGAAATAAAAGCAGAATTTTCATGCTTCAACACATATAGGCCATCATCCCTTCTACCGGCTGCCACCACCCTTCCAGTTTGACGATTCTGGACAATAAAAAAATTATTAGTAAATGTAACAGAAAGAGGAAAATCAGACATTAATTTACTAATTGAAAGAAGATTTTTAGTAAGATGAGGAACAGCTAAGCCATCTAATAAATGAATATTTGTAACAGGAGAAAAAGGTACCAATGTGGGTTATGGGTAGAGATGCATTGTTTCCTACAATCATAAAGTCCTTACCCATGTAATTAGTGGGTTGATCCAAAGTAGATGGATCTGTGGTCATATGGGTTGAAGCCCTAGTGTTCAAATACCAATCAGATGCCTCGTGTCAAGAGAGAGAACAAAAGTTGCTAAATGCTTCGGCAAGATGAGCAGAGGAATCATTTTGAGCATATCGGCGTTTGCAGCATTCAACATAATGACCTTCCATGCGAAAGATTTGGCATCGAGGTGGGCGACGTCGCTGCCCAGAGTTGGAGCACCTACGGTTGGAAAAGTGTATATCGTGGTTACTGAAACAACCCCACTAGTTGCCTCGATTTGAAGAGTGGTGACCATGGTTGGTAGTATGGCCTAGATTGATGGTGAATGCCACAACAATGGTGGCAGAGGACTCAATGTACCACTAGAAGATTTCAAAGCTTTCGACTTTGGAGACCAGATCTGAAAAATAGGGGAGCGAAGTGAAATCCATCTACGTAATGGAAAAGTTGGAGAAATTGGAGCCGAGGCCACAGAGGAACCAGTAGACTTTGTTGGTGTCGTCGATGGACCGTCTAATGGTATAAAGTTGGTCACACAGGGCCTTGAATGCTTGGGTATATTCTACAACTGGTTTGGAGCTGCGTTTCATCAACTGTAAATCATCCTTGAGACATAATTCATATACCTTTGAGCAATGGCTAAAAGTGTTCTCCAAAGTGAGTCAGACGTCAAGTGTAGTGGAGAGGCCAATAACCTCAACCATGGCTTCTTCGGCGAGGGAGAAAAGTAAGAGACTGAGTAGACGTTGATCTGCAACTTTCCATGCCAGGTATTTGTTATTAGGTATGGTAGAGTTGGCAGGTTCAAAATGGGTTGGCGACAGAAGGGTTCCATCAACATATTTCAACAATTATTGACTCTCAAGAAGAGGAAGGAGTTGGCTTTTCCATAAAAGGTAGTTTGAGGAAGAAAGCTTGATGGTGATCATATGGATTAAAGTGTTGAAAGGAAGGAGATTGGGATCATAAGCCATTGGAATTAAAAAATAATAATAATTAAAAGGTTAAGCGATGGTTGTTAAACCAGAGACTGCTCTGATATCATAAGAATGTTTGATGAAAACCGCCACACTTCTGAAGTGGTAAGTAATATCTTATTTATAGAAATATACATATCATATAAGTTAATTACATATCAATTACAATGAATGTGAAATGTAAATAAAATGAAAAGTATATATAAATAAATCTCCTAGAATTAAGGTCTAATAGAATGCACATATGTAAAGCCTTAGAATAAGGCAAAGTATCCTCAACATATATGTTACATGGTTGATATACAAACATATGTGTCAGTGTAATTCTAACGAGTGAAATGTAATCTCTTTTTGATCAATCATATCTATATTTGAAATATCGTCAATTATCCTATTACATTCTCTAAGAATCCATATTATTATACAATATGAGAATTTTTGCAATAATGAGGCAACCTTATTCATATATTGTTTTGCTTGTTAAGTTATTGAGCTTTTATTTTCTTATGATATATGAAATCATATTAACACAATCACTTTCAAATACCACTTTTTGAAATCCAATTACATTTGCTAATCCCATTGCAAATAAAAATGTCATTACTTCTCCTTCTGATGGGTTATTTACATTCATGAGCTTTCCCTAAGCTCTCCAACATATCTCTATTATGGTATTTTGCAATTACACTCATACTGATGAAACAAAATCAAGTCCCAAGCAACGATGCCAAAAACTTGATGAGATAAAATTGGCATCGGATTAGCAATATCGATTTTGCAGATACTTTGGTTTAATATTTGTAAAACTCTCGTAAGTATACGAATCATTTTATAGAAAATGATAAGTATATTCTCAAGGTCGATCTAAAAAAGGAATGTATGTTGTTTTTAATTTATTATTCAAACTTTTAAAAACAAAATTAAATCATAAACATCTTATCACGATATTTTGATTTTTTGTGTTTCCTAATCTAATAACATAAAAAATAAACATAGATATGGATTCAATAAACAATTATGCAATTTTTTATCATTCATATTAGTGGAGTATTTATGGATAAAATAATTAAATTAATTATATTTTCTCATATTATTTAGATTATTAAAAATATAAATTGATATTTATTGATTCTCTCTTTTTTATATAAATACCACTTTTGGTAGGGTTAGATATTCTTTGTTAATTAAACAAATCAATTAAACTTATGGGTGGATTCGATAATTAATTTGATTAATTAAATTAATTTTTTTCTAAGAGATTGAAAATGAACCATTTAAAGGACACATTTGATGGGGTTAGACATTTTAAACTTTATTCAATGTGTCCAAATTAAACCTAAGAATTTAATTATACGATTAATAACTTTCAAGTTTTAAAACCACTACTGAAAATATATTGTTAATACATTTTCGAATAATAGTTTTTATAAAAACCTTTGAAAAATAAATTAACTCTAATTACCGGACGATTAAACCAACAAATAATATAGCACTACTATAAATCAGATCAGATAATTAAACCATAAAATCTAACCTTCAGATTTAAGTTTATAATGAAAAATAATATATTCCTCTCTAACATACTTAATATAAAATCTTGAATATAAAAAAAATTAATTTATATTATAAAAATGTTTTACCCATTTAATATTTCGCAAGCATAACAATGTTATTATTATATCATATTAACAAACAACTAGACATGTTAAATTCAATCATGGATGAATTAAATATAACATATCAAAATAAAACATAAAAATAACTATAAAGAATTTATTTTAAAATTATACATCAAAAGAATCCTTACAGAACTTTGATACTAATTTTGTTTCTAGAAAACCTCCAAACGGATTTGTATTTCTGTTTATTGAATCAAAAATTAGAAATTTACAAAAGCATAACTAATTCTTCTAAAAAGGAGAACTTTAAACTAAAAAAACTAAGAAAGCTTTCTAGAGAGAGAAAGAGAAAAGTTGAGATTTGAGAGATGATTTTTACAATAGGGGAGTTGGTCCTTATAGGTGAGGAAAAGGTTAAAAAAGTGGAAAAATATCTCAAAAATTGGTCTTTGACGCATTTGCATAGGCTAGCACGCATGTGGGGTGAGCTTTACAATAGGATGGGTGTCCACAATAATTGATGTGACATACACGCTTGGCTTGGTAGACGAGCGCTAGCTCTCGGCGTAACATACGCGTAGAGCATACGGGATAGGGGCTGGCATGTGCTACTTGCGCAGTTTTATCCATTTTTTCATTTTTTTTATTTTTCCTCATTTTTTTCTCTCACTAATTTGTATAATAAATGAATACTACACTTTAAATATTGTTATGTGTTACTTCCAGTATTTTTCTTCGAGTCTTTAAATTATTTTTGAACGAAAATATCCGAAAAACAATAAAAATACCCGTGATTCCGAAAAGACAAATTTATATAAAAATATCATAAAATCATACAAATATAAATCTATTTAATCAATTAAAGTATATTAATTCAAAGTAATTTTAGTGTTTTTAACCACTCATCATATAGAAACCATGTTATTAGAGAATCCATCATCACAATTAAATGTTATGAAATCAGAGTTTGGTTTGATCCATTGATGTTGTAGCATCTATCCTGTTGTGCAGAGGATATAATGCTATCTAGATTCTATTCTTCTAGCATATTCAATTCGTCTTGGATTTTCTTTGACCACGAACTGAAATTTGGGTCCTTTTATTAAAATATCTTTTCATTTTCCAATCTTCAAATGGCCACTAATTCAAAATGATGGCTATAGTGAATTTTTCACCTAGTGTTGTGTTGGGCATAATACTCATATGAGGTTTAAGAGGAGTTTAATAAATGATATGAAATTATCATTTATAAATTTATATAGAATTATACTTGCTTTCCAATAGCTCCAAAAAGGTAGAAAATATGTGCACCTGAGCATAAGATAGTTAATAGTTTTTTTTCCTTTTGATGATACAATGGGCATTCAACATTTAAATTAGGTGTAAATTTCTTAGTGTTGGCCCTCATTGGAAGTGAATTGACCACTATCTTTAGTGTATCTTTTATGGACTTTAGTTTTTTATATTAGTCTGCAAATGAGATTTATAATGTTTTCTCTATTCTCCACTATAGCCAATGTGAAAACAATTTTGACAAGAAAATTACCTTACTTATCACCCAACCAAATAAGTTTATCATTGTTCCTTTGATTTGGAGGTTTTACTCTACTTATTGAATTTAAAGTATTTACATCAAAGATGTTTTTCACATAGTTCTAGTTCCTATCTCCACTTGTCAAGATAACACTTACCTCTGTGATCTATCTCCCCATGTGGATGTTTTGTAGTCTCATTGCATGAATCCATTGATGTATGGTACCTATAGGCCAGTCCATATATTTAGGATTTCCTTATGTCAATTTGGAAACACAGTCTCCTTTTAGAGTTTACATTAAATTAAATGTCTTTCTATACATAAAAGTCACTTGGTCTAGGGTTGGTATCAATGAATCACTTGTGTGGACAATATTTACTAAAAAGTATCTCCACTCACATCTTATTGGACTTTGTAGCTAGATACCATCTAATTTTAGCTGATAGAGCCATAGTCATGTGATGAAAAGTTCTAAAGCACAATCGTCTAGATTGTTCGGAAATACAAATATATTTCCAACTTTTAAGGGTTGGGTATCTACCACCACTCCCGTTTGATTTCCACCAAAAAAACTTCTTTATAAGTGAATCTACTTGTTTGCATATAGTAATAGGTACCTTGAATGTACTCATATTGTAAACATGAACAGATTGTAGTATTAACCTTATGAGTGTAGCTTTCTTATAATTGAAAGAAACTTTGCTTGCCAATCTTCTATCATGCTTGAAATTTTGTCAATTATACCTTAAAGTCCTTGGATTTTTTTTTTGTAAGAATAGTGGATTCCCCATATATGTTATATTTGTATTTGTCATCCTAAATCTAAATAATCAAATATTTTTGTTTTAGATCTCTTCATGCATTCTTTGGAAAGAATAATAACCCTGATTTTTGTAAGTTAGTTATTTGTTCTAAAACATTATCATAATATTGCATGATCTATTTTAGTTGATTTATCTCTCAGTCATTTGCTCTACAATAGAGAAGCATATCGACAACATAAGATAAATGAGATATTGACATTGAATATCTTGGTATTTTTACCATGCAACAAGTTTTGCGATTCAACTATAACTAACATTCTTGAGAAAGCCTTTGCAATAATAATAAATATGTAAATTTAAAGAACAGTGATAATAGGTCTTCTTGTGTCCAAACTTAGATCCATTAAACAAGATTGAATATGATACAATAGATAAGCATTGATGTATCATGTTGCATAGTTGAGTTGAGAATCCAAGTCTTAATATAACCTTAAATATTAGACTTCACTCGATTTTATTGTTATCGTCATTAAAATTATGGGTATTTTGGTATTTTCCAATTCCAAACCAAAACTTGTTCTTTTAAAATGAAATAGATAATTAATAAAATTCTCTAAATGTATTGTAGTTAATAGGACGGTTATTGTGAAATATTGATTTATTTTTGTTATAGTTGAGTCGAGATGTATAGTTTTTCATTCAAAACCTAAGTTCGAATCTCAACCAATAATAATCTTTCTTTTATTTAATAAAAAAATGCATTTGGTGATTGTTATCTCCAGATTCATTAAGATCGTTAATCTTGTGAGCTTTAAAACATATTGTAATTGGTGACTATTTTTTAAGAGCTTATAGTTTACATAAGTGGAGCACATAAATTATGTAGTTTTTAACGGATTGTATAAATTACGTTATTTTCTTAAAATTAACATTTAAGTTCTATTTTGACTATTGATTAAGAAATTGAGCCATATAATGTCATATGATGGTTGTGTAACTAAATTTGTAAGGTTATTTTTAGATATTTATTATCACTCTAATAACCTAAATAAAAATATTTTTTTTAAATAGATTCAAAATTTTGATTACATGACTAACAAATGACATAATCTATTACAATTATATAGTTAATAGTCAAAATAGAATTTTAGTATTAATTTTATAAAAGTAACATGACTTATGTGATCCACTATAAAAATACAAGATTTATGCAGTTATTTTTGGTGTATTAAATATTAAATATAATACCCATAAACTATATACAAAGAGTTATAATTCAACAATATAAAGTTTATGTTAATATGTTAAAGGTCTAAAGATCAAGTTTCATTTACAAGTGTATCGTGTATTAGTAAAGCTATATAAAAAAATCCAAAAACTAATATAAGCATAATTCATACTTATTTAAAGCTCAATCACAATTATCTTTTATTAAGAAAAATGTCATCATATAATACTAATTAGTAAAAAATAGTATTTTATAGTCAAGAAGTTTTGTGACTTAAATAATCTATAATTAGATATGATACGTATTAAAAAATAATTATCATTAATGTTAATTAGATTGTATAATTTTTTAATAGGCATATTTTATCTATGGTTTAAAATGTAAATGATGTTTTTTAATTTTAAAATCAAAACAATTTAAATAATTGTTAAATTTTACAAATTTAAGAAGAAAAAAATTGTAACTTTATATTGAAAAACTAGTTTTTGTTGAAAAATAGAAGTATTCACTTTCTAATTTTCAAACATATAAAAATAAATTATAATTGTTTCATACATATTGTGAGTTTATCTTTAAATTTTATTATAAATAGAGGAAAATATATGATTTATATGTAGGCTAGATATGATAATGGATCGGATCCGATTTGATTCATTGATGATCGGTTCTAATTCATTGTTTAAAAGATCTAGTTTGATATGATCTTTTTTGATCCATGGATAAGATAGATTGGATCATGTATTGATAAATTAAAAAACAATAAGAGAATATATCAATGGATATTCATAACCTGATTTGAATTGTATCTATTTTTTTTCATTTTTCTAAAACTAAAACATTACTTGACGTAATGCGTTACATATTCTAGATTGATAAATTAAAAAACAATAAGAGAATAATATATATTGTAGAAAAACATTTTCTTACTTATTTTAAGCAAATTATGATAAATTAAAAAAATAATATAATTTATAATAAATATAAGAAGAAATAAATAGTAATGAATATGGTGAGATTTGAAATTTTATATAATAAATTTTAAACAATAATAAATAGATCTATGAAAATTTTAAGAGAAAGAAAGTTAGATTTATAAAAATGTGAGAGAAATTTTAAAAATAATTATTCATAATGTAAATTTTTTTAAATAAATAGTTGTAAAAATTAAGAAAATATGTTGGATCGATCCACGAATCTATTCGATCTGGCATGATCTAAGAATCAATCTATCATAATTCAATTCGATTCATTGATATTATATATGTATCATGATCTGATATAATTTGAAAATGATTTGTTTTGATTCGATCTAGAATGGATCACATATTGTGAAGCTCTAATCTTGTGGATCTTTTTTCCATCCCTAAGGCTAGAGGTTAATAAATTATTTTAGATAAAATATTAATTTAGGATGAAGCTTGACCTAGCCCTATATATGGAAATGTCATTGAATTTATGCAACCCACTTGTGTAGAATAACATGTTTAATAATTAAAATACACAATTTTAAAAGAAAAATCTACACCCTTTTATTTCAATTAATAGTTAATCAACTTACATACACTAAGTAGGAATAAATGGAATAACATCAAAAATACCATCAAGCTTTGACGTATTTTCAAAAATATTCTTAAAGTTTCAAAAAATTCAAAAATACCCCTCAAACATATCAGAAGTTAAATTTAACGAAAGTGAATAGTAATATTTTATAAATAAAAATGGAATAAATAATAGAATTATAAATATAAGACATTTCAAAATGTTTTTCGTAGAAAATGATAATTAGTAAAAAGACAAATTAAATTGTAAAGAAAGAAATGGATTTAAAGATCCATCATTTTCACCCTTAAGGAAATTATTCCCAAGAAAGTACATAATTTATTATAGAATATGTAATAAAGAAATAAGCATTAATATCACAGATGCAAAATAAAGATATAATATATCATTAATTGACAAAGAAACTATAATGAATAAATTATCAAAACTCCCCCTAAATGATAAAAAAAATTAGATACATTCATTTAGTAGGAACCCAAATATTAATATAAGTTCATTTCAGATAAAGAATAGATACAACCATAAAAATAATATTTTTAGATAATAGAATAATAAACAAAAAAGATGCTTATAATTGGACTTATATTGTTATCTCCTTAGCAAAGTACAAACACTTCTCTATGGTGCCTCATAGATACTTCAAGATCAATTTCACTACTTCCTAGTGAGTCTTTCTTGGATTTGGCATAAACATGCTAACAGCTCCCACTGTATGTCGAATGTCTGGTCTCATACAAACCATTGCATACATTAATCTTCCAATGGCTGAGGCGTAAGGAACCTTAGTCATAAAGTTTTTCTCTTCATTCATCTGAGGACACTGATCCTTGAATAGGTGAAAGTGACTAGCCAAAGATGTGCCAACTACCTTGGCATCACTCATATCAAATCTCTACAAAACAAGTTTGATGTACTCCTTTTGAGATAACTTCAAAGTCCCCCATTTCTTATCACTAATGATTTACATTCTAAGAATCTTCTTTGCTAATTGAGGTCTTTCATGTTAAATTCTTTTAACAATTACTACTTCAACCTTTTAATATCTTCTATATTTGAAACTACTACTAATATGTCATTGACATAAAGTAGTAAAATAACACAACTGAACTCAAATCTCTTAAAGTAACATTAGTGATCACCATTACACTTATGAAAATCTTCCATATATATGAAACCATCGAACTTCTTGTACCATTGTCTTGGAGCTTGTTTCAATCCATACAAGCTATTTTTCAGTCTGCACACCAAACTCTTTTTGTCCTTTAGTGAGAAACCCTTTGGTTACTGCATGTATATATCTTCTTCTAAGTCTCTGTATAAAAATACAGTCTTTATATCTAACTACTCTAGATGAAGATCTTCACTAGCAATAATATTCAAGACTGTCTGAATAGTATTGAGCTTCATAACAAGAGAAAAAATATCAGTGTATTCAATTCCTTCATTCTATTAGAATCCCTTAACAACTAGTTGAGCTTTGTATCTCTTGGAACCATCATACTCATCTTTCACCCAATACACCCATTTGTTGAGAAGGGCCTTCTTTCCTATGGGTAACTTTTCTAGTTCCTATGTTTGGTTAGATATCTCATCTCCTCTTTCATAGCAAGGTCCCATTGTTGGCATCTATAGTCTAACATGTTTCATCATATCATTTAGGCTCTCCTTCATCAATCAGCAACAAATAGTTCATGTATTTTTCATTAGGTACATGGGGCCTAGAAGATTTCCTAAATATAGGAGCTAGAGTATAAAGTTGAGTTGTGTCAAACTATTGTGTATTGTTATGTCAACTATTTCCTTTTATTGAGGATTCTCAACTATGTGTTTTGTAATATGATTATCTGGGACATTGTCTATATCTATATAAATTGGCCTACTCTACTCTGAGTTACTGGCATTTGCAATATGTATGTCCTTATACATCACTCTTTTATTGAATATTATATCTCTATTATAGATCATCTTTTTATTTTTATAATCTCATATGTTGTAGCCAAACTCATCCTCACCATAGTCGATGAATATGCATTTCTTTGACTTGGAATCAACTGTATTCCCACCTTGATCGCTAATATGCAAATATGCTATGCAATTGAAAACTTTTAGATGTTATATTTTTACCTCTTTTCACTCTATACCTCCTCTAGTATTCTATGCTCCAATGGAATCGATGGGCCTTGGTTGATTAAGTAGGCTGCTGTACTAACTACCTCTGCCCAGAAATGCATTGGTAGGCCTGATTACATTTGCATGCTTCTGGCTCTTTTCATCAACGTATGATTCATATGCTCAACTATACCATTATGTTAAGGTGTTTGTGGCATGATTCTTTTCATTCTGATCCTTTGCTCATAGTAAAATATCTTGAATTTTGTTTCTTCATATTCACCATCATTGTGAGTTTTGAGCTTTTTAATCTTTAAACCAATCTCATTCTTAACCATAGCTTTTCACATTTTGAAAGCCTCAAACACTTTAGACTTATGCTTCAAAAAATAAACCTATACCTTCCTACAATAATCATCGATAAAAGTCACAAAGTAGTGTTTACCACTAATAGATAAGAGAGTCGTTTATCCTTAAATATTAGAATGGATAAGTTCTAACTTCCCTTTCTTCGGAGTTCTAGAACTTGTCTGATAGCTAACTCTCTTCTACTTTCCACGTATACAGTCTTCACACATGTTAATTTCAACTGATTGAAGACATGGTAATCTTCCCTTTACATGCATAATTTTGAGCCTTTTTTTTTAAATATGATCGAGTCTCTAGTGCTATAAGTTGGTATTATCCTTGCATGTTATAACTGTAATTGAATAACACACTCCTACTATCATTTAAAGAGTATCACTCTTCTTGTTAGGTGCAATAGTCATTGCACCTTTTGAGTCTTCCAATAAGATTGTGGTGTAGCTTTCAGTAGCCAACTATCCTACTAAGATCGAGTTCTTTCTCAGGTAGAGAATATGTATAAAATCCTTCAAATCCTATACAGACCCATTCAAATTAATGTTCACTATACTTTTACCAACAATATCACAAGGTTGGTCATCACTAAGGTATACCTTACTAAGGTTTCCAAGCACATAGTTCTTGAAGAGTTCTTTTGCGAAGTGACATGAAATAATGCTCTAGAGTCTAACACCCAAGACTCTTACTTACTCTTCAAAGAGTATATTAGTGCATCATCTTCACCTAAGATGGAAATAACATTTTCTTCTACTTCTCCACATGACTCTTCAATGCATTATTACACTGATTTCTATAGTACACAATCTTTCCATAATTCTAACATTCAAAGATCTTAGAGTTATGAGAATTATTGAGATTTCTAGATATAAACAATCTTCCTTTGATTTTCCATAATAACTAGATCTACCACATCCATTTTTTCTAGTTCTTCCTCGAGACTTTGTACGCAAAACTGAAGAAGTTGATGCTTTACCAGACTCTCTCCATCAAATTTCTTCACTGAGGAGTCTCAAAAATCATCAAATTTTAATTTATTACTTCTTGATGAGCTACTCACCGTTATAATTGTAACATTCTAACTATTTGGAAGAGATGATAAAAGAATCAAGGCTTGAACTTCCTCATCGAAATCAATTTCCATTAAACTCAAATGGATTGTGATTGTATTAAGTTCATTTATATGTTAAGTCATCGATGCACCTTCCGTCATCTTCAAATTGAACAAAGGCCTTATAAGATGTACCTTATTTTAAGCTTATAACTTCTCATACATACTATATAGAACTACCATAAGACCTACTACGTCCTTTTTCCTTTATTATGTTAAAAGCCACATTACATGATAATGTCAATCGAATGACTCTATTTGTTGAGAAGAATCAATTCTTCATATTTCATTTCTTTTGGTTTTTCTCCCGAGAAAGGTTACTATAGATTTTTCTTATATAAATAATCTTTTATTTGTATTTTTCATAATCCAAAATCTACACCGTCAAACTTTTTAAGTTTCACATTTATTTCATTTGCAGTCATTACTTCCACTCAAATATGGTTTCCTTTGTATCGTAATATTTTAACATTTCTCTAACACCAATTGTTAAAAAAATAGAAATTTTCTAAGCAACCAAATTTAAAAGAATGTAAAATAAATATAAATAAAATAATACGCTCAATTATACTGCATTATTTTATTAAAGGAATGCAATTTATAAAATGCTCAATTCAAATATACTTAATAAAAGTGCTCATAATTTTCTCTATTTTTGTTTTTTTCTCTTCTCTCTTTTCTCTCATTTTCTCATCTCTCATTTCTTCTCACCACATTGAACCTTTTATAATAATCAATTTATCAATATTATAAAACTTTAAATCTTAATTTAAGTAACGAAAAACTCTCTCATCGTTTTTCCTATTTTCACTTCTATTCTCTTTTTATTTCTATTACTTCTTTTTTTCCTTTTATTCCTATCATCCTCTCACCAATGAAAAATCACATTTTCAATGTATATGAACTAACATGAAATTGTTTTTAAAATTCAAACTAATTATATATTGTATGTTAAATATTCATGCTTTTGAATATAAATAACAAAAAAAAATTAATTAACCAACTCTTGCTTAAGGATAAGAAGTCTTTTTATGCATGTAAAAAATTAGGTTATACAGTACTAATTATGATTGTATGAATTGTATTGTAATTAAAAAAACATAAAATATGTTACAAAATGAGCTCTTAGATTTCTTCATGCATAAAATAAAAAAGTAATAAGGGAAATCAACGAGTTCTTTTATTAAGTTAGTTTTCTTATTGAATGTTGGTACCGTTCCCTTCCTCTCAGTTTTTTATAAAATGTAGAGATCCCTTTTCATGCTTCTATGCATGTTTGGTATTAGTTCATCTTTGAACTCTTCACATTCCATCCTTTATCATCCTTTCTCAGACTTCGTCTTCAACTTTTCTTGGCTTTTTCTATCCATCTCAGTCCTTTTATCTTCTCTTACCTTTTTATGCATATCTTAATATTTATTAGATATCATTAGTCCGACTCTTTTCTTGTTTATTCATTTATCACCAAACCGTGCTCTTTCTCCTCTAATTGTAGAGTTTTCCTTCCTCTTTTGCATGAAAGCTTATCTCCGGCTTAATCTTTGATTTTATTAACCCATTCTCTTTCTCATATTTTTCTCTTTTTAAACATTCCATTCTTTGGTTCAAAATCATCCTTTAAAATAATAATAATAATGTTATTATTATTATCTCCTTGATCTCTCTCATCTAAAAATATAGTCCTCATTTTACTTGAAGTCTTTAAAACCACCCATCAATTTCAAAAAAATCCTTTTGTTTCATGGAGGTGGTTTCATATGAAGAAGAAGATTATCCAATTAAATCTATTTTTTTCTCGTAACGTGGATTAAAATTATTATACTAGTAGTTTATGGTAAGATTTATAGAAATAAAATGAAATTTAATTTTCATATTCTTGTTTTTATAAACTTTATTATTTTCCCTTTAATGGGGTTAAATACTTTTGTTCAAAGTGTTATACAATTTTGGTATACTTTAGTTGATATATTACTTAAAATATGGTCTTCAGTCCATGAAATTGATCTTATTTTATCTTTGTATGTACTTAATATAATCTCTCTCTTTCTCCTTGAATTTTCACAAATGAAACTTATGAAGATCTCTTTTACTATACTCAAAATTATTTGATTTAAAGGATTTAAGCTGATATAAATATATTCTTTTAAATCCACAGTTGTGAAAATTTAATCAGTAGGAAAATGAATCTCTATAAATGGGACAGTTATCAAGCACTTAATGAGACATTTTAAGTTTGTTTTCCCTAATTATCTGTCCAGTTTTTAGAGTTATGTTTTTAAGTTTGTTTTTGTTAGTTATTTGTTCAATTTTTGAAGTTATAGATTTATACAAACTTTCAAACAAAATTGTGAAGAGTATAGAGAGATAAGAAGAAAGAATGATTTAATGTTGTATTGGTGTGTTTTAGAATGTACATAGAGAACCCTATTTATAGGTTTGTAACAAGTGTAGTACAAGTGAAATAGTATAAGTGTAGTACAAGTGAAATAATACAAGTGTAGTACAAATGAATTACAATATCAAATATAACTTAACATCCCCCCTCAAACTCAAGGAGGAAGAGAAACAATCAACTTGAATTTGGAAACTAATTCTTGAAATCTGCCTAGTAGATGAGATTTGGTAAAGATGTTAGTGGTTTGATCTGTGGAGGATATTGATTTGAGACAAACAGTGTCTTGAAGAACATGTTGACGAACAAAATGACAATCAATCTCGATATGTTTTGTTCGTTCATGAAATACATTATTGTGAGCAATCTGAATAGCACTCTGATTGTCACAATATAGGATAGTTGTAGTTGATTGGAGAACACTCATATCATCAAGTAACCAACAGAGCCAAAGAAGTTCTTGAGTGGTATCAGTAAGAGCACGATATTCAGCTTCAGTACTGGATCGAGAAGTGAAGGATTGTTTCTTGCTTCGCCAAGATATGAGAGAGTTTCCAAGAAAGAAAAAATATCCAGTGGTAGAGCGACGATCAGTTGGGTCAACTGCTCAATCAACATCAGAGTAGGCAGAAAGAAGAAGATTAGACTTGTTGGAGAAGTGGAGACCGTAAACACATGGTGCCTTTGGTGTAGCGAAGAATGCGAAGAAACGCATTATAATGGGTAGACCGTGGAGAAAACATGAATTGACTAACCAGATGAACATCATAGGCAATGTCAGGATGAGTGACTGTGAGATAAACAAGACTGTCTACTAGTTGTCTGTATAATGTGGCATCTGAGAGAATAGTATCATCTAATGGAGTAAGTTTGACATTGGTTTCTAGAGGTGTTGATGTAGTTTTGCAATTAGTAAGGCCAGCCCGATTAAGAAAATTGGAATAGTACTTTGCTTGAGAGAGATAATATCCTTGAGAAGCAGATGAGATTTCTAGGCCCAAGAAGTAGTGGAGACGACCAAGGTCTTTCATTTCAAATTGATGGCTCAGAAAATACTTGAGATCAATAATTCCATTAGAGTCATTCCATGTTATGATCATATCATCTACATAAAGGAGTAGAAGTGTTACACCAGTGAGAGTCTTCCGAATAAAGAGACCGGAGTCATAAGAAATGGAAGTGAAGCTAAAGTTAGTAAGTGTAGAGTTGAATTTGGCAAACCAAGCCCGAGGAGCTTGTTTGAGGCCATAGAGAGCACAATGAAGTCTGTATACTTGATGAGGTGAATGAGTGTATCCAGGAGGAGGTTTCATATAAACTTCCTCAGTTATGTCTCCATTGAGAAAAGCATTTTTGACATCCATTTGAAACATGTTCCAATTTCGGGTAGTAGCAACAACAATGATACTTCAAACAGAGGTGAGGCGAGCTACAAGTCAAAATTTTCTTCATAGTTGATTCCATATTCTTGTGTAAAACCCTTTGCAACCAAACGAGCATTATATCGTTCCACAAACCCATCTGAATGAGTTTTGATTTTGAAAATCCACTTACAACCAATCAGAGATTTATTAGATGGAATATCAATAAGATCCCATGTATGTGCTTTTGTTAATACCTGTAATTCATCTATTATATCTTGCTGCCAATGAGGATTAGAACTAGCTTCTCTATAGTTTTGGGGTTCATGATGAGAAAAAATAGTAGAGAAACATTGGTAATCACAAAGATGAAAAGGAAGACTACTTACACGAGTAGAACGACGAAGTGATGACTCTAGACAATCAGGTAGTTGGTCTTCAGAAGATGTTATTATGGTAGGATCAGCAGAAGGAGTAGACACATTATGACAAGCCGTAGTATATGATGGTGAGGGTAATGGAGCAATGTTAGGAGGAAATAAATCAATAGTTGGGTCATTAAAAAATGAGAGTGAGGTAGGAGATGAGACATGAAATGAGGAAATAGAGGAAAACATTTTATGTTCCCTAAATATGACATGACGAGAGATGCGTAATCGTTTAGAGATAAGGTCCCAACAATGATAGCCTTTGTGTTCTATTCCATACCCTAAGAAACAACAAAGACGAGCACGAGGTTCTAATTTATTGCGTTCATGATGGTGAAGAAAAACAAAACAGGCACAACCAAACACTTTGAGCAGTTCATAAGATGGAGAAGTACTATAGAGATACTCATAAGGGGATTGATTATGAATAATAGGTATGGGAACACGGTTGATGGTATAAACAACCGTAAGAGCTGCTTCACCCCAAAAGCGTTCAGGACAAGAACTAGAAATAAGGAGAGTGCGAACAATATTATGAATATGTCTGTGTTTTCGCTCAACTCTTCCATTTTGTTAAGATGTGCTAGGACAAGAATATTGAGAAAAAGTCCCATTTTGTCGAAGAAATTTTAAAAAATTTGTTTCTTTATATTCCATATCATTATCAGCTCTAAGTACTTTGATATTTTGAGAAAATTGGGTTTTAACCATTTGGGCAAAATCATAATAAAATTTGGATAATTCAGATCTATGTTTCATGAGAAAAATCCATGTGAATCTTGAATAATCATCAATAAAAATGAAAAAAGTAAACACATCCCCATAGTTAGATGCGGGGATGGACCTTAAACATTAGAATGAATTAAGTCAAAAGGATAGACAAGTAGAATCACTTTTATTAAAACATAAAGGAGGTTGTTTTCCCAATTGACAAGGTAAACAATTTACATTATCAGAAATAGAAACAGATCCTAAGTTACCAGAAGATGCTAAGGGACGAAGATGTCCTATAGACGTATGGCCTAGACGAGTATGCCATAGGTTGATAGGAGTAGTAGAAGCATCAACAGAAGTATGAGGAGAATTAAGTAGATGAAGGTTGATAAGTTCAAATAATCGTCCAACCTTACGGCCTATCCCAAGGATCTGTCCTATCTGTGGATCCTGCACATGACAACCAGAAGAGGAAAAAGTAATAGTAAGACCAAGTTCACATAATTGACCAACAGAGATAAGATTTAAAGTAAGGTTGGGAATATGAAAGGTGTCAGAAAGTGATATAAAAGATGTAAAAACTTGTCCTATAGTATTAACATGCATATGTGAACCATTGGCAGTTTGAACTAAAGGTTTGGAGATGGAAGATTGTGTGGGAGAGAAGATGTGAGTATCATGAGTCATATGGTTACAACAAGCAGAATCAAAATACCATAAAGATTTACCTGATGTGAGAGACAAGGCAGTAGGAGGAGGATTACTAGATTGTGAGAGAATATGTTTAAGAAGACCTTCAAGCACTGAAACATGTTGAGAGGGATTCCGAGAGGAATGTTGAGAGGGATTCCGAAAGGAATCTCTGTTAAAGTGTCCTAGACCCTTCTTATGAAAATATATACATACCCGAATATGACATGTAAGAAGCTCATGATTGGGGTTGTGACAGTAGGTGAAACCTTGATGTTTGAAGTCCTATTTAGAACCTCTTTTAGGGCGATAAAAGGGGGTGGCAAGAATAGAATCTGTATGATGAACTTTGAAAACCCACATCCGAGTTTCTTCAGAGCGAAGCACGGTCATAGCAGTATCTAAGGATGGAAAAGGACTCTGATGGAGTAAGGAAGCTCAAACAGGTTCAAATCAATCATGAAGAGCCATGAGAAAAATAATAAGACGCTGATGATTACGGTAAGTTGCAAACATCTCAGCATCAATCTTGTTCGTTCAAGTTGGTTCAGAGAGAGCGAGTTGATCCCAAATAGTATGCATTTTAGAGAGAAATTGGTTAATGGTTTGATCAGCCCTTTGGCGTTTGGTATGAAGAGTTGTTAGAAGTTGATATTGGTTGGCCAAATCTGTTGTAGTGAAGCGAGCCTCAAGAAATTCCCAAACTTCTTTGGCAGTGTCAAAATGCCCAAATTCACCATGGATTGAGGGTAAGGTGGTGTTACAAAACCAGGTTATAATTTGATGATGTTTACTCTCCCAGTTTTCAAGGCGGTTAGCAAATAAGGAGTTGTTTTCAGTTCTTGGATGGGTATAGAGATATCACCAGTTATGAAACGCCATAGCTTGCATCCTTTCAAGAAACTTTTCATTGCTTGTGCCCAAGCTAGGTAGTTAGTATCATCAAGGGTGGTAGAGATTGGTTTTGGGACATCATTTCGGTCTATTTTAATAAAATAATAGAGGAAATATAAAGCAAATATATAGAAACAATATAAAGGAGATATCCTTAAAAATGAAAAGATGAGTTGAAAACAAGCCTAGAACTGGGTTGAGGTGAGCTGAGTTGAGGTGAACCGGGTTGGAATGAGCCGAGTTGAGGTGAGCCGAGTTTGGAGTGAGTCGGGTTAAGGTGAGCCAGATTTAGAGTGAGCCGGGTTTGGAATGAGCCGGGTTGAGAGTGAACCGAGTTAGGGTGAGCTGTGTTGGCTGTGATGAAGAGAGGCAAAATTTTGATAGAAATTTTAGAGGTATATAAGAGGCTCTTATGCCATGTGAAGAGTATAGAGAGATAAGAAAAAAGAATGATTTAATGTTGTATTAGTGTATTTTAGAATGTACATAGAGAACCCTATTTATAGGATTGTAACAAGTATAATACACGTGTAATACAAGTGAAATAGTAGAAGTGTAGTACAAGTAAAATAATAAAAATGTAGTACAAATGAAATAATACAAGTATAGTACATGTGAATTATAATATCAAATATAACTTAACAAAAATATTAAGTTGTTTATTTTCATAATAATAACTTTTCTTTATATATTTATAAGTCTATTTTTTTATCTTTTAGTTATATATATTTTATATAATTAAATTTAATTCTTTATTTTTTATATTATTTTATCTCATAAGTTATTGTTATTTTTTGTAACGTAAATTTTAATTAATGTATTGAGATTTTAAGACTGGAAAAAAAAATCAATGAGTTCTTTTATCTTTGCTAATCAAGTTCAAGTACAGTTAGCCAATTTCATTTTTGGTTTAAGCCATTAAGCCTAAGATCCCGCCCCCATGGCCACGTAACTTTTGCTTCTCTAATTTGTACCGGGTAAGGTACATCAAAAACATAGAATACCAAACGTACGATGATCACCTTCCACCAATCGTTCGTATAGCATATTTGGGCATATAAGAAGTTTTTTTTTCTTTCTTATCGAAAATAAAATAAAATTAAGACATCATCTTCTTCCATTAGAGATCAATAATAAAGAAAACTTCAGTCTTTCTTCTTTTTACAGAAGAGGAAAGCTTTGATCCAAACTCCAAAGGTACAAAGGTAACGTGGGACCTGGATTAAAGAATCACAATGCTGCCAAAGTTCATGTGTGGTCCAATACAGTTGTAATTGGTCCCAACAGTTAAAAAATAATAATAATAGTTAAGTTTTATTTAATTTAGAATAAATTATGTCTTTTTTAATGTATTTGACAAGTTGCAAATAATTTTAGGTTGTTAAAAATATATCTCAGTGTATTGATTTTCTTGTATTCCATTGTTATGCGTTTTAATTAGAAAAAATACGTTAATTAGATTAATTTATTTGTATAATTTAGTACCTCAAGTTAAAAATAATATCATATAGTTTATTAATTTTATAAAAATAACTAATCAAGAATAAATTATATTATTTTAATGATTAAATGTAATTAAAATATATTTCTTTAACAATATTAAAGTAACAATTAATATAAAAAATTTCTCAAAATATTTATTTTTAAATTTTTTAATTATTACTATGTTATTTTAATATTTTATCAAAAATAAAAATAAACATTTAAATAATTTTTTATTTAAATTTTATTATTGTTTACTTTTAAAAAATATTTCATATTAAGTTTTACTTTTATCACTTATTTTAAACGCGTTTTGATTATTTGGCAAAAAATAATAAATTTTTAAATAATAAATTTTTTCTTTAAATTATATTTTTTATAAAGGTAATTAATTAAAGACTTTAATTTCACTTATCCTAAAAGTGGATGCACCTAAGAAGTGGATGCACCTAAGAAGGTGACTGAATTAAGGTCAATTAACCTGTGTAATGTGATGCATTAATTGGTGTCTAAGTATATAACCAGTAGACTTTAATTTACAAGTTGGATTTTGGGTTCAGAATTAGGCTTGAGTTTCTAACATAGTATCAAAACTATGCCCTGATCCGAATGTATGCATTTGGGCTCTCCTTCACTCACCTTGTGGCACAAGCTGTAAGTTCACTACCGTCAATCAATGAACTGTCAATGTGAGGGAGAGTGTTAAAAGATCCTTATCATACATCGGCTAGGAGCTCAGCAACAATGTTACTTATAAACCTGGACAATTCTCTAACTCATAAGCTAATTTTTGGATTCAAAATTAGGTCTGAATTTCTAACAAGTGAAGAACTTCAGGAGATTAAGGAGATAACGATGGCAAGGAATAGCCCACATATTTCTCATCTTTTCTTTACAGATGATAAATTTATTTTCTTGAAGATTATGAGTCTTCATGCAGAAAGCTTAAAATGATCCTTGATTGTTAGGAATGTGTGATGAGTGCTCAAAAAGCACTAAAATAACCATGATTTTATGTACATTAATTGATTAAAAATATATATATTTATATGTTTTATCATATATTTATATAAATTTGTCTTTTTCGGAATCACGGGTATTTTTATTGTTTTTCAGGTATTTTGGCTTAAAAACGCAATTTAAACACTCAAAGAGGAATATTTGAAGCAATACATCACAAATATATTAATAAATAAGTGGGAAAAGGTCAACAAATATGGAAAAATTGGACAAAATGGGTCGAAAAGGTCCAAAATGTCAAAAAGGAGAAAATCGCGCCCGGAGCAGCCTATCCGTAGCCAAGCTCATCCATGTTACGCGCGCAGCGGCTCTTTCATCCGCGCCTGGCCAAGCGCGTGGAGTCTTGTTCATCCGCGCGCGAACGCAGTCCTTAACACTCCAATAACGCGTTTTCGCCCCATTTTCCACGTGTAGCCGCCCCATGACGTCATGCTGACGTCATTGATGACCTCAGCATTTCCATTACACGTTTTTTCATTTTTTAACATTTTTTTACTCATTTTTTCTCTCCGTCCTCACCTATAAATACCCCACTTCCCTTCACTTCAAAAACACACCTCAAAACACACTTCTCTCTTCTTTCTTTCTCTCCATTTCTTAGTTTTTAGTTTTTTTTTAGTTTTTCTTATGTTTAACTAGTTTTTCTTATGTTTTAGTTAGTTTCTCTTAGTTTTAGAGTTCTTCCCTTTTTGGGAAGAACTAGTTATGTTTATTTGTAATTTATTAGCTTTTTGATTCAATAAATGGGAGTGCAAATTCCGCTTGGAGGTTTTCTAGCAACGGGAATGGCATCGAAGTACTATAAGGATTTTATTTTCTTTGCAGTTATTTTTTATGCTTTATTCTTACATGTTATATTTAATTTGTCTGTGATTAAATTTAACTGTGCTAGTTGTTTGTAAACATGATATAATAATAACGTTGTTATGCTTGAGAAATATTAAATAGGTAAAAATCTCTAAAATGAATTGATTTTATTTTTATTCAAGATTTTATATTAAGAATGTTAGAGAGAAATATATTATTTTTCATTACAAACTTAAATATGAAAATTAGATTTTAAGGTTTAGTTATCCGGTCTGATTTAGAGTAGTGCTCTTTTATTTATTGGTACAATCGCCCGGTAGTTAGAGTGAAGCTCTATTTCAAAAGTTTTTATAAGAATTATTATTTGAAAATGTATTGACAACATGTTTTCAGTAGTAGTTTTAAAACTTAAAAGTTAGTACTCGGATAACTAAATTCTTAGGTTTAATTTGGACACCTTGAATAAAGTTTAAACTTTCTAACCCCACCAAATGTGGCATTTAAATGGTTCATTTTCAATCTCTTAGAAAAAGGAATTAATTTAATTAACCAAATTAGTTATCAACCCTTGTAGGTGTTAATTGATTTGTTTAGTTAACAAAGAATATCTAACTGTGGTATTCATACAAAAAAGGGAGAATCAATAAATATCAATTCATATCTTTAATAACCTAAATAATACGAGCAAGCATAATTAACTTAGTTATTATATCCATAAATACTCCACTATTTATAAAAGATAAAATTTGCATGAATGTTTATTGAATCTATGTTTATTTTTATGTATGTAGATTAAAACACAAAACCCCAAAATATCGTGACAGGATGTTTAGGATTTAATTTCGTTTTTAAAAGTTTGAATAATAAATTAAAAACCACATACATTCCTTCCTTAGATCGACCTTGGGAGTATACTTATCATTTTCTACGAAATGATTTGTGCACTTGCGAGAGTTTTATAAATATAAAACCAAAGTATTGGCAGCCTTCTCAGATATATTGGGAATAAAACATACGAAAACTTGATGAGTGAAAACCGACATCGCCGATCCTGCCAATACTTTGGTTTTATATTTATAAAACTCTCGCAAGTGCACGAATCATTTCGTAGAAAATGATAAGTATACTCCCAAGGTCGATCTAAGGAAGGAATGTATGTGGTTTTTAATTTATTATTCAAACTTTTAAAAACGAAATTAAATCCTAAACATCCTGTCACGATATTTTGGGTTTTTGTGTTTTAATCTAATTACAGAAAATTAAACATAGATTCAATAAACATTCATGCAAATTTTATCTTTTATAAATAGTGGAATATTTAGGGATATAATAACTAAGTTAATTATGCTTGCTCGTATTATTTAGGTTATTAAAGATATGAATTGATATTTATTGATTCTCCCTTTTTTGTATGAATACCACCTTTGGTGGGATTAGATATTCTTTGTTAACTAAACAAATCAATTAACACCTATGGGTAGGGTTGATAACTAATTTGGTTAATTAAATTAATTCCTTTTTTCTAAGAGATTGAAAATGAACCATTTAAATGCCACATTTGGTGGGGTTAGACAGTTTAAACTTTATTCAAGGTGTCCAAATTAAACCTAAGAATTTAGTTATCCGAGTACTAACTTTCAAGTTTTAAAACTACTACTGAAAACATGTTGTCAATACATTTTCAGATAATAATTCTCATAAAAACTTTTGAAATTGAGCTTCACTCTAACTACCGGGTGATTGTACTAACAAATAAAAGAACACTACTCTAAATAAGACCGGATACCTAAACCTTAAAATCTAATTTTCAAATTTAAGTTTGTAATGAAAAATAATATATTTCTCTCTAACATTCTTAATATAAAATCTTGAATAAAAATAAAATCAATTCATTTTAGAGATTTTTACCTATTTAATATTTCGCAAGCATAACAACGTTATTATTATATCATGTTTACAAATAGCTAGCACAGTTAAATTTACTCACAGACAAATTAAATATAACATGTAAGAATAAAGCATAAAAAATAATTACAAAGAAAATAAAATCCTTACAGTACTTCAATGCCATTCCGGTTGCTAGAAAACCTCCAAACGGAATTTGCACTCCTATTTATTGAATCAAAAAAGCTAATAAATTACAAAAAAACATAACTAGTTCTTCCCAAAAAGGGAAGAACTCTAAAACTAAGCAAAACTAACTAAAACATAAGAAAAACTAAAAAAAAAACTAAAAACTAAGAAATTGAGAGAAATAAAGAAGAGAGAAGTGTGTTTTTGAGGTGAAGGGAAGGGGGGTATTTATAGGTGAGGATGGAGAGAAAAAATGAGTAAAAAAATGTTAAAAAATGTAAAAACGCCAGAATGGACATGGCGAGGTCATTGATGACGTCAAGATGACGTCGTGGAGGCGGCCGCACGTGAAAAATGGGGCTAACGCATTGTGCGCGCTACGGAGGCAACTGCGCGCTGGTACAGGCGCGGATGAACAAGATGCCACCATCTGCGCGGATGAACAAGATCTTGTCGCTGCCAGCTCAGCGGATGAACAAGACCCGCGCGCAGCCTCGGCGCGGGATGGGTTGCTCCGGGTGCGATTTTCTCCTTTTTGACATTTTTGACATTTTCGACCCATTTTGTCCAATTTTTCCATATTTGTTGACCTTACCCCATTTATTTAGTAATATAATTGTAATGTATTGCTTCCAATATTCCTCTTTGAGTCTTTAAGTTACGTTTTTAAGCGAAAATACCTGAAAAACTATAAAAATACCCGTGATTCCGAAAAAGACAAATTTATATAAATATATGATAAAACATATAAATATATATATTTTTAATCAATTAATGAGCATAAAATCATGGTAATTTTAGTGCTTTTTGAGCACTCATCACCGCTCCCCTGGCATAGTTCCCTGGTGTCTAGTTGCTGTGCCAGCCGGTGGAGTCGGTCTTTGCGGTGTCCTCATCCGATGTGAGGGGGAGTGTTGGAGTCCCACATCGCCCAGAGAAGCCAGCCAAGTGCTGGTTATTAGTCTGGGTAGTACCCTTTCCTGCCTACCACATCGCCCAGAGAAGCCAGCCGAGTGTTGGTCATTAGTTTGGGCAGTACCCTTTCCTATACAAGCTTCCGTCCATCTCATCAATCGTCTCCCGTCTAATATCCTTAACGGAAAAATCCCATTCCCAATTCTTGCATCTTACATCTCCTTATCATCCTTCCATAATCTTCCTACCCATGTATTTGGTTGTGTTGCTTTTGTGCATGTTCCTAAAAATCAAAGGTCTAAATTAGATGCCCGGGCAATTAAATGTGTGTTTGTTGGTTATGGAAGTTATCAGAAAGGGTACAAGTGCTTTCATCCACCAACCAGAAAGTATTATGTTACTATGGATGTTACCTTCTTTGAGGACATAAGTTATTTTTCCTCACCTGATACTGCTCGTCAAGGAGAGAATACATATTTCGAAGAATTGTATCATGGTGAGGGGGAGGCATTAGGTGAATCACCAACTGATGCTTCAATGAGACCAGATGAGACTTCTAATTCATTGAATCCGGTCATTGCAGAAGCAAATGCTTTAAGTATTCAAGCACCAAATTCGCTTACAACAAATGACATTGAAGACACAATTGTACCCTCAGGCATTACTCCTACCCTTGATCAACAACTCCCTGGTACTGAAGGTCACTCATCTGAGGTATGTACACCTACTGATACTAATAGCATCGAATCTAATGTTGGACAGTATGTGTTACCAAATAGGTCTACTCGAGGTCAACCAGCCAAAAGGTATGAACCAAATATTCATGCAAAATCAAAATACCCAGTAGCCAATTACATGTCCACTAAAAGATTATCTAAGTCATATAAATCATTTGTGAATCAAATATCTAGTGTATCAGTACCTAACAAAGTGTAGGATGCGTTGGGAGATCCAATATGGAGGAAGGCAATGGATGAAGAGATGGATGCGTTAAAGAAGAACGATACTTGGCAACTTGTGCCACCACCACAAGGAAAAAGGCAATTGGTTGTCGATGGGTGTTTATTGTTAAAAATAATGGTGATGGATCCGTAAATCGGTATAAAGCTCGTCTTGTAGCAAAAGGGTTTACTCAAACATATGGTGTAGACTATGATGACACTTTTGCTCATGTTGCCAAAATGAACACGATTCGGGTTCTGCTCTCACTTGCTGCTAACCTAAACTGGCCACGTCGGCAGTTTGATGTCAAGAATGCGGTTCTTCATGGAGAATTAGCCGATGAGGTGTATGCAAATTGAGGAAGTCTTTGTATGGCCTCAAGCAATCCCCTCGAGCCTGGTTTGGAAGGTTTTCACAATTCATGCAAAAGGTTGGTTACAGACAGAGTAATTCAAACCACACTCTATTTCTCAAACATCAACGAGGGAAGGTGACAACACTAATCATTTATGTTGATGATATGGTAATCATTGGTGATGATACTATTGAGATGTATAAATTATAGAGACAGCTAGCCTCTGAATTCGAGATGAAGGACCTAGGTGAACTAAAGTACTTCTTAGAAATTGAGGTAGCCAAGGGAAGAGAATGAATATATTTGTGTCAGAGGAAGTACATTATTGATTTGCTAACAGAGACAGGTATGTTGGATTGCAAACCTATTGACACTCCTATTGAGCAAAACCATTGTTTGGCAGAGTATCCAGATCAAATACCAACTAATCGAGCTCGCTATCAGAGATTGATTGGGCGTTTGATTTACTTAGCTCGTATTAGACCAAATGTTGCATATGCAGTAAGTGTGGTGAGTCAGTTCATGCATAACCCAAGTGAGAACCATATAAATGTTGTTTTGAGAATTTTAAGGTATTTGAAATCAGCTCCAGAAAGGGGAGTAATGTTCTCTAAACATAACAATTCTCTTGAAGTCTGTGGCTTCACAGAGACAGATTGGGCAGGAAGTATTACAGATAGAAAGTCAACATCGAGTTATTTCACCTTTGTGGGAGGAAATTTGGTTACATGGAAAAGTAAGAAGCAGAAAGTGGTGGCACGTTCTAGTGCTGCGGCTAAGTATAGAGGTATGGTTCATGGGGTTTGTGAATTACTGTGGATAAGAACTTTGTTATTGGATTTGGGTTTCGAACTCAAAAATACTATGCAGATGTATTGTGACAATCGGGTAGCCATTGATATATCACAAAATCCAGTACAACATGATCACACTAAGCATGTAGAGGTTGATCGTCACTTTATAAAAGAAAAGTTAGATGCCAAACTTATTAGTTTTCCTTTTGTTCTCACAGAAGAACAACTTATATATATGCTTACCAAGGGAGTTTCCAAGAAGGCATTATACGGTTCACTAAGCAAGTTGTGCATGATCGATATCTATGCGTCAACTTGAGGGGGAGTGTTAATAAATCATTAATGGTATATTAGTTGTATGCAACTAATATACTTTATCAGCTGTATATTAGTTGTATGCAACTAATATACTTTTCCAAAAAGCATATTCTTATTTTCTATATTTATACATGTATTAATCTTGATTATAAATGTGATTGTAAATACATTTTCAATATATTCAATTTGGTATCAAAGCTGATCCTGGGGTCCCGATGTGCCCGCTCCCCTAGCACAGTTCCCTGGTGTCTTGTTGCTGTGCCAGTCGGTAGAATCGGTCTTTGCGGTATCCCCGTCCGATGTGAGGGGGAGTGTTGGAGTCCCACATCGCCCAGAAAAGCCAGCCTAGTGCTGGTTATTAGTCTGGGCAATACTCTTTCCTGATAAGCGCATTTTGAGGGAAACATTGGATTGTCCAGCTTTCAATTGTTCTCTGATATAGTTAGGATGGTTTGGACTTTGTAAATATGCTGAAGTAGTGGTTGATGTTTTTTTAGAACTTTACGTCTTTCTATAACCTCTTTAGAGGTCCGCCAGTTTTGTTATATTTGTTGGGGTAATATGATATAACAGAAATATGACTGTGCATGAAAAAATGGGGTGCAATGCTCAATGAAGTTTTATATGGGTTGGTATGCTTTGGCATGTGTTAGAAATTCAGGCCTAACTCAACCCAATAAGATCTCATGTTAGAAACTCATGCCTAACTCAACCCAATAAGATCTCCTTGGGTTAAGGGTTGCCCAAGCTTATAAGCAGCTTTGCTGCCTTGTTCCTAGTCGATGTGGGACAATGATACTTAACAGCCCCCCTCCACACGGCGGACAAAGGTGGACATTAGCGCCACGGTGAGACTGTGGTAGAGCCCAATTTGGTTCAAACACATAGAGACTAGGCCCAGCTCTGATACCATGTTAGAAATACTTAATGATTGTATTCTATTCTATATTTAAATGAAAATACATGGTGCCTTTATATAGGAATTACAAGTAAACTAAATATATCTAAAGTAATTAAATATAGATATCCCTAAAGTAAATAGATATACAATAGCAGATATTAATATATTATTAGATATACATTAACAGCCCCCCCTCAAACTCAAGGTGGATGTGAGACCAACTTGAGGTTGTCAACCAAATTACGAGTGTGTCCTTTGGGAAGTGCCTTAGTGAAAATATCTGCAAGTTGATCGTTGGAGGAAACAAGGAAAAGCTTGAGAGCACCATGGATACAATGAGAGCGAATAAAGTGACAATCAATCTCGATGTGTTTAGTCCCTTCATGGAAGACATCATTGTGAGAAATATGAATGGCACTCTGATTATCACAATAAAGAGGATTTGCAGAAGATGTGGACACACCCAAATCCTTAAGGAGCCATTGTAGCCAAAGGAGCTCGGATGTGGTATCAGCAAGAGCACGATATTCTGCTTCAGTACTGGAGCGGGCCACAAAGGTTTGTTTCTTACTTCGCCAAGAAATCAAAGAAGTACCAAGGAGAAAGCAATAACCTGTAGTGGACCTACGATCAGTAGGATCTCCTACCCAATCAACATCAGAGAATGCACGAAGTACTAAAAGAGATTGAGCTGAGTAGAAAAGGCCATGGAAGATAGTGCCTTTCAAGTATCGTAGAATACGCAAAACAACAGCATAATGAGTCGATCGTGGAGCAGACAGATACTGACTCACCTGATGAATAGCATAAGGGATTTCTAGACGAGTAATTGTAAGATAAACCAAACTTTCAACCAATCGTCTATAAAGAAAAGGATTAGACAATGGTTGCCCCTTTGATGGTGTCAGATGCGCATTAAGTTCAACTGGAGTGTCAACAGTCTTGCTGTCAGTGAGTCCAGCTTGAGATATGAGGTCAGATGCATACTTTGTTTGAGTAATGTAAAGACCATCTGTGGAACGAGTGATCTCAAGTCCCAAGAAATAGCTTAAATGTCCAAGGTCTTTCATCTCAAACTGCTGACTAAGAAAATCCTTGAGTTCTTGAATGCCATTGAGGTCATCACCGGTTATGATCATATCATCCACATATAGAAGAAGCAATATGGTGCCTTTATCATTACGATGAAGAAATAAGGCAAAATCATAAGGACTGGTAGTGTAACCCAAGCGAAGGATGGTGGAACTGAATTTGGCAAACCATGCTCGTGGAGCTTATTTAAGGCCATAAATTGTACGTCGAAGGTGACAAACCTTATTTGTTTCAACAGAAAGACCAGAAGGAGGTTGCATATAGACTTCTTTATGCAAATCCCCATTAAGGAATGCATTTTTAACATCCATCTGAAAAAGGTCACATTTACTAGCAGCAGCAACAACTAAGAGGGTACGAACAGAGGAAATACGGGCAACTGAAGCAAAAGTCTCTTCATAATCAATCCCATACTCTTGTGTAAAACCTCTTGCTACAAGACGAGCCTTATAACGATCAATAGACCCATCAGAGCGAGTCTTAATCTTATAGATCCACTTACTACCAACCACAGATTGACCAGGAGGGAGAGTAACAAGATCCCAAGTATGGTTTTTGGTTAATGCATCAATTTCTTCTTTCATTACAATCTGCCAAGAAGGGTTAGTAGATGCCTCACGATAGGTGTGAGGCTCATGGAGTGTAGCAAGGGCAGTGTAACAATGATACTCAAGTAAATGTGTAGGAATGGATCTTTCCCGGGTTGAGTGGCGAGGTGGAATGTCTTGTTGAGGATCTTCAGGCGGAGCAGGAGCAAGGGACCTATGATCAAGGTGAGATAGATCATTATCAACATGTTCTTCTACTACCTGTCTAGGAGAATCATCAAAAATATCTGAAGATTGAATAGTGAAGTCCAAAGATGGATTAGAAGTATCTGTAGAAGGAACAAGAGACTCATTTGGAAAAATTTCCAAAACATTTGAATTAGTTAGGGAAGAACGAAAGTGAGAAAGTTCAACAAATAAGCGGTGTTCCCAAAAGACAACATTACAGGAAACACGAAGACGATGTGAGACAGGATCATAACATCGATACCCTTTTTGAGTTTCACCATAACCAAGAAAACAACAAAGTCTAGATTGAGGCTCAAGTTTGTTGTGTTCATGAGGCTGAAGAAAAACAAAACAAACAGATCCGAATGAGCGAAGGTAATGATAGTTAGGAGATGATCCAAAAAGGCGCTCATATGGAGCCTGATCATGAATGACAGCGCTTGGAATGCGATTAATGGCATAAACAGCATGAAGAGCAGCTTCACCTTCTTTTCTTTCTAGCAGTGTTTTCCTTTTTTGTATAGCTTCCGCTGTCACAATAGCCATTGCAATCATTCACCGTTTAACCTTCGACGTCTTTCAGCCGTTTTCATTAGGTTCCGGAATTACAGTGGCCGTTGTTAAGGAGTTCTGCACCATACAAACAACTGCAATCACCGTCGCCGCCGTGCATATTGTTCCGAAATTTTTTCTGCATATACCACTGTGATCGACTCGACTGGATATACACAACCGTGGAAATATCCCAACCATCAGACACCGCACGCTCCCTCACACGTCGCACAACCAATCTGCACGTCGTTAACGCGCCTCCACTGCCATTAATATTAACACGATGACCTATCTTTAGATACCACTGTGATCGGCTCGACCGGATCTACACAACTGTGTAAGTATCACAGTCATCAGACGCCGTACGCGCTCTCACACGCCTCCAACATCCACTGCGTGTGGATCTGACGCGCCAAGCCACCACGCTCTGCTCGTGACGTCATCAGTACTTTGCGTAGGGTTGACGTCATCATCGCCTCCATCTGACGTCACATAACCGATCTGACTGTTGACCGTGATGATCGATCTGACCATTGACCGGACTGCTAGTTGATCGTTGACTGGACTGTCCGTTGACAGTTGACCGGACTACCCGTTGACCGAAATTTTGCAATACAGGTTCACCCTACCCAGTTTTTCGCGTAGATCTCGTTTTTGCAGTCTGTTTTTGCATATTGTGTTTTCAAATGGATAAAAAGGATGCTTTTGTTTCTTGCCCTATTAATACTATATTGGAGGGGACTAAGAATTATTTATTATGGTCTC
Source organism: Hippophae rhamnoides (assembly GCA_033030585.1). Taxonomy (NCBI): domain Eukaryota; kingdom Viridiplantae; phylum Streptophyta; class Magnoliopsida; order Rosales; family Elaeagnaceae; genus Hippophae; species Hippophae rhamnoides. Next base: position 20,210,928 of record CM065435.1, read on the forward strand.
AAGCTATGTGCAGTTTTCTTAAGGGTCGTATGCTCTGGCATTATTGTACTGATGCAATTAGTATTCTTGATAAAGGAGCAAGTGAAGAAGATGCTATCTTTCTTCGTCGTATGATTGAATGGGATAGTCACAACCACATGATCCTCACATGGATTCGGAATACTTCCATTCCATCCATCTCTAATCTATTAGGCAGCTTTGATGATGCCAAATCAGCATGGGATATGTTGTCCAAAAGGTACTCCACTATTCACGGATCTATGAAATATCAACTAATAGTTGAATTGCATAAACTGCAACAGGGACCAGGGCAATCCATCAATGATTACTTTGATCAACTTCGCTTCCTTTGGGACCAAATTGACCTTTGTGATCCAATTTGGGCATGCTCAACAGATGCTCCGCAATATGCTACTATTAGGGATGAATTTCGTCTCTATGAGTTCTTGATGTCACTCCACAAGGACTTTGAGCCAATCAGGGTCGCCTTCTTGTCGTAGTCCTCCCCCCTCTCTTGATACTGCTGTAAATGAGTTGGTTAGAGAAAAAGCTCGACTTGCAACCCTTCAAGCCCAAAATAAGCTCAATGTTTTGGCTATTACTCCTCCTGCTCCTACCATTGAACAACCTCAGCAATCAGGTGATTCCTCTGGCTTTTACAATCGTCGCAGGCAGAGCAATAAAAGGTTCTGTAATTATTACAAGCGTCATGGCCACACCATTGAGACTTGTTACCGTCGTAACAAATCTACTGATGATGTTGCTAATACTGAGCCTATTTCGTTGATGCCTTCTAGTTCAATAGAGTCCCAGTCTTCTGAATCCACTATCAACCTTGCTCTGATACCATGTTAGAAATTCAGGCCTAGCTGCATGAATGCAAAAGAGCTAACGACAAGGAGCCTTCTATGCCTGCGCTAAAAAAGCTAACTCTGACGCTTCTTTATTAGGTTGCAAGAGTGGAAAAGGAGTGATTTTTCAAAATGGCGACGATAAGGTGGTGCTAGCTGTGGTTGATTGTAAGGGTCAAGCTTTATTTCTATTAGCTGCTGAGCTACTAGCTGTTCTTTTGGCTATTAATTGTGTTATTGAAAATGGTTGTACTGATATTATCTTTGAAATAGATTCACTACAAGTAGTGAATATGATCAATAGGGAGGATAATATTTTTTCTATGGAAGGAATGTTGGTGGAGGAAATAAGGAAGCTTATGCAGGAATGAAATTTTTGTTTTAATTTTCTTAGGAGAGAAAAGGAAATATAGCTGCACATAGTCTTTGCTTAGTAAGCTTAGAGGCTTTTTGAGATTGGAATGCAGCTCTTGAATTGTATGTTGGAGGTTATTTTAGCTTATATGGAATGTAATTCTGCGAGTCTTAATTAGAAATGAAATAGACGTTGTTATTAAAAAAAAACCATGTTATATTTTTATTTTTTTAACGATATTACCTTAAGAATATTTCGTTAATTTAATGATAATTTTATTTAATAATAATGATGCATATAATTAATATTAAGTATAAAATAGATATTTTATACATTTTTATGATAATAATAAAAGTTAAGTTAAAAATATCATTATCATTTAAAAAAAATCATATTTTTTTAAAATAATTATTTTCAACAAGTTATCTATTTATAATAATAATAAAATATATATATTTACTAAAAAAATTATGCTTTATTTAATCAACCAATTAAACCAATTAAACCAGTTACAAGTTTTTTCTCAATGTTTGATTTGTTAAAAAAATGTCCTTGACCTAATGGATTCATTACATTAGTTTAAGAACTTTATTTTATCAGTTTTGTTAACAAATCTTATAAAAATATGATACTTATTATTTTTATTACACCTTTGTTAACGGAATGAACATAAATTAAACAGAAGTTCTAAAGTGGAACACGGAACAATAGCTAGCTAGCTTGAGAATATATTTTCTAACACATAAAAGTTTAAGGGTAAGTCTGCTCCTTTTGGAGAGTTTAATTTCATAGGGTAAGTCGGCTTTGAGCTCAACATACTGAGCAATAGGTTGAGAATATATATTAATTCTTTAAGAAATTAATCAAAGGTTAAGGGAAGCTGATCTGCTCCTTTTGGAGAAGTTTCGAAGGGTAAGTCACCTTTGAGCTCTTGCTTCAGTATCTTCGTGTTTGCTTCAATGTACATAGTTAAGAAAAACAAGAAGGCTAGCTTCTTTTTGATATATATATATATACTTAGAAGAGAAAATGACAATGATGATATGATGAAGATGATTCATGCATCAACTCTCAAAAAATGTATTGGTGTATAAAAAAAAAAACAAATCTATCTGCTTTAATATGAATATGATAGAATTATTTAAAAAAAACTTTTATCTATGTATCAAAAAATATATCTATCTTTAATATGACTATGACAGAAATATCTAAAAAAGCTTCACAGTTATCACAAAAATAATATTGTGTGTCTAAAAAGTTTGTGGAAAATTTTGTAAGCAGTCTAATCGGAGACATAAAACATAATTTATTTATCTTTATTACGGTTATAAAATACTATCAGTCATTTCTAATTAAAAAAAATTATCGAAAAAAATCATAAAATAATTTTTTTTTAATTTATAATAATAAAAATAATACTCTTAATATTAAATCAAATACATCTCTTAAATGAACGTACGAATATTATTTTTATTATTATAAATTATAAAAATGTTAATTTAAGTAATTTTTTCTATATTTTATTGCGTGTGTTTGCCCAAATTAAGACAGCCCACCAAGCTTATGATCTCCAAGGTTTTAAATACCATTGAAATTAACCTTAGGTGAATTGTAAATGAGCAACTAAACATGTTAGCATCAAAATGGCTTTCAAAGTTGAGAAGCAACTAAAGCCTTTTATGGACTTGTTTGTTAATTATGATAATAAATAAGGGTAACAACATGTAACAATAATTTTTATTATTATTAAAATAAAAATTTATAAAATATTATTATTATTTTTTATCTTTATTATTAATTATAATTTATCGATAAATAAATGAAATTTGTGAAAAAAAATAATCTACCTACCAAGCATATTAATGAAAGGAAATGATGAATGATTCATGTCAAAACCTGAATCATCCATTTTGAGGGGTCCCTTTCTTGACTATATTTAGTTATTCGGACAGCTCCATTTGCTTTATCCACTTCTTTGCTTAGAGTAATATATCCTTTCAATCAATTATTATACTTTAATTCAATCTGTCTTACTCATTGGTTGTTGTAAATGTATATTAAATTGTGATTACCTATTAAATTTTTTTATAATAAATTTATTAATTTTTAAAATTTATTTTAATATGATAATAAAATAATATTAATTAATTTAATAAATAATAATAATAATAATAATAAAAATAATTATTTAAACCATAAATTTAATAAAAAATAATATAATATATATTTAAAATTACATCTATTAATATTAACATACGAATAAAATAAAATATAATATATATTTAAAATTATATCTATTAATATTATATAATAAATATATTAAATAATACATACAAATAACTTTAAATAACTCATTTACTTTCTAGTCGTAATTACTAGAGCTTCGGGGAAAAAAAAAATTTACTGTATTGTCACACCAATTCTAGACTGAGACAGCTTATAAATATCATTTACAACTAATATGTAAATTGATTTTTACTCTTTTACTTCAATTATATGTTTATGCAAATTTGGGGCATCCCAGTGCGAAGGGCAAATAATTTTTTTAAAAAAGTTTGACTTACATTCACAATTATTTTAAATTGGAAAATAATTGAAAACATCATTTAATTATTTAATATTATTTATATATTAATTATTTAATAATTTTATATAATATTTTAAATTTTAATTAATGATTAAATTTATATTTAAATTAATGGTAATAATATTATATAACCTTACTCTTTCAAATAAGATGCCTAAAAATAATTATAATAAGAAGAATAGAATTCAATTTTTTTTAATAAATCTAACCTATAGAATTCAAAAAATTATAATAATAAGAATAATACTCAAAATAATTTAACAAATAATAGAAAAAATTTAATATTGAAATAGTATAATTAATAAGAGATTGAAATTAACACAAAAATTATAATCTGACTTACAGCGCATATGAGTATTTACATGGAGGGTTTAGATTTATTACAAAACAAATTTTATATTTTTTACCTTTGTCAGATTAAAAGATATAAATAATTTATTATTTGCATAATCAATAAAGTTAATATTTATATAAAAATATTCAATTTTAATTTTCCTTAATTTTTTGTATTTTTTTAAATAATAAATATTTAATTATAAATAATAACTCATTAAATTATATTTCATCGATAGAAAATAAACTAGAAAAAATAAATAAATTAATATTCATAAAATTTATAATCATAAAATTAACATAATTTTAATAAAGTTTATTCATATATTTTTACTATTTAAAACGTATAGCATATAATTTTATATTATTTAGTGTCTAATTATTTCTAGTAAAGAATTACAAAAATCTTAAATTAATATAAATTGAATTACATGCCAATTACATGATCTCGTGTTATAAGAAAAATTTTTATTTAACTATTTTTATAAATGAATTTTCAAAAATTTATCCAAACTTACTTGAAATAAGAAAGAAAAAAAAAACACACAACACCACCCTAGTCTGAATCCCCCTTAACGATAGCTGGTGTGCTCGTAATTTCAGTAAGGTACAGAGCTAAAGCTATATCTAGTGTGGGTAGTTTTTGGGTGAAGATTTTCAACGAGGGTTTTCAGTGAGGGCGGATACCGGGTTTTTTCAATAAAAACTAACTGTTAGAAAATAGTTTAAAAAGGAACATAAATAAGATTTTTTTAAAAAATAATCAAAATCAAACTTGTTAAATAATTTGTAGATAATTTGTTTTTTCTACCACTCATAACATTTTTTTCTCTCCTTTTTTTAATTAACAATTGATTAACCACATTTTTTTAAAAAATAAATATTTTTGTCTTTTTCTTCGATCTCTTTTGTTAATTTCCATAACCTTATTTTTTTAAAATATAGCCATTCATCAATTTTTAATATATAATAATTTATTTTTATTATAAATAATAAAATAATTTATATTTATATAATAAAAATATATATATTTTATAATAGATAACTTATCAAAATTTTATTATAAAATAATAATAATAATAAATTATAAAATTTTAAATTATTAAAAACTTTACTAAATAGTTACAATAATTATAATCATATTATATTATATAATATTTTCACAAAATTTGTGATATAATGTTCTATATTTGTATTATATCTTGTAAAAAATTGAATATAGAGGTTTTATAATTTTTTTTAATAATTTAATTATTTTTATGAATATTATTTTTTATATCATAATTATAATTAATATTATATTTAATAATAATAATAACATATTATATTATTTATGAATTATCAAAATATTTAGCATATCATTTTCAATATATGTATAAATTTATATTTATTTTATTGTAAAATAAATTATTTTTTACTTTTTAAAATAAAATTTTTAATACGTGATATAATAAAAAAGATTTATGTATTTAAAATTAATTATAAATTTATAAGATGTTAATATTTTTTTATGATTTTAATAATTATGTTTTGTAAAATAGAACTAATATTTTTTTTTAAATAAAATTGATTAAAATTTTTGATTTCAAGTATAAGGTAAGATCTTGATTATTTTAAAAAAAAATCATACTTGTACCCATTTTTTAACTGTTATCTATTTTTATGGACAAAAACCCGCGGATATGGGTGGTGATACGAGGGTGGCGATTTTCAGGTTAGGGCTCGAATTGTTTTTTAGTTTAGTTTTCGTTAACGGGAGTTTCTGACTAGGAAGTGGGGCCTTTTTTTTTTCCTTTTTTTAGTTTGTATGAAATTTCGAAAATTATATTATAAAAATAGTTAAATCAAAAATATCTTAATGATATTGATTATGTGCTTTACATATAACTCATTTATAGTAATGTAAGATTTTTAATTTTATTTTTTCTAAAATAACAAGATTTTTATATTCTATTTAATAACAATAAGAATTATATGTTTTTTTAATGAAAATTACATAACCTTAGCTGCCTTTTATCTTTTATTTTTTTGAATTTGTGAATTATATAATTCTTATTTTTGAAATAATACTGTAGTGTATTATTAGCTTATATAATTCATTATTTTTAATATAATTTACATAGATATCAAAAAATTATAAATAATATTTTTTTCTTAATGTAAAAATAGTATTAATCATAATATTTTAACATTATACATATTATCTTATGTAATATTTGATCCATTTATATAATGTTTAAATGAAAAAATATTAATTTAATTAATCTATTAATATCTTTTAGTATTTTTAAAATATTCATAACAAATTTTAAAAATAGTTATAAATTTAATAATTTTCATATTTTTTTCAATTCATTCATATATATATATATATTATTTTTTATATTTTTGTAAAATTAAAGTTTCAATATTTCTATGTTGATATTTTTGTCAATAACCCTGTATATATATAAACATTAAATACAATATATATTTTAATAATATATATTTACTAGTATTTATTGTGATGGAAAATTCATTATTCTATTTAATATTATTTAATATATTTTTATTTTAAGATATACATTTTGAGTTTTGGGTTGAAATAATCCTATTATTTTAACTGAATGGCACATTAATTCTATAAATTTAAGATGAGTTAATATATTTATGTAATTTTTAAAAATATCAATTAAGTTTAAATTTTAAAAAATTAAGATTTTTTGAGGGTTAAAATATAAAGTTATTAAAAAAATCAAAAATAAATTAATTAAAAAAACATTTTCTTTGAGTGAGTTATTTTTATTTTTTGAAAAAATAATTTGATTAAAATTTTATTTAAGAAAATAAAATCTTATTAATTTTGATACGAAATTGATTTATAACACGACAAAAAATTAGACAAAAATTGAAAAAAACAATAGATAAATTAATATTAAAGATTTACATGAATAAGAAAGATAAAAAATAATATATAATTCAAGAATAAACAATATTATATAATTATAATTATATTTAAAATAAGTAATATAATAGATTTTATTTATAAAATAAAAATAAAAAAAAATTAGATAATCAAAAATTAAAAATTGAGGGGAAGAAAGATAGTTTTTTAATTTTCGAACTTATCCTTAAAAAATCTCTTTTTATAATTTAAATTCTATCGATATTTTTATAAATAATATGACTAAATTAATTTATCTTAAAAATTACACCATATCACTTTCTCAAAATTATCACGTAATTTTAACCCAAAACACATATATGTTTGATAAGTAATAGACATTGGTATTCATACAGAAGGTTCTTATTTTAGTGATATTTATATTTTCATTTTGATATTATTCTTATATATATTATTAAAGGTGTTAATTTAGTATTTAAATTTACCTATTTATACTTTTATTTTTCAAAAAACTCTAATAACCCAAAATTTTAATTAAATAAAAGGAACAATTTCGACATTTAATATTATTTTCTTACAAAACATGAGTTATAATTCTTTTTTAAAATTTTGAAATAAGAGTTATACACGAGTTTTAAATCCAAGTCCACTGAATTAACTTAAATATTAAATTAATACTATTTAATAATATAAATAAAAATAAATATTAAAATAATAACATAGGTATCAGATATCTCTATTGAGAGGTGTGTGTGATGATATATAAATTAAATTGGTATTTAGAAGTTATAAATGTAATAAAATTAGAATTGAATTTTTACAATTTTATGTTTAATTGTGCTATAAATTTTAATTTTATTCTAATATTAAATATAATCATAAATCTTAAACCCTATATCCTACTTCTCAAAAATTTATTTAGATAAATAATAATTTTAATTTTAAACTCTAAATACTAAACCATAAATCTTGTTTAAAAAAAATAATTTTAATAATATATTTTATTATTAAGTAATAATTATTTAATAATGATTTTAATAATATATTTTGTTTAATTAATAAAAATTAATTAAATAATAATATTTTATATAAAATAATAGGTAAGATTTTATTTAATAATAAAAATGGACAGGTGTCATATGAAAAAATAAAATATTATTTTTATAATTTTTTAAGTTTTTTATTTAAAAAGAAACATGAAGATGTTTATCTATTTACAGGAGTGGCGTGGGTCCCACAACAACGCACTCTGTATTGTTTGAGAACTCTCTGTCCATCATGACCTTGGCCTTCTGCTTAGTTGTTTCCCTTTCCTTGTATTTTCATTCACTTTCCATTAAAACTACCTTTGACAATATGAAAATCAAAATTTCCTTCTTTGTCAATCTTCTTCTTCTCCCCCTCCTCCTCCTTCTACTCTTCCAGCTCTAGAATTAATCACTAAGATTCCTTTTAGTTTTCTATTTTTCATTATAAAAAAAAAAATCCAGAATTTTGTTAACAGTTTTTTGTCGGTCCCATGCTCTGTACGTACCATCCAATCCCACCACCACTACCGGCCTTCCCTTCTTCTTGGTTCATCTAGGGTTTCTCTCAATCTCTCTTTCCTTTCACTTTTTTTTTTCTTTTTATTTGAAATTGTGGACCTATTGGGTTGATGGTTTGATCACTGCTCTCTCCCATCTCTTTTCCTTTTCCTTTTCTTTTCTTTTCTTTTTTTTTTGAATTCACCTTCCTTTGTTCCTTTGAATCTTTTAGAATTTAGTGGATTCTCAGTATATCTCGGCGATATTCTGGGTTTCTCTGATGTTGTAGCTTAGTTTCAGTGAGTTACTGTTAGTTTGTCCAATCCGATCAGTCCTTTTCAGGAGAATCTTCCTCTTTTTTTATCTGAATTTTGAATTTTCGTTCTGTTGGGTCGAAAAGAAATTTGGTGATTCATGGCGTATCAGTATGCTCCTGGTCCCAGCTCTGGTTCGAGTTCTAGTTCTGGGTATCAATTCCTGAATTCTCCTTTTGGAGACACCACTTACACCAAGGTCTTTGTTGGTGGGCTTGCTTGGGAGACACAGAGTGAAACTATGAGACGCTACTTCGAGCAGTTTGGTGAGATCCTTGAAGCTGTTGTCATCACCGATAAGAACACCGGACGATCTAAAGGTTATGGTTTTGTGAGTATGCATTGTTTTCACATTCTCGGTTCATGACGTGTGAATTTTGGTTTCAATTTCATATTCAAGTTACTAAATTTTGATATAGTCTCCTATGTTTTTTTAACCATCTAACATTCTTATGTGCACGCAACGTTTCTATTTCCGTTTGAGTTTACGGGAAGTTCGATTTTGGAAGTATTGAATTGCCATTTTGGAAATACTTGTGGCCTTGTTCTTGTTGACTGTTGAATGACTTGGTGGATTTCTGTTTGTATTTACATGGAGGGTTTAGGTCACTTTCCGGGAGCCAGAGGCTGCTAGAAGAGCCTGTGCCGATCCAACTCCAATTATTGATGGCAGGCGGGCAAATTGTAATTTGGCTTCTCTTGGCCGCCCTCGGCTGCCTATGATGAATGGTATAATGTTTTAATTAGTTTAGGCGTTGACATTAACTGTTTTAATGATGCCCACCTTATATTTTCTAAAATGCTTAAACAAGAAAGTCCCAAGCATAAGATCATAGTTTATAGATTATACCTGTAGTTGAAGAATTGAACCATTTTTTTGGTCCTTTTTATTTACTTCTAGCTAGTGGTCATTTTTATGTGTAGTCCACATTTGATATTTTTGTCGTCTTAATTCTTTCTACAGGACGTTTCAGACCACCTAGCCAATTCGTAGGAAATGTGCAAGGCTCCCGTGGGGCTTACTTCGGAGGTTTTGGCTACCAGCAACCTTTCCCCTATGGCTACCAACAAGGGGTTATATATCCACCGTATGGGTGTGTTTTGCATGGGACTCAATTTTCCATACTTACTAAAAAAATTAACCTGAGAAATCTTACTTGGAAAATAATTGGTAAAGCTGTTGTAGGCATATATAGCCTTCAAAATATATAATTTATAGTCTAGTTTCCGCATTTATTTGTAAGAAATTACATGGTTGGCTTTCCATCTTTGCTCACCTTTAAGATGGTTTTCAGAAATGGGGTATGGTACTACACTATCTTTGCGATATATGCTGAATACCTTCAAAAAAATCGCCAGTGTCTGAAAGTTGTGATACTGATTTTGCCAACTATGGAATGATTTGCACCCCTTCACTGGGTGCATCTCCTTTGGAGCTACTGTCTCCTTTTTTTCCTTTTATATGACACATACCAATCAAAACATGTATTATCATTAGATTAATTACAGATAATTCTTAGTCACCATTCACAGTCAGGTCTGTTTTTCTCAAAAGTGTAGTGATGTGACATGGTGTGATTGATATTTACAGGATTTCAAAAACTGTTAGTTGCAGAGGATATGTTCTCCCAGATCAATATTTATTAACAGGCAATACATAAGATTGATATTGTTTGGTGAGGATCTCTGATTGATTAGGCTTGCTAATGAGATGGTTTAACTCAATGTGGTTTGTGATGACGGATTTCTTATTTTTTGGTCCTTGTGCTGTAGTGAGTGATGACGGATTTCTTATTGTTTTTAACTATACAATGTGGTTTGTCTAATTCATTGTTCTTAGTTTGCAGTCACGTATTTTTGTTTGAGGTACCTGTTTAAAGCTGTTATTTTTAAAAGATGCCATGTAAATTGTCTGTGCAGGTATGCAACATATGGGCCTGAATATGTCTATCCTCAGGTAATTTCTAATTTTCTTCTAAAAATGACCGCATCTTGCATTAGTTTGAGAATAATGCTTGTGATGCTAATTTTTTGTGTTATTTTCCTGTAGGGTGGTTATAATCCTCACACAGGTCAGCAATACCTTCAGTTATATGGAGTACCTGGAACGGTTAACCCAGCTATTTATCCATATGGACAATTGGGTCAAAGTCTTCCTAGTGGTCAAGGTTTTCCAACTTTGCAAGGGTATGCTATGCCCAGTCACCAGATTATGCAGTTTGCTGGCCCCAGCATTAATGCTCTAACTTCTTCACCTATGCCCGGAATTCAAACCTCATATCCTACAGGTTTGTATCTTTTGCTTTTTGAACACAAGTATGATTTGAATTTGATGAATGAATACTTAACAAGCATTGAAGACTTATTGATTGATTTCTTCTTGTGAAATATAAGTTGCTAGAGTATTAATGCTTTTAGGTGTTCATAGCTATCCTAATAAGAGAAGTATCTCGTACAATTTGAATTCTGATTGTTCAGCTTGCTGCTTTATTTACCAAGTCATTCGCTAATTCTTCCTAGCTTCTCAGAAGTTATAAAAGTCTTCTTAAATGGTTTGACACTCACTTTCACTGAACATGAAACAGTTCAGAACAATCAGTACTTATCTTCCTACTAACTACTAACAGTTTTTGTTTATTAAGGTTAGGGGTGTGCATATATGGTTTTGTTTGGGTTTAGACCAAAATGGGAACCAATCCAATATGATTGGTTCTTGAAAAATGAGAACTAACCCAAACCAATAAATTTAAAAAACCAATCCAACTTGAACCAAAATTTTTTGTTTGGTTTGGGTTTGGTCAAGGAAATTTCTCCCTCCTCTCTTTTGCTAATGGATTTTGTTTATTACTTTTTTTTAATATCTTATATTATAATTTCTAATGTTTTTAATGTTAATTTTATTATAATCCTTAAAGTAAAGATTTAGATTTCAATCACTTATCTAATATCTTTATCCATATAAATCATAAAGTATAAGAAGGATTTAAAAGTAAGGTAAATATGCAATAAGAAATAGTAATGATTTACCCTGAAAAAATCGTTAATTCATATATCTAAGGAATCCATAATGTTCATGCGATGCAAACTCTTATGGCAAAAATAAGAAAGGGGATGTAGGTATAATAGATAAATAATTAAATAGTATAGAATTAGTCTTCATTAGAAATGCTCGTTCGTCATTCGTCGTTTGTGTGGGTGATTGGGTGAAAGGCGAGTAGAGGCAGAGCTAAGAGGAGAGAAGAAGCAGAGCTAAGAGGCAAGCAGAGGTTGAGAGGTGCCGTTGTTTGATGAATAAAAAGAATTGAGAAAAAAATAAACGAGAAAGGGAATGGGGAAACCTAAAGAAAATTTAAAAAAATAATTGTATAAAATAATAATAAGAATATAAAAATAATAAATGAATTGGGTTGGTTCGGTTCTTACAAGGTTTAAAGAAGTAAGAACCGAACCAACTCAATATAAATTGGTTTTTTAAAATAAAAAACCAATCCAAACCATTGGGTTGGGTTGATTCATGTCAATTTTGCACGCCCCTAATCAAGGCATGGGCATGATTGGGAAAACAGCAGGATGAATGTTTTATGATTTTATTCACTAATTATTCCTCGCTAAGCCATTAAATTCGTTTTTAAGAGTTTTTCTGACAGGCCGAGAAGACACTCACTTTTATTGAACATGAAACAGTTCAGTACGATATTTTCCTAGTTCTTACTGACAGTTTTGTTAATTAAAAGCAAGGGAAAAATTAGGAAAATAACAGGATGGGTTTTATGATATGGAATAGAAATGGGAATCGAATAATGAGAAGCTAAATGCATGGGAAGCAAATAATGAGAAGCTAAATGCATGGAATATGCTGTACAGGAAAAGGTAACTGTGGGTAATTGAGGGATAAAATTTTGAATGGCGTGAGCATGACCTGTAAATGGAGTTACCACTTACTTGTGTTTAACTCTAGAGTTTGAAGGTTTTGGTTTGTAAGTGTTTCATCAAGATCTTGTGCACCATTTAATTATCTAGTTTTGTCAGGTATGGCAGCACCTGTTGTGGCTCAACCACAGATTCTCGTCCCAGCCCCTCCTCAATATGTGCAAAGTAGTGGTTCTGACCAAACAGCTGGTTGAGCAGTTGATTGAGGTTTGTATCAGCATGACACATCTTTTAACGGAATTTAATCATTTCATATTTCCTACAAAAATCATGTGATTGATGCTATTCTTTGCTGGCAGCTATCCCATTAGATTGCAGCAGGATGACTAGCAGCGGAACTGCCTCTTGACTGGCAAGTTTCGGGAATTGCCTTTTGTTTTGCATTCTAGAGGTATTAATTTTGCCCCATTTGATCTTGGACAGAAAGAAAAGGAAGCTTCACCAGTTCCATTACTTTTTTCCTACAACATTTCATAAAAAAGATGATTTGCATGTGGTTTCTTGTTTATATAGTGCACGTGTGAGGTTGTGTCTATGATGGTGTGGGGGAACTTTCTTTAGAAACTAGCAAATGTTTTTATAACACACTTCAATTTCATAATGTTTCTTTCAATTGTAGCTATTTTTGATAGCCTGTTGCTATATATGCATGTTTCTTCGCTCAAAATATTACTTGTAAATTCAACTCTACCCTAGATTGCAATAACTTGCAAGTATTCTAGCTAGAGAATACCGAAGATAATTGTCAAAAGCTAAAACTGCTAAATAAGGGGGAGGAAATTTTGTCAAATATTTCATTGGTTTGCAACATTATTCTGGTGGTTTGAATCTAGCGTGTCTGATAATCCCTTGAGGTTTCACATTGGCGAGGCAAGCGAGCTTCATTTCTAAATTCCCTTCATGTCTGGGTCTTATGAGCTATGTATCCTGCAGGTTATACGTAATCAATGCTCACCAGAGAAGCAAGATGATATTGGAGTCGCCCCAAAATGGTGGAGAGGGAATGTGGAGGATGTGGGATGCTAATCCTCTAAGGACCTTTTCATCCTTTAATTTTTATTGTATTTAAACACTTGATACTTCCATTGCTCATGGCGAGCAATGCCGATAGGGAGTCAATGCATTTGTGGTTGCTAGATGCAGATTCTAGCAGCCATGTACAAATATAATAAAACAATGTAAAAAGGTCAACAAGATAGAATCAACATATGATTCTCTCATAGTGGTATTCCCAGCATTCTGGGTGTATAATCTCTGTTACATTTGCATTATTGAGTCCATTTCAATGTTATATGATGACTGCATATTAGCGCTAGGATTTTGTTCAAGAACTGAACAACTGGAATCTGGATGATTTTGGAGGCCTGGCTTCATGCAAAATAGAAGTTTCAGGTGTATTCTATCATAAGAATCTATTTTTTCCCCCTGGTTGTTCGCATTTTTTTTTTCATTTTTCTTTCTGCACCTGTCTACGTGTGAAGGCTTGATCCCAAGTCACAAATGACATAGCATGGTATCATTTTTAAATAAATTAGAGTGAAAATTATATGCGATAACAATTGAAAATATTGTCTGAAATGACCCGCATGATCACTTGTTCTGTATATGATAAATTTTTAATAGATATATCATATAAGTGCTCTATGAGGACTGAGGAGATATATCGATCTTCCCCTTTTTGTCTCTTTTTTTTTTCTTTCCATCTTTTTTTTTGGGTTAAAAAATTGGAAGTTCAGTTCTAGTTTGTTAGAAAAACATTGGATGAATTATACTTCAAGTCATTATTCTTTCTTTTTTTAAAATGATCCATTTTAGTTTTTTATTTTTGGGTTTTTAAAAAAGATTAAATTTATTTTAACTATATTATTATATAAAAATTGAAGAAAAATATCAGCATGGGAAGTGGAAATTAATTAATTAATTTCAATTTTTTGTTATTTTTAATATTATTTTTCACAATAATTTAATACTTATAAATATTTTATATTTTATGTAAATTTCTTTTTAAAACAAAGAACAAACTTTATAATGTTGTAGATTAGTTGATTTATAAAGATGGTTTTAATTATATAAGTATTTTTTAATTTGAATATAATAATATAAATTGAAATAAATTTGTTAATTTTTAAAGTAAATGATTTTGGAAGTCAAGTTTATATCACTTGGTCCTAAAAACATTTACAGTGGCTTTGCGAGCAAGCAGAGCATGTTCTTCTAAGTATAAAATAAACTTTCTGTTTCGTTCTAAATTTGGGATTTTTTTTTTCTTAAAAGAAATCTCGTTATTGGCCCTGATTTCCCATGTAGGTATCTCCTTGAACCCAGAATTAAAAAAAAAAAAAAGAATTATCCCAAGTGCTGGAAGATTGGAAGTTCAAAGTCCTGGAAGATAGGAAGATGAAAGAAATGAATTAATTTCTTGATTTCCAATTTTGCCCATTAAAAAGGGTCACATGACCCACACGTGATGCATTAGTCAAAGAAAGAATTAAGTGCTCGTTGTAACATAAAAATAGGACATGTGAACTCGTTGGAGGAGATTATTAAATGAGACACTTTCATAAGGCATATGGTAGGTACTATAAAAAAGGTAGAAGCGACTGCGGAATTCGAACCCTAAAAACAAAAAAAAAATAATTAAAGAACGCAAGATATTGTAGCTCCATTTAAAGCTCTAACAAAAACGGAATTTGTATCATGAAGATGCCTGAGGAGATTTCGCGATTCCTAAAATGAAACAGTATATGTCAGGAATACACATTAGTTTCTGGTGTAATTTACAAGAAATCTTTTTAGGTTTAATGTTCAATTTCAAGAGTTCATGCTAATCTTGATATATATATATATACGAGTCAACCTCTCTGTGCTACTGTGGAGAGGTAAATACATGAACTAGTTTTTTTTTTTTTTTTTTACTACAACTCTGAACTGATTTGTCATTCCCTCTCTTTTGTTGTGAATGATGCAATACAACATGAGTCTTTGTCAGTGGTAACTATCAGATTGGTTTGAATTCTACTGATTTCTGATAGGTTTGAAGCTGATGGTGCACTAGAGGTTGGATAGATGCAAATTCACAGGAAGAGCAGGGCATGTGGAGTTTCTTTGAAGCCAAAATGTTAATCCCCCGATTTTGTTTGAATTTCATTTTTTCTTTTGTTCAACAATTTAATTCAAAAAATTGTATACTAACATTTAAACTAGAATTGTCCACAAAGTTTTAAGCAGAGAATTATCCTTAAAAATAAGTATATTATTGAGAATTTAAGAATAGAAAATAATTTAAACTTTTTATTAAAATAGTAAAATTTATAAAAATGAAACATTAAAGAAAAATAATATAAGTTATTATTTTTATTAAAATTAGATAATTATAAATATTTGACAAATAAAAAATAAACATATATGGCATATATGTGTATTACAAATGTATAAAATTTAAAAATAAGTATGTATATTATTAATAATATATAGTTCAGTTTATAAGTTTTAAAATCTTAATCAACTCAATATAAGTTACTTTTTACATTTTTTAAAAAAAATCAACCTATTTGTAGTTTGTTACAATGATTTTTCGCCTTCCACTTACACTTCAACTTATTAGCATTTGTTATTATTATCGAATTATATATATACAACATAGTTTATACATAAATAGTTTGTAAATGAAATCGAGCTGGACTAAATAGTTTTAACTATTCGATTTGAGGCATATGATATCTTAATAGTCCAATTAGATTTTGTAATTTTGTTGAAATCGAACCAGACTAGCATCCTCTCCATGAAGAAAGATTTGCATACACGTGCAATTACTATTACAATCACTTCTCCTTATACCAAACTAAAACTTATAAGTCATGATAAAATTTCATGAAATTTGGATTAATATCAAGAACTTATTTGCATGTCTTGTAAATGTAAAGTGAAATTTAGGGATGTGCATTTTGATTATGAATAACAGAAATTTTGATTATTCAAAAAATCTAACCATTTTTTTCCAAAAAAACTACAATCGAGCAGGTGTGTACGGGATGATTATTAATATATCGAAATTGTGGTTAATTGAAACTTAACGTTTATTAATATCTTTTTGTATACATTTAATTATATAGAAAATATTGTATGTCATGTTATTTTTATGTTAGCTTTCCCATGTGTAAAACATAATGATTGTATTTTGTTTTATGTTTATGTCTCTCATTTTTAAGGTTGGTTTGCCTAAGTATCACTTAGGATATAATTTTATGTTTACTTGTTACATATTTTCATTTTCTTAATTTACATATAGTTTATATTGTTAGTTTTTTGTTTCTATTTTGTTTTTCCGTTGGAGACTAAGCGTTTATCCCAACTAGTTGATGTTTATGCCATTGGCTTTATGCGGCGTTCGTCACTATGGTCGATGGATGTTGTAACGGATATTACCCTTACCATTGTAGCTAACGAGGTAGTTGGAAAATGGCTGACGAGATGGTTAGCTAGAGTCCAAGAGATTGATTTTTCTATAAATTCTCCTATCCTTCTCATTTTCTTAGCCATAATTCAAAGGAGGTTATGCTTGTTTGGCACAAGACTTTCCCGATCTATTTTTCTTATGAGTGTTGGATCCAAAAAATAGTATAAATTTGTATGACATATAACATCCAAGAGGTGTCTTTCTTAACTTAGTATTGTTGAAATAAATAAAACTTGAGACTATAACTTAAATAACACATCACAATTAACGCCTATGTAACAACAATGCATAACATAAAACAATTAAAAATAATAATATTAAATTACAAGGAAATTAAAAACAATTGAGTCACGTTAAATGATTTTGTTAAATACTTTATAGGTAATGAAATAAAATTTTATATCTATGGATCATTAGAGGCTATAAGAACACCAAAATGCACCTAATTGGTAGCAAATAACAAAGAAATCATAATAAATTTAGATGACATCTAGATCTAAAGGATTTCATTCAAATCATTCCAAAGGAGGAACAAAACAACTAAAAAAATGACAATCACTTGTAATATAAAAAAAAGTATAACAAAAACATAAAACATCAAAACTCACTAAAGAGAAGGTTTCTAAACGAAATATCTCTCTCTGATGGAGCTTGCAAGGTTCAGAAGTCTGATGGTATAGAGAGAAGAGGATAAGTGAGTTGGGAAGGAGAATGACTTTATTTCTTTATCTAGGCATTATTATAATAAAGAATATTTAAGTTCAGATTTAAAGTCGATTTTAAGAAAAAACTGACTTAAAATTTTAAGTCGGTTCAAGTTAAAAACTAACTTTAAATGGATTTAAAATTAAAAAATATTTAAAAAATAAAAAATTAGTATCGATTGACATGTACAACCGATGCTACACGTGGAATGTAGCATAAGTTGTACACGTCAACCAACGTTATGCTACGTGTAACATTGATAGTATACATCAATCGATGAGTAATGTAGCATCGGTTGACACAAATGACCAACACTACAAGTGATGTAACATTGATTCTACGCGACTATCGACTCTAGGCCACATGTAGTATCTGTTACCATATTAGGTGTTGTCAGTTAGGTTTTGTTCCTCTTCACTTTCTGATCTAGATACACCCTTTTTTGAGCTTACCAAAGATATTTTTCCTTCACCTTTTCACTTACCAAAGATATTTTTCTTCATTTTCTCACTTGTTTTATTCTTGTAAGTATTTTTTATCAATTATTTTACACTTATTATCGATGTTTAATATTTTTATTTAATTTTTGTAAAATTATTCTTTAATTTTTATATATATTATGTGTTATTGATTATTTGTATATATTTTTTTATGTAAATTGTTCATTTTTATTTAAACTTAAAGAAAATAAGGTATTTTTTATTTATTTATTTTAATTAATTTCATGTGTATATATATATACATACATACATACATACATATATATATATTAATTTATTTTAAATTTAAATTTTTTTGAACTTATTATTATTACATGTATTAAATAATATTATATATTGCTAATGTTATAATGAATATATTAGTTGTTTGGGTTATATGTATTTATTTATATATGATGTTTTAATTGATATTCTAATAATTTATAAACTTCATATAATAAATTTTGAAATATATTGGTGATTAGTACATTTATATTTATTGAGTACATATTTAATATGTTTAATGTAATTAATAGAAAATAGATAAATCTTGGATGTCAAAGTGTAGAATTGAGTAACACTATATTTCTAGAGTTAAAACTTTCTTAAAATTCATTCATATAAATAGTAATAATGAAATCAGTATGATTTGATACTCATGTGTTAAATGTAAAAATGAAAATTTTTATGGTGTTGATGAAGTTAAGTATCACCTTATACATAGTGATATTGTTTTGAGTTATAAATGTTGGTATTATCATGGAGAAAAATTGACGATACTCATGGGAAAGAGATAAATTAGGATATAAGTGGATTATATACATCTTATCAGAATAAACACTCCATACATAATATACATACATAAAATATGTTTTATGCTATGGAAGATGAACTACATGAGGATCATTTCAAAGCCTTTAAAAAAATTTTAGAAGATGTTGAAAAGCCGTTGTATCCAGAATGCAATAAATATACTAAAATGTCGAGATTGATTCATTTATATAATATGAAGGTAAAAAATGGTTTTTCGAATAATGGATTCAAAGAATTACTAAATGTACTAATAGATATGTTTTCTGATGGTAATGAGTTGTCATCTTCAATGTATGAAGTGAAGAAATATCTTAGTAGATTTACATAAAATATCATAAGATTCATAATTATCCAAATGATTGCATTATTTATAGGAAAAAATATGAGACATTATATGATTGTCTGGTATGTAAAGAATTGAGATGGAAGTATGCTACAAATGAGATAACACGTAAGAAAAGGCATGCTAGTAAAGGTTCTTTGGTGCTTTCCTTTCTTTCAAAAGTTGTTCAAAAGTAAAGAGATATCAAAGATGTTGACTTAGCATTCAGAGAATTGATTTAATGATGGGATGCTACGTCATCCTTTTGATTCTCCAAATTGGAAAGTAGTAGATAATTTATCCCCTCAATTTGCATCTGATCCGTGTAATCTTAGTCTTGCAATTGTTATTGATGGAATTAATACACACAGTTTCCTTAGTAGCAGATATAGTTGTTGGCCAGTAATTATGGTAACATACAACCTTCCTCTTTTGATGTGTATGAAAAGAAAATTCATGATGCTAACATTATTGATCTTAGGACCAAAACAACTCTGAGTTGATATTGATGTGTATTTGCAACCTTTGATAGATGACTTACGTTATGTAATGATGATGTAAATGTTAATGATGTACATAAGGAAGAATACTTTGACTTGAGGAGATCCTTTTATGGATAATTAATAATTTTCTTACCTATGAAAAATTATCAGGACATGCAACAAAATTTTATATGGGATGCCTTATTTGTAGTGATGACACTTCTATAATTTATCTTATTAATGGGTGAAAGATGTCTTATAGAAGACTTAGAATATTTTTTCCATATGAAGACAAGTTTAGATACCAAAAGAAACCTTTTGATGGTGAAGAAGATCATGATCCTGCACTAAGACCTTTGTGAGGGTTTGAGATATTAAGACAATTAAAGTATGACATTAAAATGATATGGAAAGATGAAAAAAAGAATACTCACTGATAGAGGGAAATGAAAGAAGTCAACTAATAAAATGGATGAAATTGAAAATGTTACTCAAATAGTAGAATATGATTGTTGGAATAAAAAATCAATATTTTGGGAATTGCCTTAATGGAAAGACCTATGCATTCATCAGATCTTAGATTTCATGTACATTGAGAAAAAATTATGTGAAATCTTGATTGGTACATTACTTAATATACCTAGAAAAACAAAGGATGAAATGAAAGTAAGATTGGATCTAAAGAAATTGGGCATACGACTTGAATTGGTACCAAAGGTGAAAAATGATAAGAATCAAACATACTTGCCATTATCATCATATACAATGCCAACAAAAGATAATGATGTGTTTTGTAAATGTTTGGTGAGTGTGAAAGTTCCTAATGATTACTCATCCAACTTAAGAAATTTTGTATCTATGATCGATAAGAAACTTTATGGATTGAAATCAAATGAATGTCATATGTTAATGCAACAATTATTGCCTATTGCTGTTAGGTCAATTCTTTCAAAATATATTTGATTATCAATAATTCTTCTTTGTTCATTCTTCAATACAATATGCAAGAAATTTATATCAATTGGCAAGTTAATTTCTTCACAGAAAGATGTTGTGGAGAATTTTCGTCTACTTGATAAACATTTTCCTCCTTTTTTTGATATAATTATTCATTTGTATGTTCATTCAGTTTGATAAGTTCAATTGTGTGGTTCTACTTAGAACGTGATGTGATCTAAGTAGGTAACCTTGTGCTTGGTGGAAGTATGAAATTTTTCATTGATCACACATGATAGGAAAAAACACACTAAATCATTTTGGTAAATAATAATGAGGTATAAGCATACATAAAGTAAGTAATGATAATGCATGCAGGTTCACTCTTTTCATATAAAATAATTTTTTTATTTATTTAACTATTAATGACACGTAACTGATATATATTTCATAATATCACAAAATTCATTTAAACTTATTGAAGATCAATCCGCGTTATAAAAAAAGAGGAGAAAAATGATTGTATGATGAGTATAAAAGAGAGCTTATTAATTGGTTTCGCAACCACGAAAGTGTCACATACAAGAATTCATTAGTACACCTTTTTGAACATACAAAAATGTTTGCACAAAGTTAGAAATTTGTTAGTTCGAAAGATGGTAATCCTATACTTTTTGATAGAATGTATTATGGTATAATTTAAGAAATTATGAAACTCGATTATGAGATCTTGCATGAAACATTATTTATGAGGTCTTTCATGAAACAATATTCTTGTGTGATTGGGTCAAAGACACTATAAATATTGGATATAAAATAGATGATTTTGGATTTATCCTTGTAAACTTATCTAAGATAGGTCACACTGATGATCCTTTCATGTTATCACACTATGCAAAAATAGTATTTTACATAAGCGATCAAATTGACACAAGATGGCTTGCTATGTTAATGTTTCCACAAAAAGAGTTATACTATTGTGATGCTTTAAAAGACGATGACATACTTGATACGTTATCAAATATTAGTCATTTTTCAAAGAAATTACCTAATATATGTGATGATCTAGTTGATGACAATGATTCTTCGTCATGGATTCGAAGTGATTGTGAAGGAATATATATAAACCATTGAAAATCTAATTAAATATAATATATGTTCTATATTATTCTAATAACTCTTGTTTATATGTTTGGAGTTAAAATCGTAACTTAATTTTTATTTCATCATTGTTTTGAGATATTTCATGGATCTTAGGGTGCTAGATATTATAGATCCAAATGATCCATTGGGGTATTTTAAAAGATGGGGTTGGGGTAAAATACCTAACGCTCCACTTAATCCTAATGATAGAATACCTATTGAATTCAGTAATCCATTGGGAAAAAATGGCTAATATTTGAAATCTTCTATCAATA
Organism: Hippophae rhamnoides; assembly: GCA_033030585.1. NCBI lineage: Eukaryota > Viridiplantae > Streptophyta > Magnoliopsida > Rosales > Elaeagnaceae > Hippophae > Hippophae rhamnoides. Next base: position 20,233,319 of record CM065435.1, read on the forward strand.
TATTTGTTAAGTCAAGTATACTAATAAATATAAATGATTGGAGTAGAGTTAAAAATTGTGAAAAGTACAAGATATTGAAAACCATTTATGTAAGTCTCTTTTGTTTTATTATTAATTACATATTATATCTTCTCTAAAATGTGTTTTTTATATAATCATTTTAAAGTCACTCATAATTGGGCTAATAAGTGCTACAAAATTACAAACAGGACATGGAAGGAATAAAAAACTTTTAAATTGACTAGAAATTATATGTTTCTATACTTGGAACCCCTTAATGAAGAATAACTATATAAAATCCTTGAAGATTACCCATTGATAGAACCTCAAGTATGGAAAATTTTTATGGATTATAGACGTAAGGATGAATTTCAAATCATTAGGGAAGAACACAAAAATATAATGCAGAATATTCTTCGTAATCATAGTGAGAGGTCATCAAATTCTTAAGTTAGACAAAGAATGGTAATATTAAGATGTTAATTTATAACTATTTTTATATTTATTTTCCTCTAACTTAAGTTAATAAATTTATTTAATTCATATACGTAAGAAGCTGAATTGGATAGACCAGTTATCTGAGCTGAACTATATATAGAAACAAAGATACCAAAAATAAAAAAGTAAAACTAATAAATAAAGGAAGAAAAGATCAACTCAATAAGTTAGTTAGTAATTTAACTTGATATAAAGTCATTATTATGATTTTTACATATTCATGTAGTAATGTATGATATTCTTTATTATTTTATTATTTGTAGAGAATAGTCCAAGAAAAAATAAATAGGGTGAAATAATTAAGCAATTAGGAAAAAATGCCATATATTATGCATTTAAATCCAATAATCTTGGTTAGGTTAGGAGAGGAATTCGATATAATGGTTAAATAGAATTTTTCAATATTCGAATACAAATGCTTGAAATGGCTGGTAAGAATAAGTTGAAGAAGAATTGAACTCCTTTAAGGCATTATGTTAAGTGAGCTTACAAGTATAAAGCAATTTCAAAGTTACCAAGCTAAGGTATCACAACACATGCTAAGCATGCCACTATACTACAATCAAGGCATGCCCTATTAGCCAGGTATACCACCATACATGTCAGGCATGCCATTATCCATGATAGATATGCCACCCATGCAATCTCATGGCCAACTTATGTCCTCTACGAGATATAGTCATCCTATCAGACCCATATATATGGCAGGAATGCCTATGCAATTGTATAGTAGTTCAATGTCTCTAATATAATCTATGCATTCTTACCATCAATTACAAGAATATTTTAATAAGAATGTTCTTTCAATAGCTACCCCACATGGGATTGCTCCTCCATTTGATGAATCATTCATGGTAAGATATAAAGCTTATGTAAATCGTATATTATTTTTATTTTTTATTATATATTTTATTTATTATAAATAACGATTAAACTTTTTACAAAATATAAAATATTTGTTGAAAGATCCATTATTTATGAACTATGTTGCTATTGAATCATACAACAATTAAGCAATAATCAAAAGATTCACGATCAATATCTTCCAAATCATTGGTGAATAGTAATTGATCAATCTTTGTCCACTACTAGTGTCTTCTAATGCTACCATAGTCCAAAAAGCTATTGGATGATATGTGGCTTGACCGTCAAATCAAGTCGTGCTAAATTTTGACATGGTAATATTTATTTTTAGTTAAAATAAAACTTTTTTACTGCTTGTATTTTATTATTACTAATATATTCTTGTTTAGTCTATTATACCGATGTTGATAAGTGCTACAAATTTGAGAGATGCAAATGAAGTATCTCATGACAAATCTGTATTTAATGGACAATTATCATGCACCTATTCATTCAAGAAGAAGCAGTGAAAAAAAATATAATCATGAGTATGCTATAAACTTTAGTAAAAATCTTAGATCTTTGATGAAGATTGTTACGAGCAAAAAAAGTATGAATGATGGATGGATTGTGCCACTTCTCAAAGAAATATCTGGAGTAAATATTGGACAATCTTATATATTGATCGAGTGTATATTGTAAATGATTGAATTAAGTATAATTCAAGTGTAAACAATGTGAGTCCTCAATCAGTAAATAACTTTTATTTATGTAGAGTATATAATTATTTTTACATTATTTCATTGATTATATATATTTATTTTATATAGGGTATGTTATTATCAACTTCAAGCTAATCAACTATCACATTTAGCATTGTTTTATGATTCATCATATGTGAATCAATATCAATAGCATGATGCTAGCATAAGAGCGAAACAATAACGTGATAGAGCATTAACATTTTAGAGAAATCAAAAGTTGATAATCCTTTAGCCACTAAAATTTGAACAAGGTCGATCACGATCATTGGATGTTAGTAATCCTTGATCTATATGGTAATCATGTTTGATATTGTGACTCAGCTTCAATAGAATTAAATAAAGACATAAAAACAATTGTTGAAATGTAAAAGTTATAACTAACTATTTTTCTTCTATTGTTCTTTAAAATATTGATTGTTGAAATATAAGAGTTATAACTAGTTATTTTTCTTCTATTATTCTTTGTAATATTGAATAAATAATTAATATTTTTAAACTATGATAGAGCATGTAAGATGTGGAATAAAAATAAGGGCATTGTTCTTAAAAAATCACATAAACTTATATGGGATAAAGTTATAATATATACAAGTGGATATTAAGAATGAATTTTATTAATTTAATAAATTGTATGATTGAATAATACAGTTGTTCAAATTGATAAATCATATATGCTTATTTTTTGTAGGTTTCATAACAAAAATGACGGAGTTATATGTGGTTACTTTATTATAAAATTTATTAGCAAAATCATCTCAAATATCAACATGTCAAAGATGTGATAATTTGTTTTTATTAATATACTCTTTTAACATTTAAGTTATTTTTAATGCCTTTATGATGTTAATTATGAAATAAGTTTTATTCATTTACATTTTTGGAATCGTAGTACTTGTAAGATGCTATTTGATGTACTTACTTGTTTCATAATCATATTTTAAATTTGTTAGCCTCAAAGACTTTAAATTTAATATTTTACATAAAATGCAAGCTATTAATTGTTGTATGTATATTTATTAAATAATTAATATACTAATCTTTTAACATGTTTAAGTTATTTTTTATAAATTCATGATATTAAATTGTTATTATGAATTTAAATACATTTAGTTCTTTGGTTGGAGTAAAACATGTTATGATAGGCAAATTTTTGAAGATTTATGAGAAGAATGGGCATAACATATACTTCAAATTATAAGATCGCAAGAAGAATCATAAGAAGAATTTGATGATATTGAATAGCATATATATCTTATTATGTGCTTAATTTTAAACTTTTTATATAATAATAGATATATGTAATTTTATATCTAATATACTATACACACGTATATTTGCTTATAATATTTAATAATATTGTATTTAAGTTAAATTTGTATATATGTATTGTATGTAAGTTATTTTTCGTTATAAGTTAGTTCTTAAGTAATTAATTAATATCTAATTTTTAAATGAATAAAAAGTTTTAAAAACTCTTTTAAACATATTCTTATTTTTTCTGCGACTATGTGATTTAAAAATTGCAGGGAGTTTAGCTTAAAATAACCAAAATATGTTTAGTGGTTATACCATTTTAAGTCGTTTGAAATGTAAGATCGACTTAAAATTTAAAGTTAGTTCTACCCTATAACTGACTTAAAAATTAAAATCAAATCAATTTATAAAATCTTTTTTAAATCGGTTAATAAATGATTTAAATTTTTTTATTGTAGTAGTGAGGCTTATGCATGCATGAAACTTGAGAGGCCACAATGAACGAAGATGACAATTAGTAGAGGACCAAAGGTAGAGAGATGATAGGGATGGGGTTAGGATTTTGTCATTGATATATAGTGTGGAACTTTTTTAGACGAAAGAGGAAAAACTCTACTTTTCTTTTGAGATTTATGTTGTGCTAGACATTGGATTTTTTTTTCTTTTCCAATTTTTTGGCTTTAAAAAAAAACTAGCATACTTGTGAAAGACGAAGCAAAATTGAAATTACCCTACTAGTGGCTAGCAAATTAGTTGGGAAAATCAAATCATGTTAATAATAATTGCATGGAGTGAGATTACTAACATTTTTTCGCAAATGAATTCAAAATAAATTCATCATGCAATTTTAAATAGACAAGGAATTGATTTTTAATTCTTCAATATTTATCTGATTTAGTTATTGAATTCTTCACGAGACCATAAAATATTAATCCTAATCTCATGTTTGGTTGACTGAAATGGAATAGAATTAAAATTAATTTTTTCTAATTTTATGTCTAGTCGGGTTGAAAAGTGAGAATTGAATGAAATCGATTTTTAAAAGATAAGGAATCAGAATTCTTTCTCCTTCCTTAAGGAATCATGATTTCATTCTCATCCCAATTTTTTTTCTCAATTTTATCACAACCTTAAATATAATCCTAAACCTTAAATCTTAAGTCCCTAAATCCTAAGTCTCAAAACCCTATTTCGAAAAATAATAAATTTAATCCACAAATGTAACCCTAAGCCCTATTTAGAAAAATAATAATTTTAATCATAAACCTTAACCCTTGTATATAATCCCAAATCCTAAAACCTTATTTAGAAAAATAATAATTTTAACCCTAAACCTTAACCTATAAATTAACCTTATATCCTAAACCCTATTTAGAAAAATAATACTTTTAATAATATATTTTATTTTTAAGTAATAATTATTTAGAAAAATAATGATTTCAATAATATATTTTGTCTAACGAAAAAATAATAATTAAATTATATTATTTAAGTTTTATTGAATATAGGGGTATTAAGATAATATATAGTGTTTTACATTTTATTTTAATTGTAAACCAAACATTGTAATACTAATTCTTTCTTTGATTTCAGTGGTCAAATCAAACAAAACTGTTTCCTTTCTATACCATTCCATTCACATTCTAATTCTGATTCTAATTCTATCTCTTGAACCAAACGCTACCTAAATGAAACATATGATAAGATTTGCCCTCTTCTTTATACAACTTCAAAGAAAATTTGTTAAAGGATTAAACGTACTTTGTAAGCTTAATGGAACATGACTGTTACAGAATTTGACATTTTGTTATAACCAAAGTTTGAAATACGATGTCGTTGAAATACTAATATATAGTTTTTACAAAAATGTCGAAGATGTTATTGTTGTCGAAGAAAACTTTAAAAAATTACGAAAATTATAAAAACTGTATCAAAAATATAATTTTTTTTATAAAATTTTTATAAAACATTAAAACAATCAATTATTTATATATATTATTTACTTTTAAAATCATATATATATATATAATAGTAAACATGTTAAAAAAAGAATAGTGAAAAAAATTGAAATAAAATGATTATTCATAAAGAATAAGAAAAAAAGAAAAATTAATCAAAAATTGATATTTTTAGGACATTTTAATATCTACAACATTAAAGAAATTTTAGCTAAAAAAACATTTAATCAACATTTTAATAATAAAGATATTTTATCAACATTATCAATATTTTAACAAAAAATTGATTAATATATATATATATATATATATTATATTTCGATATCAAGATATATATATAAAAATATATTATCACAGATAATTGTAACCGATATTTTTAAGTTTACAAGCCAAAGTTTTCTAATTTTATTATTTCTATTTTTTGTTTCTCCCCCTAACTATGAATGGAGCTAGCCAAACGAAGCTTGATTATGTAATAGCAAGGAAAAAGGAAAACCGTACCTTGTCTGTTACTTTGGTTCTATATCTTGTCGTTATATCAGAAATTAGATTCCAATTCTAATCATGTCGTTATATCAGAAATTAGATTCCAATTCTAATCATGTCGTGATAAAATTATTAAAATATATATTGATGGTCTCAATTTAACCAAAAGTTTATACCAACAATAATAAGGAAAAAGAAAAAAACAAGTGTGTTTCACACAGGACGGATGGTGATTGGTGAGGTGAAGTTCATGGTCTATTTAAATTTAATAAATAAAATTTTAAATATAATATTTATAAAATTATAATTATATTACTTATATTTTAAATTTAAATTGTTAATACTAAATAATTCACTAAATTTATTAATTTAAATTTTTTTTTACTAAAATAAAATATATTTTTTAATTACTTTATACAAATAGTAAATCTACTACTGAGTTTACCCAATTTTAAAACATAAAGTACCTAATATGTAATTAAATAATTATAATATTTCTAATAGTAAGCAAGATAGTTAAGTAAGATTTTTGAGCTTATCATCAACACATGGAATCAGCTAAAATGGACTTTTCAAATGACTATTACCGGGTTCGCCCTCAATAATTAATATTATTTGTTATTACGAAAACAAATTAAACCTACCTGCTTTTTTTTTGCAAGGGGTAAAAAAATAAAAAATAAAAATTCAATCTAAGTATTCAGATTTACCGCATTTCTTTGTAAAAAGGATTTTCTGCTGTTGCTGCTGCTCTGCGTTTTCGTACGAGAACCTTAAAGATTTAACTCTCTTCTAAATTTCCACTACCTGCGTAATTTTCCTTATTTTTTGGTGAGTTTATGGTTATTATTTTTGGCTATTGTCTGCTTCTCCTTAATTTTCCTTATATTTATCTGTGTTTGCTTTAGTGTGAATTTCAGTAAAAGTTTATTTCAAAATTATTTTCCTGAAACTGTTCGTCGGTTATAATATCTCTTTTTGCTCCATTAACCTGAATTTCTGAAGTATTTATGTTGTGATATAGTTGAATTTCAAATAGTCTACTTTCTGAGGTGGTTGTCTCAAACTAGGTAACTAGAATTTATATTATCTATTTAGTTACTAGGTTGTTTTCTGTTTGGCATTTACTAGATTTTTTGGCTTGTGTTTTTATTCCGAGATTTGGGGATGAAGTAATCTTTGTTCACTCTGATTTTGAATTTCTTTTCGGTAAGAAATAAATACCCTCTTTTTTTTTCTTCTTTTTTTACCCTTCTTTCTTGGTTAGATTATATGCGAGTTAAGTTGCCCATTAGTTTCTGGGTAAAAGTTTAAACCTTGAGAGGGCTTAGATTCAGATTTTTAGCTTTTGATCTTTGGAGATGTGAATTGTTTTTATAATTTTACTGTCATATTATCTAAAATTTTCAAATCTCCTTTTGTTTTTCAGGAAATTATATGGAATATTAGAATATTTGGAAAAGAAAAGTAAAATGTCAGGATCTGAGACAGGAATGATGACCAGCCTTGAACCCTTCAGTTTAGGACTTCATAAGGGTCCGGTACAGTTACAGAACTTGCGCTTAGGCTTTAATGCTGATGATTCATCGGTTTACGAGCCAATTGGAGCTAGCTCGCCGACATATCAGTCCTCTGTACCGGGACCCGTTGCTGGAAATGGTGGCTACAATGCCACTGGTGGCGATGAGGGTTCTGCCAGAGGAGCTTCTTCCGGACTAAATATGAATATGAATATGAATATGAATATGAATATGAATATGAGTAGTGAGCCAATGAAGAAGAAGAGAGGTAGACCTAGGAAGTATGGGCCAGATGGCAGCATGGCATTGGCCTTGACACCTACGCCTTCTTCTGCCTCAGTAACACAGTCAAGCGGAGGTTTTTCCCCTCCTACTAGTACGGTTCCTCCTCCAGGGGGATCTGCACCACCACCACCCAGTATTTTTAAGAAAAGGGGCAGACCTTTAGGTTCAACTTCAAGCAAGAAACAACAAATGAAATCTTTGGGTAATTGCAGACCTTTATGTTGAATCTTGATTTTCCCCATGGATGGTGACATGGCTTCGTTCCTTTTCCTTGTTTCTCAGCTCTACACTTCTTATTTTTGTCTGTGACGCGTATGCTGATGCTTTTGGTATTTTGTTACTTTTAATTGTTTAAGGTCCTTAAAAATTAGTTATATTCATTTGATTTTCTTGATTTTTGTATTGTGTTTGAAAGATTTTGAAAACTACACTGAGTTCAAAATTGTTTTTTTAGCTTTTGTTATGTTTTCTGCAATTCATTTTCTTAAATATTGAGGATGTTTTAAGAAAAAAAAGTTATAACTTGCTACGTTACTTTTTAATTTTCAGAACTCTAGGCTGATCAATAAATTTGAAAGAGAAAGAATCATACTGCTTATGTGAATTTTATATGTCAAACTTGATGTTTCATGGCAAGAGATACACAAAATGATATCCAACAGGCGTCAGTTTTCTTTGTTTGCAGGGTCAGTAGGGGTGGGATTCACTCCACATATTATCACCGTCATGGCTGGAGAGGTTTATGCATATCCTCAATTTTTTTTCTTTCCATTTTGCTCTGATTTCTGATTGTCACATTTTATTAACTGCATGTAAACATCCATTTGCTTGTCCTTTACATGATTATTATCTTGGGTGATCTCATTAGCATTATTTGGTTTCCTTTTGCCTTTAGCTAAAATCATGTGCATTTATATTGTTATGCAATTTAAATATCATTTTCCCTTATTATAATTATGTTTAATGCCATATTAAGAAAGTATTCATTTCTGTAGAGTAACAAATGATATTTAAACTTTTAATAAAGAATAGCTTTAGCTTTTTTCCTTTTTACCACACCAACATGAATTTTTTGTTGTGATGGTCATAACTTCCTATTCGAACATTTGATTCTGATCTATTGGGAGTTAGATGCAAAGTGTTAATTTACATTCAATTCAATCAGGGAAATGAAGGTCATTTTTAGTTTGTACTTTTTCAGGACGTTTCATCAAAAATAATGTCATTTTCTCAGCGTGGTACAAGAGCTGTCTGTGTGTTGTCAGCTAATGGAGCCATATCTAATGTCACTCTTCGCCAGGCTGCTACGTCCGGTGGATCAGTGACATATGAGGTTTGTGAATCTACTGATAACTCTATGTTAGCCTTGCTTGATTATCGGATCAAACTGTAGCTTGTTGACCTTTTTTGTTCAACTTTTGCTCAAAGACTTGTTTGCATTCAGATATATACTTCCAGTATTAGGAATAGCTACAGTAAGTTCAAACATGCATCATGCCACACTCTCATGCACTTAAAATCTTTTAAGTTTGTGCTTTGTTCATAGAGTCGTCTCCTGCAAATTTATAGAAATTCATTTTTGGATTTGAAAGTTTTATTATTCTTGTCAGTTCCATAACCTCGAACTGTTTTCTTAAAAGGTCTCCTGCAAATTTATAGAAATTCATTTTTGGATTTGAAAGTTTTATTATTCTTGTCAGTTCCATAACCTCGAACTGTTTTCTTAAAAGGTCAGTTATTTGAAAAGAACATCTATTTGTATTGTGATTGAGTCTGTCAAAACTCAAATATATACTTCCTTTATATGGTGCCTGACCCACTTACTATCGATTGAAAGGTTAGCTTCAATGTGTATCGTAAACCTCTAATACATTTTTATTTTACAGGGGCGATTTGAGATTCTGTCGCTCTCTGGTTCTTTCCTTCTGACTGAAAATGCTGGTGCACGGAGTAGAACTGGGGGCTTAAGTGTGTCATTGTCCGGTCCAGATGGCCGCATTTTAGGTGGTTCTGTGGCAGGTCTTTTAACAGCAGCTTCACCTGTTCAGGTAGTTATGTTTATTGGTTTATGTACAAACACAAACTGTACAGTTTACACATACTCTAGAAACTTATAAATTATGTATGGTTATGATACATAGAGAAATCAATTACTTGGATATAAACAGGTCTGCGAATAATGGTTGGCAATTTCTTCCAGAGTTTTGGAGAAAAATCTAGCTGCAGATGTTTACATGTAGTCGGTCATCGTTATAGGGTTGTCCTTTCCCCAGTTAGCCTTTGAAAGGAGGAGAAACCATGGATTGCCATTCCACTTAAGTCTGATAATGATGATCAGTTATTGTTGTATTTTGCAGCTTTTGCTCATTACAAAAATGTTGTCTTTAAGAATTGGCTTTCCCATTTTGGTGCAGGTTGTTATTGGGAGTTTTGCAGCTGATGGTCGCAAGGAGTTGAAGTCCACACACCAAATAGAGCCTTTATATGCAGTGACAAACCTTGCTCATGGTGGTGGCCCAACTGAGGCGAGCAGTCCACCATCACGCGGCACTCTCAGTGAATCATCAGGTGGGGCAGGAAGCCCACTTAACCAGAGCAGAGAAGCCTGCAATAACAGTAACTCGCTAGGCATGTTGAGCATGCCGTGGAAGTGAATCCTATTTCACTCTCCATCATTTCACTGTGTTGTAGGCATTAGATGTAATATCATGCTTCGGAAAGTGTTATTCTTTATCTTTAGAATTAAAGCAGTAGAATGAATTTAAACTTCATGTAGGCTGTGTCTTGATTAACACTGAACTAGGTAGTGAGAGATGTGTAATATATAGACATTAGACAATATTATGTGCTTAATAAATGCTAGCGACATCCTACTATACACTCACTCCTTCATACACTCTTCAACATAATATGCTGACGTGTCTCATGATAAAGTGCTTTTAATTGAACCAAAATTGGTCCATTATTTTTAGATACACGTGTCACCAAATTAAGTAGGAGAGTATATAATGGAGTGTATAGAAAGCATTTCTTGTGTGCTTGTAGGAGTCATTAATTAGGAGTTTAGGAAGAGAGATATATTTTGTCATTTGTTCTTGTTACGTGATTGGTATTCTCACTTTATGACCTCTTTTCCTAAGTGTGAGAATGTAATATGGTGATCGGAGCCACTTTTATTCCGACATGTAATTTTTTTATTTTTTTTATTTTCTTCTTTTCTGTCTTGTTTTTGAACTATTCCTTGACTGGTGTAGTATCATTTTTTATTATTAAAAATAGTCCTTTTTTTTAAAAAAAAGAGATGCCTTCGTCCCTTTTTGTTATAAAATGGACACTTTAATTCAGATTTTCACTCTTGTATTAACTTGTTAACTATCTGTTAAATGCTCATGTCGCCTCCAGCATCATTTTCGAGGGTTTTGTTTTTTTGAAATAAAGCAACAGTGAAATGTTGAGCAATGAAGAAAAGAGAGCAAGTGTATTTTGCACCTTCTAAGTGTGCCACTCCAAGATGTCAATGATAGGTGTCACACTCTTCGAATCTGTGTAGAATATATTTCGGTGATAAAACTTCTCATAAATCTCTAAAATATATTTCTTACTTAACTTACTTTTTAAAAGTGGAAGGTTGCACTTATAAACATATATTTGCTATTTGCTATTTGCTATTTGCTATTTGCTATTTGCTATATTTGCTATTGAGAACTCGTAGTATTCGTACCTGCACTATTGTAAGTTAGTGGTACCGTCCAAACTCACTTATGGAGGATGGAAGGATAGTTGAGCAAGGTTAATGTGTTTGCATGGCGGGATGGTGATGGATCAAAACGGTTAGCACATTGTGGTGACTAAGTGGATAATGCATGGTAATGTGATCGACGAGGGTCCATCATGCATTGATTGAATTGGTGAGCCAATTGGTGGGGATTTATCTAACATGTCTTTGTTTGGTGGGTCGTCGTTTAGTAGGTCGTTGGTCATCAAAGTTCTAACTAGAGGTCTTAGGCAAGTGAAAAGTCTGATCCTTTCGAGCGGTGTAACCCTTTTGGTTATGTTTGCAATGATAATTCTATGATCCTCACAGGATCTATGCACAACATAACCTCCCTTTTCTAGGAGGGCTTCGTAAGTGTAAGGATTATGATATTGTTCTTATAAATATCCCTAATTTTTAACATTTAGGCTCTTTTTTTTGGTAATTATTTTTCTAGCTTACATTTATGTTCCTTGTAGGAGTGAAATGTCATAGATGCATGGAGGTCTCGACTTTTTTGAGGAGCCCATGGAGTGGAGTATCATGTCCTGATCGCCTCAAGTTTTGGTAGGACATATATCATGGTCTACTTAATAAATTACATGCTTGATTCCTACCTAGACTTCATTCGTAATGTAGAAACATGGTTGAACATTTAGGAATGTACCAAATGAAGGAGGACATGTAAAAGTACACATTGGAGGTGTTAGTTCTCTATGAGGACACATGATGTGGCACAACTGGGGAAGACGATGGATGGGTCTCCGTGACCCATTATATAAAAGTCTATGCGAGGCAAAAGTCTATACTTTGCATCCTTTAATAAGTTTTAGAGATCAGAGATGTCTTGACATTTCTAATGCTTCGAGCTTTGTACTTCATCAGTGAATTTCTTACTGAGCTTTACACCTTGTAGTGACCGAATTAGAGAGTGATAGCCCCATGAACCTAGAAAGTAAGTTATGTCCTTTTAATTATGTTTAAATATTTTTGAAATACTTAATACCTATTGTGGATGTTATAGGATTATGTCCCATTGAGTTGGGTGCTTCCACAATGACTTCATCAATTCCTTACCCCATTTCAAACATTCCAGAGTCCTTGGAGCTTGTAAGCATTTACATGCCTAGTAGGGATTCTAAGACTCTATGGTTTTCCACAGGCTTGGATCATGCTATTAGAGTTCAAGTCTTTGTATGAATCTTTATATATATATATGCCATATGTCTTCATTATTTTTGTACTTTTGAATCATGTACTTGTGATTCTATAATTGTGTTACATAGCCGTATTTCCTTTATTTGTGGGTGCTCTACGAATTTGTCCCTTGTAAGGAGCAATGTCCAGAGCTAGGGTGAGACAATTACATGAGGGAGAAAGGGTGGCATGATTAGTTCACGGTGCAGGGATGCTCAACCTAAGATGATCTGGGCAACTATAGGTTCACCCATAGCCAGCCACATGTCATGTCATATGTCTGTCCACCTGTGGCATATTCGATCGATGATGTCTCATGTATAATGATAATGTTTGTGTGGTGAAGCTTAGCTCAGTTTGATTTGTCGTGTGTCTAGCTACATTTTTTTATCATTTTTACCTTGACCAAGCCAATGTGCTTTGTCATTTTTTCATTGAGCTAGTGTCTGGACTTCATCGTATTAATGCAACTTGTTCTTATTTTTTCCAAGTTAGGGTGGTTTATTTGAGCCATAGTGTACCTAGTTTACCAGCCTTCCTACTTTGTGTGCTTGAGTCCATCAAGTCACGTAAGCATTTAGTGTTTATACATAAAATAATTTTATCGCTCTTGGTGGAATATTCCATCTTGTTATTAGTGTCATTTCACTCTTCTTATTTATGGTATTTTCATTAATAGCTAAGGTTGGAAACCCAAGGTCCCCAATGTGAGCATACATAAGTTTGTGTGAATATGGTGTAGAAGTTGTAGAAACTCCTGGATATAGGGCATTATTATTGCCTATACGTGGGTCAGTTAAGGCTCGTTATGAGGATCTATCATTCTAGGAGATTGAAAGCTTGATATACTTCTTATCATGTTGGTTTTATTATGGATTGTAGAGCTTGTACTTAAGGTTCATTTTATTTTTTACCATAAGCACCAGCCTTTTAGATGGCAATTGACCCTCATCCCATGGATGTACAATGCACCTACAAGGTTGTTGTGATCTCTGGTTTATCAGAGGTGTGACCCCGAGTATACTGGCGTGCGAACTTTATGGAGTGCTTATATGTCAATCTATTTGTCATTTTCCATTTAGACTTCCCTCGTCCTTGTTAATTTCCACGAGTGTAGACAAGAATGGCTCAAATACTTATAACAAAATACATACATATTAGTAGAGTAATTGTTTGTCCTTTCATCATGGTGAGGCATTGTCTCTATCCCAATTTGGTTTCTTATGAATGCTATGTGCCATCTTGTGTCACTTTTTACTCTTTCATGAAAAGTTATCATGGAGCTTTTAATAATGATGATATAGGGGCAAGAGCCCTTTGCTTCACTTAGGAATAACCTGTCTAAACCTTTATTATGGAGTCTTTTTGGCACGTTCTCACCACTTAAGTGTGTTCTACTTGGGAATCTTATGAATTTATGTAATCACAAGGAGTTAGAGCACCGTTTTAAGCCTTTGGTATGCGAGTGGATGCATATGTTGTCCTATTGTTAGATGTGACATGTTTGGGAGTGATGCGATACTCTATTAAGTTTGTGTGCAGAATTAATTAATTATGTTAATCACACCAAATGTTCTCATATTTGGCCATGATTTTTGGAGTACGCTTTTAAGGGACTCGCATATGCCTCTTTTAAAAATATTTCTATGGGATAAGTGCACTCTTCGATGATATGTGATGGTTGGACACCTTCTGGAGGGTCAAATCCAATTTGTTAATGGGGTGTAATTTTATGTTACACACTTTCTTGCAAGGATGCTCTCGACATATCATATATATCCTTGGTTTTGATTCATGCACTTCTTTACTTATAGTTTTATTACTAAACATGAACGTGGTTGCATTTATTTATGATATTTTGGGCATTTGAGTTGGTGTTCGAAGACAGAAAAATGTTCTAACAGAGAGTGGAGTGCGTGTCTTGCCCCCAAGGTGAGACAGAGCATGAAACATGGGGCATGATTGATTGGCCCACGACTCAGGCCTATTTAATCGACCACCATTCCATCCGACCATATCTCTAGTTGGTCACATCCTGACCAACCATGTTTGGTCTCGACTAACAACTCTCGATCCTTGGTGAGTGCTTAAAAAACACTATTATTTCGTGATTTATTTACACTTAAATGTTATAAATATATTTGAATATGCATGATTTTATCATTACTTAAAGAAAATCTATATATTTGAAATCACGAGTATTTTTTTTGTTATTTTCAGGTATTTTTTGCTTCAATTTGATTAAATTGATAAAATTTGAAGATTCATGCCTAAAACACTCATTTGCAACTTAAAAGATTGAAAGAACAATATATGTAAGCTTTACATGTGATCCAACCAATTGTAAGAGGGTAAAAATAAAAAGTGGAAATAAGCAACGCATGTTACGACATGAAATACAATAGGCTATGGTGCACTACACTGTTTAAATATCAATTTCATTAAGCAGCTTGAGTTGAGTTGCGGCAAGTAATAGTTTGGTTGCGGCTTGATCGTTTCTGTTTGAAACGAGGAAAACCAAAATGTAATGTGGGATTTGATGCGGATAAACTTGGATTGCAACACAAGATGATTATTCCTTCATGATCTACTTTTATTGTCAAGCTTTAGCTATAAATTCATTTTGTTTTTCTCATATCATATATCAAAATAGATAGAAAATTTATATAGAATTTGTAGTGAGGCAAATGAAGAGTTTTATTTTTCTTAGTTTTTCTATAATATTTTTGATTTAATAATAATATAAATATATTTTTTAAAGGTTTTTCAGATCACTATCGTTAATAAAGTTTCATTTACTGAATAATACATTGAGATATATATTTTAATTTAATTGGTTATTTATAGATTTAATCTTTACATATATTTTTGAATGATGTTTTTTAATTTATTAATCATTCATTCATTGTGAGCTTGTATAATTGAATAATACTATGAGATATTAATTGTGTTATCATGTTTGTAAAAGATTAATTTAGGAAAATATTTTTATAAAATAAATTGAGTTTATTTTTTTATTTAAGATTTCAATAAAGTTTTTTTAGATTAATATATTAATAAAATTTAGGTTTTATGATCTAATTTTGACATCATAAATAAAAGTCTAAATTATGTGCTCTCTCTAAGATATTGATTTAAATAGTTTGTTATTTCTTTAGAGATAAAATAAAATTTAATTTAATCATTTGTTGATCCCAACTAAGGATATTAATTGGTTTTATTAACAAAAAATCTTATACATGTCTAAGGATATTTTCAATCAAAAAAAGAATTATTAAACTTAATTTATATGTTTAATAACCTATTATTAACTAGCTAATAATTTTCATAAATTCTCCATTCAATGCTAATTATTTTTCGGCATGGAGTTATTTGAATCAATTCTATTCCTATTTTTTAATTTTATATTTTTAGTTTAGACTTTTCAAAACTCAATTGTCGTGGTAAAATGTTTAGGTTTAATTTTCATATTTTTTTTAAAAGATTTGTTAAATTATTTAAAACTACATTTTCTTATATCAACATTTGAAGTATAATTATCACTTTTACAAAGTTATTCGTATACTTATGGGCTATTGTAAAATACAGAATTTTTCCATTAACTTTTTGTCAATATTAACAAGGATGAATAATGTTTTAAATTTTTATTATAAAAAATTTTAAAAATCACTTTGTAAATATTTAAGATTTGTCTAATTTAAAAAAATATTTGTTTATTTTTATTTTTATTCTAACTATTTTTTAGTTGACTTTAAATATTATGTTATTTATTAACTTATTTTCTTTTTAGTATTTTTGTTTACTAATTTTAATTTTTTTATTTTAACTTAATTAATTTTCTTTTATTTATTTATTTAATCACTAAATCATTTATTTTATTTTATTTCTAATTTTTATTTATATTTTTCAATTATTTTGTATAGTATTTATGTGTAATAACTTATATCTTGTATGATATATTTTATTATAATTGTATATTGTATCTATTTTGTATTTTTTTTTTCTATTTGATAGGTTAATTTAATTTATTGTTTTTGTAGTTTATGCAAGTCATGAGATCTTTAGCGTATCCTCTTATACCATTCATAGATAAACATTAATAGATAAACATTAACAGATCCAAGAAACTGTTAAGAAGGCAAGATACTAAGATCCAATAGCCTTTAATTGAACAAACTTTATAACCAAACTTAGACCCTCTAGTTGGACCTTTTGAAATAGGAAAAATCCACAACCTAAGGAAACAAAAATGGAGTATGCAAGGCTAGTTATTGACACTCTTATTACTTCGATGCACTACTAGTTATTGGCACTACTACTACTTCCATCCAATTGGGTGAGATATCATAGAACTATGAATTGAGAAGTATTAATTTTTTCATGTTGCTATCTTTCCATGGACTAGCTAAAAAAGACTCTTTATCTTTTCTTAGGAATTTCTACTCAATAGTCCAAACTTTCTCTCTCGTTGTACTTTCTAAGGATCAGTTAAGAATGATATGTTTTTCCTACACTCTTAAAGACAAGGCTAAGACTTGGCTAATGTCACTTCCACTAGATTCATTGATAACCTAGAAAGAGGTTTACAATTAATTTATGGGAAAATTCTATTCCCATTAGAAAACATTTGATCTAAGAGCTAAAATTGTTATTTTCTCTTAGATTGAGGGTGAACCATCCTATGAATTTTGGGATAGGTTCATATTATTATTCATTTAATGCCCTTATTATAGTTACCCACTATAACTCTAATATAAATTTTTCTATGATAGATTGACACAAAAGTGTCAGTTCATCATTGAACATGATGCGGGAGGAGCTAGAGTTGAGGAAATTGCCATAGAGATGTATACTTTTTTTAAGATGTTGGGTACTAATTCCAACAAAAGAGCTTTATAGTGAGAAGGTCTGGAGTCCATGAAATAGACTCTAGTATTGAAGTATCAATGCAACTTGCACAACTCACTAAGCAAGTTGCACTTCTTGCTACACAATCTATTCCTAATAAAGAAAAATATGGAGTGTGTAGTACATTAGGATTTGGTGTTGATAACTATCCCTACAAAGAGAAGTTGTTGTAGGAGGGATACCAACCAAGACCCAGATATGACCCCAATACAAGTACTTATAATCCAGGGGGGAGAAATCATTCTAATTTTTCCCAAAGGAAAAACAATCCTCCATTTGTTCATAACTCCAATCAATAGGCCGAGTAAACCAACAAATGCCACAGAATTCTTCCAACAAACCAACCCTTGAGGATAACTTGAATGCTTTCATTCAATTTAGTAAGAACAACCAATCTAAAGACAATCAAAGGTTGGACACTTTAGAATCATATGTAAAGAGGGTGGATATACAGGTAGAGTATTTGGATGAACACTTGCAGAAGCAAGGGAAAGAGCATCTCTAGGTAAGAATGACAAGTGAACTCAATGAGATGAGAATATTGATTTTATTAAAAAAATGAAAATCCTTTAAGCAACGTTTTTCTAAGATGATAAACTAAGTCTTGCATGGAAGGTAACTCATTATTCTTTTTGTTTTGTTTTGTTTATTTTTATTTTTATAATTGTTTTAATTGTAAATTTTCACTAGTTTTTATTTAATGCTTATTAGTACAATAATTATATTTATAAATTTTTTATTATATTTATTATATTTTATTATAATTATTTAGTATTTAGATTTTATTTATTATTTATTATTAGTTTAGTTATAATATTATAATATTAAAAATCTTTCTAAACCATAACATGGCCTTTTCCTAATCTCACCATGGGAATTTTGGGTTAAAAATTGAGGTGTGAAGAATTTAACTTTGTATCGTGGGCCAAGGGGTTTTGAACGTCTTTATCTACAATTTTTAAAAGTTTGTGTTGTGGCATGACTAAACTTAAACTACGGTTCGCATTCTTTTTCCTCATTGAAATACCCAATCCTACATATTCCAACCCTCATATCTCATATTTTCTTCATCTTATTCACTAAATTTCTAACTTTTTTCTCTCTTATAATATACCAATTCTCCCAAAATTTCATCTTTTTATTTAATCTTTCGAATTTCGTAACAATAATCTTACTCCCAGTTGATTTCTTACTATTTCATTGAGAAATTTTATCAAATCTTCAGCAAGGGGTGTTCTTCAAAACTTTATCTTCTTTGCAACAATACAAGTAAGTCATCAAAGATTTTAGAATAAGTTCTTGAATTAATTTTACAATTTTTGGACAAAAAGAGTATTAAATCCTAATTGGAGTAAGTGAGAGTGATAAAAAAATTAAGATTATTTATAGCATTATGTTATTTGAAATTTCTGGAATATATGTGATTCCTTAAATTTTTAATATTAAATTGATTTAAATGGCTCTTAAAATAAATAAGAGTGATAAATGAAAGGATATAGAAGCCCCTATAGACTTCAATAGGGTTAAGTTTGCAAGCGTATAGACCTAACTCAAGTTTGATAAGACCGTTAAGAACAATTAGAATTTTTTTAGAACATGGACTAGATTTTGAGCTAAGATAGAATTGTTAATTTAAAGGGATAATAGATATTATAGTGGCATTAGGACGGAGACAGTTCGTATAGGAGCAATGAAAATCATTTCTCCATAATTTTTTATTGAATTGGATGGGTGAATTGTCTCTCCATACACCCATTTTTATACACCCATTTTTGTATGTGCATTAAATTTTTTTGAATATACAGTTGTTAGAATCATCTCGTCGAGAGGACTTTGGAAGTGATTTACTTTCCTGAGAATCGATTTGGAAGTGGGTGAATCAGACCTAAACTATTTTTGGTATGTCCAACGAACTAGATCAATTTTTTTGTCAGTAACTATTTGGCTGGTGCTCGCTCACGATGATGGCGCATGGTGGCATGTTCAACCTCGTACTATGTCTATTCACCACCAAATTTTTGCAGATGGTTGATTAATATGTGATCTTTCCAATGGTAATTTTGGATTTTTCAAGCGATGCATTGATATTTAGATCCATCTAAAGGCTACTTGATCGAGCAAAAAATTGCTTATAGGGACCAATTTGGGCTATATTGTTGAGGTCGACTATTTGTGCTTTTTTATCTGGCTAACAGGAAGTCTCATTTGCTAGAGGTTTTGAAAACAGAGTCATCGTTTGGAGGTGATGACTATGGTACACACGTGTTGGCTCATGGATCAAGGAATTGCACGTGATGATCTTTCCTATACTTCATTGGGATTGGAGCCTCGAGTCTAGGAAGTTGTTTTGTCATATTCTTGGAAGGATAAAAATTCAACCTCTTAGAGACTATGTAAAATGTGAACTTATTTTGGAGAAATCTTTTTTAGACTTTTAGTTTTTTTTTCAAAGACTGCCTAGTTTAAAGTCCAAAAGAACATTAAAAAAATCTATTTTTATTTAGTTTTTGATTGAACTACTATCGTAGAATCTTTCTCATAGACAAGACAAATATTGGTACCAATTTTTGTTAACACCAATAATTGGTTGCACCTCTCCTTGCTGTAGACCTGACAATAGAGAACACATTTTTAAAACCTCATATCCCATTGGATGTAATGGTTTTGGCCCTCCTATACTTAAGTTAGTTTGGTAGTTGAAGAAGGGGGTAATAGTATCTCTTCTTAGGATCTAGAGAGATGTCAAAAGATTTAAGAAAAGATAGAATATTTTGTACTATTTATCTCTTGTCAAGTTATGTTGATATGAGATCTGATCGTGTGTGAAGTATATTGAGTAAATATATATAGGATAAGATATTATTTATTGATGATTCTTATTTGTTGTGATATATTTATGTTAATATTATACTTATTATTCTATAATTATCTCTTTGTTAGATAATTAGAAAGTTATTTGCTGATTATAAATTAGTCTCCATCATCTATTTACGCCTAATATAAAGGACACCATGATTGAGGAGATTATGAGATGTTTTGAGGTTAAAGGCTCAAACTTGGCGAACCCTTTTTCGAACAAGTTTCAAGTAGAGAATTCAACCCACAAATCCCAAGCCTCCTCCAGCCACGAATGTGTTTCCTTCTATTCTTCATTCATTTTCTCTACTTTCTTGCTTCGAGAACTCATGCAATTCGCTTTCAGTTGTAACTTGTAAGCAGTGGACATTGGCAGTCACCATTCCACGTGTCACCACCGTATCTACTTTTTTTTCCATTTACTAGTTGACTCACCGTTGCTTTTTGGTTGTGTTATCATACTCTGGTTGTTATTGGGACATTGTACAAGCGCTTCAGGGAAAAAAATTATTACTATAGTTTTTAAGGTTAAGAAAGTGTATTTTATCGTTGCTTACAAAATTGTTTTTACTTTTTTTTAAATTAATCACTTCTTCTAAAATCATTTATGCTTAAAAACCACTTTTAAAAAGCCAAACATGTACTTAGTGTTTTTGTTAGATATCTATTGCACCAAAATATTAATGATGCAACTCCAACCTAACACTAAATTTTCTACCAAAATTATTACAATGAATATTATCGTGTCAAATTTAATGAGATATTATTCACACATTATTTTTTAAAAAAAATTATTAAAATATTGTTAAATTTTTTATTATATGTAATAAATTAAAATTAAATATATGATACAAAATTAGTAAAAAACAATTACTAAATATCACATAAAGATATAAATTTAGATTCTTATATTGCATATTGCAATGCATTAATTAAATATTTGTGTGATAAATATAGTAGTTTAAAGAATTAATATATATTTTTAATTGCATTTTTTTAATTAAATTTAATGTTCAAATTCATATAATAAATATAATATTTTATTTAGTGGATTTTTAATTCTATTAAGAATATAATTTTTAAATTTATTATTATTATTAATTAATTAATAATAATATATAATTAATTAATTGGTTGAATATAATAATTGTTAAATAATTAATTAAAAAGAAAAAGAAAAAGAATATTTTATTTAATAAAGAAATGTATTTTAGAGTGTAATATTTTATTTTGTGTTGTGTAGATAGAGTAAAAATTTGGTACAATTTTTGGTATAAAACGGTGCAAAATAATGCTAAAGATTAAAGATGGTACTAAATATTCCTTCTATTTTTATGATATTATCTAATGTAATACATCAAATTTTTTATACTCTTAAATCAAGAAACTAAAAGCAAAAACAAATATTTTAAAAATCGAAATGAACACAACGAAGAAGACACTTTTTGGATCCAAATTCTTAGGCGTCCAA
This sequence comes from Hippophae rhamnoides, assembly GCA_033030585.1. Taxonomy (NCBI): domain Eukaryota; kingdom Viridiplantae; phylum Streptophyta; class Magnoliopsida; order Rosales; family Elaeagnaceae; genus Hippophae; species Hippophae rhamnoides. The sequence continues at coordinate 20,255,113 of CM065435.1, forward strand.
GCTGATATTCCAGCTGCATGCACTCAACAATAGCAATATGCCACTTTAGACGTACTTTAAATCCAACCAATTGAAGCTCAACAGGGAAATACAATACAAACAAAAAAAAAAAAGGAGAAAAGAGAGACATGGGACTTCTTTTATAGAGAGAGAGATATATATTGAACTTGAGAGATACAGAGAGAGCGAGAATAATGCCCTTTACTTGTATGGTTTGGTTAATGATTTTACTTCCTAATTATAAGAAGAAGGTTAAAAGTTCAAGCATTAATTACAAGTATTTTAAATAATAACAACAACAATAAAAATATAAAAAATAAATTAATTAATTAAAAAGAAGAAAACCCAGAAAAAAGAAAAAGCATTGCCACTTAAATTTAAATCATGTGTAAAAAAAATTTAAATTTATAAAAATAAACAATTATAATCTAAATACTATAATTAAATAGTCCCCGGCCACAAGACTCTGGGATAAGAAGAAACTTATAAAGGATTTAAAACTTAAGATGCTTGTATTGCAGTCTGTAGTAGTCTGTATACACCTTTAACATGTGGCATTTCCTTTTGTAAAAGGTGGGAATAAAAAGAAGAAGAAGAAGTAGAAATTAATTAATTGCAAAAATGAAAAATTGAAGCAAATAAATCTAAACTAAATTGATCTCATGATCTGTATTTAAAAGATTGTTGAATACAACATTCAGAAGAAGTTGTTGAATCTGAAGTTAGAAAAAGTTGAAGTAGCTGCATAAGCATTGAGAAGCTCATTTTGGGCAGACCAGAAATCAGCTTTGAGACCTCCCCTTCTTATAGCTTTCAATATCTTGTTCTTATGTGCATACCCTGATACAACTACTTTCTGACTGTGTACATCCACTTCCACCTTTTCTATTCCTTTAAACATGAATAAACAAAATTCAATACTTAATTTTAAATTAAATTGAAAACTAATTATTAAAATATAATTAATATATGTGCCAAATTAAATTAATTACCTCTTAGTTTAGACAAACATTTCCTTAGTCTTTTCTCATGTATACCAACCATCTCTACCTTCAATTCAACAGTCTGCATGCAACAAACAAAACAAAGTTAACTTCTCTTATAGTTTTAGTTAAGCATGCAATATTGATAAAGGATAGTGAATACAAAAAATATGAAACAACAAAGATCATTAATGATATTTACCTCCATTTTGGAGTTACAATATTATGAGTTGGTATGAAAAAGAGATGAAGCAATTTAATTAATAAGAAGAGAGAGAATGCAAAGGGAGGTACTTCAAGAACAAAACAGATTGGAATTATATATGATTGCTGGCAGGAATGGAATGGAATGTTATTTGAGAGACTTATATAAGAGAGGGGACAATGAGAATCCAAAAGGATGGAATAAACAGAAGAAAAAGAGAAGACAAGGGAAACATTAATTGATCTACTTTGATTTTTTTTATTTTAATAGTAATTAAAATTAATGATTTTTTTTTTTAAAGTGAAATATATTGGATAAGTCAAAATAAAAATATACAAAATATTTATTTTATTTTTAATATTATTTTTAAAAGAAACAAAATATTAATAATTAATTAAAAAAAAATCAAATCATGAAATCCCATACATATATATATATATAAAAGAAAACGGTTTGCATGTATAAAAGCGGAGGAGAGAATTAAGAAGACTGCCCAGATAATATAATTAGGCTCAAACATCAAGGCTTTCTTTGAAGCAGCAATATGAGTATCACTAGCAAGCATATTGAAATGATTGAATTTGACCGGTCAAACATGGCCTTTTTCTTTCTCGTGGATCAAACAGAAAATAAGATATATACTACCAGCGCATGTTTTTCAAAAGGCAAAATTTGAACGACTATCTGACTAAGTAAGCATAATTCAGATAATATGGAAAGCAATTTCTTATTAAATTTGATAATTAATCTAATAAGAGAGAGTTAATTTTATGGATATATTTAAATTTATAAATAGTATTCGAATCAAAAATCTTTAAATCTGTTTAAATTTGAGTTATTCATGAACAAACTTATTCTACTGTTCACAAGTTATGGTTTCATTTGTATTAATAATAATGATTTATTTATTGATATCAGCTTGCATGGTGTTCATTTAGTCTTGTTGGATAAAGTAACTAGTTTGGCTTAATGTTACACAAGTGAGTCTGTGATACACTCATTCTTAGAAGTCACATCTGTCATAGACGTCCTTATTGTAGCGTATGATATGGAAGAATCAAATAGAAACTTGAAGAAGGTGATCGATAAAAGGAGAAAATCTAAACTACAAGTTTGGAATTTTCTTTTTAGGTTGACAAGTTTGCTTATTAGCCCATTTAAGCAATCAAGCGATGATGATTATAATACATATTTTATTTCTTCAATTCTTTCTTTTTGCTAGTATGAAACTAAATTAAATTAATTTTTTAAAATCATATTTCTAATTTTTTGAATATGAATTTCTTTTTAAATCATATTTCTAATTGTTTTTTATTCTGATTTGAAACTTAAAATGGACTAGTTTTTCATAACATTTTTTTATATTTTTTAAAATATAAAAAAATATATTATGTATTTAATTTAATATTTTACGGTTCACAACACACTGCATCAAGTGTTTATTTGCTACTTGTAAATAATTACATTTTAATATGAGTTTTATTTGTGTAAATGAATAAAAACTAACTTGTTGTTAACTAATAATAAAAACATAAATAATTTTTTACTCTTAGTTTTATTATATAACTAAAAAAAATGAAAATACTATCATAATTTAATAATAATAACATTAAATTATATTTAATAATAAGAATAAAATAGATATTTTATAAACTTTTAATATAACAATAGCAAAAATAATATATTATTGTGATAATATCATATATAAAAAAAAACTATTTTCATTAAATAACTTGCTATGTGTATTTAGTTTCTTAATAATCTTCAATTTTTTAAATTATTGTGATTATGCAAAGTTATCAAAACAATAACAAACAAACATGGTAAATATATCTTGTAACTATAATTATTTTGCATTAATTTCATGTAAGTTCGAATAATTATCTTTATTTATCAGCGGATAAAAGTAATATTAATATATATTTAATTTTAATTAATAAAAAATTTAATATTATAATAATTATCTTACGTAACGTATTACCAATTATTATTATTATTTTAAAAAATATATTAAATTTTTACGAATATCCATAAATGAAATGTCTATTCTTAACTCTGGCCGTGGTTTTATAGCAAAAGCAAAAGAAATAAATGGAAGAATCGATCTAAAATGCTTGGAATCTAGATGGGGACGAGGAATTTTTGTTTTGATCTGAATCTCGAGTTTCCCAATAAAAAATTACTCACTGTGACCATCTTGAGACTTGAGACTTTCCTATTACGTCGTTTCCAACATTGGCAGTCGTTTGTGCTTTTGCAAATTCTACTTACTTCTGCTCTTTTTGTTCTTTTTTTTTTAAATAGTGTTAGGCTTTATTTTATGCTTACTGGTCTTTTGCTTTATTTTTAGATAGTTAATATATATTATTATTATTATTATTTATAATATTTTTTATTAAATATAATTTTATAAATTTGATTACGTTCATATATCATTTAAAAATTATTTTAAATTTTTAAGTTATATAAAAAAAATTATTTTTAGGTTTACTAATTCTTTGTGTTTATCATTCCATAGTTCACTTCACTCCTTTTTTATTTATATCTTTTTTTATTTTTTTTTTAAATTAAATAAACATTAATAAAAACAAATAAATTAAAGATATTCATCCATGATCAATTAAACACTTAAATAAAAGTATCTAGGTGAACAAAAAATAACTATTAGATAACAACAAAGAAATAATTTTTCTAATCTAAAATTTTTTAAATTTTTGTTTCTTTATATATTTGGGTTATAAATCAATTAACTTATTTATTATTGGACTTATATTTAAAAATTTCATTCATCCTAAACGAAGATGAAATATGCATGATATGATAATGATAATTAGTCATAGAAACTACTAAGTATTAAATTTTATATGTTTCTTTGAACCAATAACTTCATGCTTTATAGTAGAATTTTTGAACATATTATTATAATTTCTATTCATCTTAGAATTTTGAACATATTATTATAATTTCTATTCATCTTAGAATATAATACAGTATGCATAGATAAATAATTATTATAAGTCCTACCATGTAAAGCATGAAAAATATTATTAGATTTAGTAACATTCATTAAATAATTACACTTGGGCTTAATATAATATTTCCTACCACAATGATGACAGACATCACAAACTTAACAGATTTTTTCAATCACAAGTGCAATTACTTTTTGTGCATAATGAGTAAAATTAAGAGTAGTGTTCGAAGATCTTATATATGTGATTTTTGATGTTGAAACTGTATATGTAGCCTACGAAGAAAAAATATTGGAAGGTTTTACAAACTCAATTGTTTTTGAAGATGACATCGTACAATCCTTATCTACATAGCCTAGTTTTCTCTTGTCTCCAACCGGTTTTCCATAATATAGAATTTTGTTTAGCCTTTCAGCTCCAATGGTTAACCTCTTCACAACTTATTTTGATTGATCAAGTTCTTGCACCAATTTTAATTTATCTACAATAAGCTTGTTATTTTACTTTTTGCAAGACTCAAATTCAAAGCATTATTTTGTTCTTGTAAAATATTTTTTACTTAAATTAATTTATTGGAAAATATATATGCATCTCAAATTATTCATTTAACTCTTCTATTTTTTTCTTTTAAACCGGTATTCATTTTTATGGCTCTAGCACATTTACAAAATAATTCTTCAAAACTTTTAACATTATATTCAGAAAAAAGAGGATTTATTTCCTTAATATCTAAGCTATCACTCTCAATAAAATAATCCATAACAAGATCCTAGGTACATTACGTGTAACTAATGACACGCTCTCATACCAATTAAAAGTTTGTTATTTAGTTATGGATCTAATTATCTAATTAGTAAAATATTAGTAGAAGTATGACAAATTAAAAATTTTGTAGAATGACCAGACATGAAATTACGTGCAAATAAAATAATAATAAAATATAAAGATTAACACACGAGATTTTTATATGGATATAACCTAGGTTACATTAATGACTTAAGAGTAAAACTACTAGTTAACTGGACCACCTAACTATCAACTTTGAAAAATAAGATCTAATTACGAGGTTAGGATTCAAACTACTCACAAGGATAATGCTCTTAAATAATCTACTTACAAGTCGTTGCTTTCATCATAGTCTCTACAAGAAAGGTGTTTGGATCAGGACCAACATTCTTAATAATTTGAGTCACACAAGTTAATCGAACTCGTATAGTTGATACTTGAAAAGTTAGCACAATAGCATAAATGGAAATGTATGTCACAAAGCAAATTCAATAATGAATAACCCTAATTTGATGGTTTAATAAATATATCAAATAAATCAAAATCAACTAGCAATCTTAGTATAATCAATTTAAGCATAAGTTCAACAAAAATAGTTTCTTTAAATATTAATAATTAAAAAAATAATTATGATAGGATACACACAATTATTTGATCAATAAATAAAATAAAGAAGAAGCTATAAGAACATATGATCAAAATATCATAAACTAATTAGGCTTATTAATCAATCAAATACAACCACTAGTGTTTGATAGATTAACTAAATAAAGAAACCTAAAAAATTATGATATTATATTTGTAAAACAATAGAAAAATAAAGATGTGGAGAATAATGCTCTTTTATGGTTAATAAAATTGTGAGGCAATGATATGATTAAATAGTATAAGTTCAAACCCTAGGTTCAAGGATAATTAAAATATTGTCCTTCACAGTATTTAAAAGAGCTTAACAACATAAGAAAATATAGTACAAATACTAATTGGTTGGATTTAAAATGAGGTTAAATTTAAAAACCTAATCGCTCGATCAATAGAGTATGACCACTTGATCGATCTAGTTAAGCTCGATCGATCTATCGACTATGAATAGTTCAATTAATCTAGTGAAAAAATTAATTAATTTAGAAACAAGTGAATTTATCTAATCATTTATCTCGATCGAGTTAATGCTTTGATCGATGTAGTCATATTAAAAATTAATTCAACCAGTTTTAATTAAACTCGATCAATTTAGTCATTACTCGATCAATTAAGTGACTTTTTTAAACAATATTTATTATTCTGTTATCTATTAATGTTATTTTTATTAATGTATCTATTCATTAATATATCCAGTTTTAATATTTGTATTCCTCTTAAAATAATATATCTAATTTTTTCTTTATCTTTTTGGGAATTTTAGATAGTTTATTCAATATAACTTCTTTATCAATTAATAGTATATTATACCTTCCTTTGACATATGTCATATTAATACTCATTTTCTTTATTACTTATTCCATAAAAAATTATATCTTTCCTTATGAATAATTTCCTTAGAGATGAAAATGATGTATCATTAAATCCATCATTTTCTTTAAGATTTAATTTTATTTGTTTTTTGAATTTCTTAAAAAGAAAATTTACTTATTAATATTTTTTGTGAGAAAAAAATCCTGAAATGTCTTTTATTTTTAATTCTACTATTTCTTGGTTTATTATTTCTTGGATTTCTATTATATCTTCTTTCGTTTTAAAAATGTTACTATTTACTTTCATTAGATTTAATTTTCATTATGTTGAGGAGATATTTTTGAATTTTTTGAAACCTTAATGATATTTTTTAAGATACCTCAAAATTTGAAGGTATTTTTGAAAATGATATTTTTTAAAATACCTCAAACCTTAGGTATATGTTACTATTTGTGTGGTAAGAAAATGAATATATATATATATATATATATATATATTTTAGAGAAAAGTTAAAAATAAATTTAATTAAATAACTGGATTATTTATACATAAAGGAGATAAAACTAATTGTATTATTGTGCAAATTAATAGTTTGAAACTAATGTAGACTTTTCTTTGGTTAATTCGAGAAAAAAGATGTGAAAATAATTTAACTGATAAGTTTTCAAAAGTTTAAAACTTTAATTACATGAACTTGTTGACTATAAATTAGAAGTTGTTTTTCATGGAATCTCTAAAAAATTTAAATTATTAAAAGAATTTTAAATAATACTATTAAACATCTAGTTATCACTATCACCAGAAGAAGACACATTCTTAAATGATAAAATGAAACTCTGGTATATGCCATCAAAATTTGCTACATCATTTGTAACATCACAATCACATATTTGTGATAAAAAAGAGTTTGAACAAAACACCCTCCTCCAAAACCTTAAGCAAAAGAACGAAAATAGAACTTGGGTAGCTAGCTTGTTCCGCCGCACTATTTACAAGATCAAATTATGTTTCTCGGTTCTTGATACACAGATTGGGATCTCTATTGGGTTGAGAAGCATCCAAAGGTGTATTACTACGTACAACCAACACCAAAACATCTAACCAAACATCTTCCTCCATATTCATCTTCTTCATTCTCATTCTCATTCTCATTCTCATTCTCTTCCAATGACCTTCCCATAGTTTCTATTGTAAAAAAATAAGTCACCACCATTCCCATCATACAAACTCCACCCAAAATTACCATAGATGTTGTCATTCCAATTCCTTTGGGATATCCATTCTCTTCCTGATTATGAGAAGCCCATGAAAACCCAACACAACCGATTATCGCTCCGAATTTACCGACGGCACCGGAAATCCCATGACACGTTGTACGAAATCTAGCCGGAAATAGTTCCGCCGGGACAATAAAAGTAGTGGTGTTAGGTCCAAAATTAGAGAAGAAAAATGTGAGGCCATAGAGAAACATAAATCCCACATTGGTATTATCTTCCCAATAAGAGTAATAAGGAAACCCGACAGCAAAGTACACAATGGCCATAAAGAAAAATCCCATAATTTGGATTTGAACTCTCCCAATTCGATCAATGAAATAGACACTGAACCAATAACCTGGGACTGTAGAACAAATAGCAATAATTGCTTGAAGTTTTGCAACATGGAAAGCATCGACATAGACATTGTCTTGATGATGTTTTGGAAGGTACTTTTCGTAGACTTGGGATTGGAACAAATTACTACTATAATAGACGATATCAACAAGAAACCAAGTTGTGGCACAAGCAAATAGATCTCGACCGTGTCGTTGAAAGAATGTTTTGGATAATAAAGGATAAGAAGAAGTTTGATAACTTGGAGGCAAGTGGACATCATCTACAATTTCACTCATTGAAACATCCAAAACTTTCTCCATGTCTTTCGCTGCTTGTACAACATTTCGCTCCACTAAAGCTGTATACCTGAAACACCGAATGCCCAACTCGATCGTGTTAATAATTACAAGTGAAGCCAAAACTGATAAATCAAACTAGAACAATTTTGGCATATTTTTGCATTCGTGTTCTATTTTCAAATTAATTTCTTTTAAAAAATATATACAAACTACTTTGTTAATTAGATTTATTTTATATTCTCTAAAATATCTAACACATGAAATAAAATTATAATTTTATTTAATTGTATCACATAACACATTTATAAATAAAATTTTATTTTTACTCTTATTTACGTAGGACGCATACGTTATTTATTTTATTTTTACTCTTATTTACATCATATGTTCTCATATGAAGAAAAAAAGTGGTACTCATTCTCAATTAAAATAGAAACCGAAAAAGAACTAATTACTAAAATATATATATATATATACTAAATTCAAAAACTTAAACTTAGAAACTTAGAAAATTGAAAACAAAAAAGATTAGAAAAACAAATTCTTAAACAGTAACAAAAATTTGATTTTGAATCAAACTTATATTATCATTTTAAACGACGGTTCAATAAATAAATACCATATGAAAAACTTACCGGGCAGTTTCAGGCATCATCATTCGCCAATAATAAGTAATGGCAGCAGGAATAGCTCCGAGCATAAGTATGACCCTCCACGCAATATCAGCCTCTTCGGGCGTTGGATGATCACTACCGTTCTTTGTCTTAGAGACCCTATCAAATACAGCACAGATCACCATAGTTACCATAGATGCTGCCAAAATACCAATACCCTGCATAGAAAACACAGCTGCTATAAACGAGCCACGTGTCCTCTTGTTAGAAAACTCCGACATGATTGTAGCCGACAGAGGATAATCTCCGCCAATTCCGAGACCTACCAATAACCTGAAAAACCCCAAACTCAACAACACACAAGTCCTCGTTCTACAGACCGAGAAACCACATGCTATGGTACTCAACACCATCAACATCAATGCAAGACCGTACACGCGTCGCCTTCCGATTCGATCACCGAGTGTTCCAAACACCAGTTGACCAATCACTGTTCCGACAAGAGAAATTCCAACAAGAGCTGAAACGACAAGAGGTGGAACCTCGTAATGGAGAACACCATTTTTGTCTTTATTGGCGTAGTAAATTCTTCCCATGAATCTCAAGATGGGAGTGATAGAGAAGAGATCATAAGCGTCGGTGAAGAGTCCCATGCCGGCGATGATTATGGCCTTGAAGTGGTACCATTGAATTTTCGCTGTATCAAGGGCAGAAAGGACTTTTAACGCCATTTTTAGAACAAGTGGGAGCTTGCTTGATGGAATTTTATTTTGCTTAGCAAAAGCTTATAGTTTGATATAAACTGCTAGTAGTGAAGGTCAGGTCAGGGGTTTTGAGTTCAAACATGTAGAAGGGTACTAGGGTAATTTCTTATGAGGAATACATTCTTTTTTCTTTTTTAAATTACAAAAAATAATATTAATAATATATATATATATATATATTTTTTAAATATTTTCTTTCCAGATGAATATAAGCTTGTCATCGGTAGAGGAAGCCAGTGCATAAATCAATAATAGTGATTCTATGAAGATGCTAATCATTTAGTTAATAGTTCATATATCTTTATATTTTAATTAATGGTATTATTTTTATTTTTATTTTTATTTTTATTTTTATCAAAAGAGAGGTAATTATATACTTGCATTATTGATATTAAAAAATAATACATTTTTAGTTGGGAAGACCTCAACACTGATCTTACAGTTCAATATAATAATTCAAAGTGTCAAATTAATAACATAATTAAATATATAAGCATCTATTATTTTAACTAAAGATAAGTTACTTAGGTTTCTCCACTCCAATTAAAAAACATTTTTTTTAAATAATAATTATTCATGCTTTAACTTGATTTAACAACGGTTAAGAAAAAAAGGTTCATAAGCCTTAAATCAATTGATATAAAAATAACAATTAAAATAAATATTAAGACAGTTTGAGAGTTTTTTATTTTTATTAAGAAGTTTGATTTTCTTGGCCAAGGGATGATTATGATATATTTTTTCTTTTGGTTTTGTTATTTTCTTTCTTATCTTCTTTTTTTCTTTCCCTTTTTTTTTTCTTTTTATATGGTTAAGCTTGTTTCATAGTTTGGTTAGGTGGGCTCCTTATGTTTGCTTAATGCATGCCTTAATTGGATTATCCCTACGACCCTGTCTTCTCGGTGAGTTTGGGACTATTTATTGGTAACAGATACTCGAATTATTTTAAAATAAAATGTTAGTTAAATATAATTAGTACATATATCATGTACATTTTGAGCTTTTTGGTTATGTTGTTTGGGTGTTCAGTGCAAAAATTGGTAAATCAGATTTAATTAAAAAGTTCAAGTATTTTGAACGATTCAATTCCACTTACTATTTAATTCGTTTCAATATTGTTTATAAAATTTTTAATATTTATAATTTACCCTTCACAAACTTATAACTTAGTAATTAAATTCAATGATATTTAACTTAATATTTTCAAGTTAAACATTTAAGAATAATGTATTTTATTATTTTTTCAAGAATAACAGAAACGTTATTATTGTTGGTATAATTATGTTTCGAATTAGGATAAAAGATATTAATAACACGTAAAAAAAATTAATAAATTATTCCTTTATTTATGATAATATAAAATGATTTTAATATATATTTTAACGTTCATATCTTAAAAAGTTATAATTTGATTAAATCTTATCATAATTGTTTTAACGATTTAGTTTGATGCAATTTGACAAAATAATCTAGTTTAATTTGTTTAGATTTTATAAGATTCGTATTAAATTGTAAGATAACCACCTCTATTTTAGGTTGAATGAATGTTAAAACTAATGTTTTATTTACCTATTTTTATTTATTCAAAGAAATTAAAGCTTCCTTACTTGAAATTATACGAGATAAAGAGAAAATTAAGATTTAGTGTTTTTTTTCCAACACATGGAAACCCATATTTTGTTGGAGATTGTTATAAAGCTCCTTAATTTAAGGACAAAATTAAGAAGAAAAACACGGAAGAAACAAGGAAATTTTAATTCAACGAAGAATTTAAGCGAACTATTAATTTAAGGAAAGAATTCAACGAGTGAATTTTCCTATAAATACGCGTAATTCAGAATTTAATTAATCATCCAAAGTTTGCTCATTTCAATCGAAAAAAGAAAAAGTTTTCATGGTAAAATCGGTAGCAGAATTTTCTCGCCAGAATCGTGAGTTGTGAGTGTTGTAACACTTTCAGAATTTCTCCTCTTTCAAGAAAAGATCTACAGGCCCAGACGTAAACAAGACGCAACTCCGTTATCAAATCACATATTTTTCTATTCTTGATTTCTCATAAATCTAATTTATTAGAAATTTGCGTTATTTTTTTCAACGTACTTAAAGATTAAAATCACAAATTTTTTAAATGCTATTGGAGAAAGTAGTTATTAAGCTCAGAGATGGACATACATATATATAAAACAATCGTAACATGGAATCGGATATGAACGAAACCTTTTGAGTTTGTTTTTGGTGGTCCAATAGTTTCAATTCAATCCTTTTTTTTTTAAATTGAATAAATCAATCTTTTAGTTTCCTATAGAAAAACGTGTAAACCGAATCAAAATGATTTATTAAAAAAATATTAATATCAATTATATGTAATTTAAAAAAATATTTACTTTTATCTTTTAGATTTGAAGTTAAATGCTAAGAAAGTAGTTTTACTTCATTTGCTTTTTTAATATTATCATTATTAATTGTACTTTGTTAATAAAAAAATTAACGTAGTTGGGGCTCATGGTCTCATATTCTAAACTAATTATAACCCGGAGTACTTCTATATATCTATCACAAATAAAAATAATAATAATAAATTATTAAAAATAAATATATAATTATATGATTTCAATTATAATATCTATAACTATAATATCTAATTTCCTATAAAATACTCATGTATGAGCGATCGGGTGTTATATCGGAAAATAAGTTCGGCCTATCATGGAGAAGAAGGTAACAAGATTTTAAAAGGTAGGTGATATTGGGACTGGGGATAAAAAATCATTTTTCAAAGCCCCAATTAGTGTTGTTGTCAATAATCTGAAAATAACCGTTGAAAAAAATTCAAAATTTTCACTAAAGATATAAGCCGAGCCGATAGAGGAATTCTTTTTGTGTGGTAGGTTCCTATCAAATCATCAAACCCAGATTTTGAAATTTTTATATACAAAATATCATCCTAAAGTTCTTATATTTATTTTGAAAATTATTCTTAAATTGTGTCATTTTATTATTATAAAAACGTAAAATAAATATTTTTTTTCTGTTATACTTTATTTAAGTTATAAATTTTTTTTATCTAAATAATTAAATAATAAAAAATTATTTATTTTTGTTTCTTTCTTTTATTTATTTACTTAATAAAATATAACATTATAATTAAAAAATATATTTTATTTTTATTAGTTAACTATCTTTCTAACTATATCTATAATTTATATATTACATTAACCTATATTAAACCATACTTTCAAATATATAATAAGAAGTATTTATTTATTAACATTGAATATCAAATTCTCTCCCCACCCCACATGGTAAACATTTTGCACCATTGACAACAATATCCCCTGTACCCTTCCTTAGATTGCTTTGGAGGTTTGCCTGCGCATTGACCATTGAACATGATTTCCTTTTTTTTTTTTCCTTTTTTAATTTATTTATTGTGATTAGACCAGATCGTGCGAAGTAGTGTGATTACTGTATTTGTATCGTGAAGAAAGAATCAAGATAGTTGGTACCATTAACTTGAAGCAGCCAACAAGACTTTCGGGCTATTTAGCAAATTACATCATCCAAAAGCAAAAATACACGTAAACTAAATAAAATTTATTTGAATATGTTAAGTTTCACATCGTACCAGAGTTAAGACTAATTTTATAAGTTTAGACAATCCTCTAACTCACAAACTAATTTTTAAGTTCAAAATTAAGCTTGAGTTTCTAAGATGATATCAGAATTAAGACCCGCCGACCAAGACTCATCCCAGTTCACATCGATCAAGAGTTCAACAACAATACTCTATAAATCTATATAACCTTCTAACTCGCAAACTGATTTTTGGATTCAAAGTTAATCTTTAGTTTATAAGAGAATATTTAGAAAGTTTGAATTTGAATCTCAATAAATAATGTATTTATTTTTAGAAAAAAATGCATGTCATATTTTCTCTACCAAAACAGTCGGTCTCTATGTTAAGGAAGATAAATGCAATTGACAAATATACCATGGCAACAAAGTCCTAGTCAATCCTGCTTTGGTTTAGAAAAGATAAACAAAAAGTCCAAATTACAACTGCTTGGAGAACAAAGTGGAAGACCTTTTTTTCTTTTGGGAACAATATTTAATGTGTATATAAAAAAAATATTAAATATACATAAATATGTACATCTGTGTGGTAGAATTTAAAACAAAAATTAATAATTTAATTATTTATAAAATTATTTCATGATATGACATATCATATTTAATTTGAGTATAAATTAAAATATAAATTTATATGTTTTCCTCGTTCCCTCAAGTAAATAATCTATTATATAACTTGCAAATATGAAAAAATTCCGCGCGCAAATACGTGTGCATCTATTATTTCTCTTACGTTATGGAGCTGAGTTTTAATTTCACGAAGACCTCATGGAAACAACCATATCATCGTCACTAAAGCACTTTTATTTCCCAATATATTAAAGATTTTAGTAATGTTTATTGCACCATCCTTGATATTGGAATTTAATCTAATTGGAACATTTGATTTTAGAATACGAAATTTCCCCAAACTTGCGTAATCATCCAGGAATGGTCTCTCTTAGCAAAAATAAAAATCTAGGAAGCATTTCTCCACCTCTAAGATAAGGAAAAAGTAACATATAGTCCCTAAACTTACATATTAAAAACATTTTAATCTCTAAATTTTTAATTGATACATTTTATATGTTTAAGACTTTGGACAAAAACAAATCACTAATCTTTGAATACATTATTCTCTAAACTATAAGGATGCTTTAATCTAAATTTAACTACTAAAATATCTTATCTTAATAAAATTCAAAGATTAAAATATAATAATTTAAAATTTAAAATGTTATAAAAACACAAATTTAATAACCTTAGTGTGACCTTGATTATTATATTTAAGATATAAATTGTTACATGCTTTTTTTTATATAAATATATTGCAGTGTGGAGATTCATAGAATTATGGGGAAAAAAGTCAAATATTTATCGGTTGTTCTAGGTAACTAAATATTTCTTCTTTTTTTAACCTTTTTAGGCACTTATATAAACTATGAGTTAGTTAGTGAAAGCCATGTCAGCAAGTCTACGCAATCAGAGGCAATTATAGCTAGTTGAGTAACTACATTGGGATTATAAATTTTGTTATAAGATATTACAAGCAATTGGTAGCTTAATCTTAGGGGAAAAAAATACAAACCAACCAATTGGTATTTAAGATTGTTATACAACTTTTGAAGATATTTCTAGCTGGAAAACTGTTACTATTATTTTCAATTCTGAGTTCGACATTTTGAAATAGAAGCAGTGAAAAATGTAATACTTTTCTTGTTCTCCACCCGACCTTCAACTGTATCATTATTCTGAGGGAAAAAAAAAGTGTTCTCATCAGATTATTCAAATTTTATCGAACTGAAAAACTACTTTGATTCCTGTGATCGTACAAAAAATTTGCGTGATTAAAAACTAGATCAATCAGCGCCGTAAGCCAAATCATTAAAAATGGATGCACCTGCCTCTTGGAAATCCATACTCAAAACTTCAACAAAGCAAAGAAAATGTTGACATTGTATGTATCCCTTAAGTTGTGCTATCTTTTTTGCAGGTTAAACTTATCATAGAAAATCAACGGGTTCCACCATTTATGATCATGCATACTCTACTTCAACTCCACTGATTCTTAACCTTGTGAAACAGCAAAAACAACCAAGAAGTAATATATATGAAACAACTAAGAAAAATGAGTTAAATAGCTCTTACACAAAGCTCTTGGGGGTAGGAATCAGCCTTCTGCTTGAGGTGCTCTGTGTTTCATAACCACCACTTCCAAAATGCCATCAGACCGAAAATTAGGAGAAAACAAACGGGGGTCTACAGGGCCAGGAAGATTAAAAGAAATGGTAAATGGTCCAGGGGGGCATAATTGCTGAACTTTCATCTGGTAAACGGTAGATGGATCTCCCATAAGGCCTACTTCTGTCATCACACCTTCAATATGAACCCTCCCATCACGTTGAATCTCACAAGTTACCTTGCCTGCAAGAACACGCATTATTAAAATGGTTGTCTCCACTCCACAACTAAAACCATACCGAAATTTAATTCCTTTTTGCATCCAAAAATACAGTTTCATTATTACTTGTATTATTACTTGTAGGGCATAAAAGGCTTACATGGTAAATGAAAACACCAAACTTACACTTATCCTTCCGTATACTAGGAAGTGCAACCCGGAAAAGGAATGCACCGTCACTTATGCCAATATCAACAAGACCAATAGGAGGTCCAGCGCTACCTTCGTTTGCTGTTCCAGTTAAAACAATAGAGGGCTTTAACTGTGGATGGTCAGAACAGTTTTGTGCATCCATTCCAAAGTTTGTTTCTTTCATAGTCTTCAAGCTCTCAACAGCCTAGTCATTCATAAGATATTCTTGAAACTTGATAAAAGAGCTTAGAAAACTTCACAGTTTACAATTTAAATCAAGTTTTACCAATTTCACATCTGATCACAGAACTTAAAACCTACTAAAGTTCATTTCCAAAAAATTCCAAAATTTAATTATGTCTAACACAAAGGATCTAGAATTCTTTAGACAGAAGAATTCTCAAAACAAAATTTACTCTAGTAGTAAATACAAAATCCAGTTTCATGTCAATGCAATGAAAACCCTTTGAGAAAACATATTTTGAACTAAAATCAAATAAGCCTCAAGAACATCACACAGGGCGGCTCGAGAGTTTTCGAGCCCCTAGGCCACAATTACAAAGAAATCCAACTTGAAATGCATTGAAAATTTGATAATTACACATTTATATGATCCAAAGCTGCATAAAGCATATCATATCACAAAACTAGTTAATATCACAATAACAAACATGCATACAAGATCGGAAGTTCTTCTATGCATAATAATAAAATTGAAACCCATTAAATCAAGACGATACGACAAAGCCCATAGATTACCTATTACTGAACAGAGTACATGAAGGGCAATGGGAGAGTGGACTGTGAAGACTATTGGGTTATTGAATGGCTGGCGGCAATGGACCTGGAGGATACTCGACGGCCGGCGTTGGTAAGGAAGGAAAATGAAATTAGGGCTAGTGGAAACGAATGGATTTGGGATTCAAAGGTTTCTTCTATCATTTGATATTTTAATGATTTTAGACTCTCTCTCTTTCTCTTCTTTATAGCGCCTTTTTATTGTGGCTCACATGGTATGAGACAAAATCAATTCAAATTCAAATTAACATCAATTGAATTAGGGGGAAAGACACTAAACTTGTTCATTTTTTATATTTATTAAAAAAATTAAAATAATAATATTAATTTATTTAAATACTATTTTAAAAGTAACCATAACTAATAAAAAATAAAAATATTAAAATTAAAGATATTTTAATAATTATATTTTGTGAATTTTAAAAAGATATTTAATACTAAATAAATTATGAAAATAACCATTCAATAATAATTCACTTTTACTATTTTAACTTCAGGTGGTTTCTTATTTCTTTATCACACCTTTTTTTAGAATGTTTAGAAATAATTCACTTTTAATCTCATATTTATTGTAAAAGTAACTCCTAGTCTCATACTTAATTTTATTTTAAAAAAGTTTGGTCTTATTACTAATGTTAAAACAGACAAGGTTATTTTTTTTATTTTTTTGAATTGTATTATATATAAACTATTTTGGTTTAAGTAATTATAATGGAAAAAAAATTAAAACAAAACTAAATAGAAATAAAAGTAAGTAAATAAAAAGTAATCATCTATTTTATTGAGGTAGTTTTTTAATGACAATAACACAAAACTATAAAAAATATAAGTGTGAAACACAAATTTTAAATATGCAACGTAACTTTTCATTTCTAAATATACCATCATATTTATTATTTGTCACATTTATAATTATTATTTTAACTATAAAATAAAAAAATTAATGAAAGTTAATTCCTAAATTAATATCTTTAAAAAAATTTATCTTTGCCACATGCATATATTTATATAATATTTAATTATTTTTTATATTTATTACAAATTTATTATGTTTTGCAAAAAATCTTACAAGAAAAATAGTTTATTTTTGGATTTTTATGTCTGTTCTACAGAACTCTAAAACGTTATAAATTACCTAATTTATGAAGTGAGAGTTTCGTAAGACATAAGCTTAAATGTACTAATAACATAAAAACAATTAGAAAATAAAAAATGAGTTAACAAAATTTAGACTAATCGCACTCATTCTCTGTCAAAAGATCCTTATATTTATATTAGTTAACAAAACATAAGGAAATTGTTATATTTTCTAACAACTATAAAGCAAGACTAATTTGGTTATATTTTCTATCTTTAAATGAACATTTTAACAATTCTAGAATAATACTAACTTAAGAATATTTCTCTATGTCATAGATAAGAGGATTTTGATTTTCAAAAAGTAGAAATAAAAATTATTCATAACATATTAGGTGTAAGGGAAACAAAATAGATGAAAACTTCTTTAATATTAAATAATGTATTTATTTGCTAGGATGCTAGTAAATGGAACGAGTTTGCCTATTTATAGGTCAAAAGTTCCTTAAAAAGCTAATATAAAATCAATGCGGGAAATAATAAGCTTAACAAAACTAAAAACCTTATATTTATATCAAATATTTTATTTAAATAATTATTTGAGAGAGTCTGATTAAAAGGGTTACAGCGTACTAGGGTTCCAAAGGTCTCCAATGACGTATTTGGATGTTGTATTTATAGAACATTTAAGGTACACATATCTACACCCTACTGGAGGGATGTAAGAGCTACGGTTCCTATGAAATTCTCATTAGGGTTTGGAGCATGGTTGACCATAATTCCTATTAAGAATCAAATGACTTAGATACATGGCATGTCATTTAGGCATGACAAAATCTATTATATGTGTATATAATTGGTATATTTTTGGACTAGTCTCGAATTGATCTAGGGCTAATCTCGAGCTAATCTCAAGTAGTTATCAAGCAAGTTTTGGGTTGGTGTTGATCTTTGACTGGTCTTAGATAGGTCTCGGGTTCAACCAATTAGTTGTACACTTAAGTACCCCTATCTTAAGACTAAATATTAAGTTTCTTATTCTTTTAATTTGTACCAACTTGGAAGAATAAATTATCCATCAAATTAGTAGAATAGACTTTTTTTGTGTTTCCCAATTTATATTCTTACATCAAATTAGATCAATTATAACTAGTTTATACATTTCTCGAGATATTTATAGCCTTACAGGGACTAACATGAGTCCGGAATCTCATAATCTGCTGGTTATAAAAAGGGTATAAGGGGTCCATTTGTTATGTTTACTAAAATTACGCTCTACTTTCTAAAGAGAAAATAAGCCCATTTCATGATTTTTAGCTTGTTTTTATTCTTTTTTCCATTTGAGTTGTTATCGTTTGAAAAAGATGAAGTCATCGCTTGAGAAAAGTCTATTCAAGTTGAAAAGTTTGCCCATTTTCGTGTTCATATCAATTCATTAAGTTAATATTTATTTTTAATATTTTTCTTATTTAAGTTGGAGTTTATTAGATTTCCGTAACGATACTTTTTTTGTTTCGTACACATAATGGGGAAACTAAAGGTCAAAAACAGTCCACAATCATCAAAGCTAAGCTCGGTATACTTTTAGGTGAATAGATTTTGTTTCTACTTTGTATAGGTTACTTAGAATTATGACATACTATGATGGCCTACGAGCCACTTATTCTAACGATGATTCTACTTTAGATGCGAGCTCTTATAATCTAGCTAAGTGTAATGCGCTTAAAGAGCCAAAGATTGTTCATAGGACCTCTCGGGCTAGCATATCTAAATCTTCAACTCAAGATAACATGAACATATTAGCATTATCGGCTTCAATAAATCATAATGTAATTTTCTTACTTAATGTTTCAATAATCCAATGAAAAGTATAGCCAAAGTTTCTAAAGAATCCTCGTCCGCAAACCAATCGAACCAAAGAAAACAATTTCTAATGTGCACAGACTCCTAGCATACTAACATTTGAAGATATTGAAAGGATTGAAGATAAGTATTTGTTTTACAAAAATGTGGTTGTTAGACCTTGTCTGTGCAGATAAACTTGACAATCACGATCTGCTTGACCAGTGTGTTGTTTCCCATGAAGAAACTTTCGAAGTAGGATAAAGATTCACATTATCTCACCTTGTTAGAATGTTCCTTGATGCAATAGTCTTGGCACCCAACCAGCTCAATCCTAATTATTGGAGAATTTTGCTTTCACTATCCGTTATTTGT
The DNA here is from genome assembly GCA_033030585.1 of Hippophae rhamnoides. Taxonomy (NCBI): domain Eukaryota; kingdom Viridiplantae; phylum Streptophyta; class Magnoliopsida; order Rosales; family Elaeagnaceae; genus Hippophae; species Hippophae rhamnoides. Next base: position 20,275,080 of record CM065435.1, read on the forward strand.
GTTGAATTGGACATAGAGCTCTAAATGCCCAAAATCAAGAATATGTAAATGATAAAAAAGAATGGTGTATATGAAGGTTGAGAATATATATTTGCTCATTCTGGTCTTGGGTTAACGTTGAAGTTGCTTGAATCTGTTACGAGTTAGACAAATATTTTTTTACATTTGTAAGAAATTGGGCTATGAAAATACATTTGAGGTACTTTTATAGCGCCGAAAGATACACACCATTGATTTACGGTTTGTAAGGGTTTTAGTGTTAATGTCTCTCAAAAAGATCATGTCACATTGATTCATGATTATAACCGTAGAAATCAAACATGGGACTTAATCCTCACCTCGTCTTGTTTAGTGACAGCTCGAGTTTGGATTGAGCTTAACAAGTCAGATCTTGTCCTTTTTCATTTGTTTATAAGTTTTTCTATAACTTGTCCATTTTCTTCTAATTTTTTTTTGTAGGTATGGACTTTTAAGCCTTGAGCTTAAAAAATTTACATGGGAAAGTTATTGGCCCTAATACTTCTCAGCCTGATTTTAAACCTTCTTTCAAAAGCTGATATTCCTAATAAATCTAGTTTGAATGCATCAGCAGCCAAAGACAAGGTCATTGTGGATGAGGTTGTTTGCACTGAAAAGGCTGCTCGCGAGGCTGGTGGGTCCTTCAAAGTATGGAGGATTAACAAGAAAAGGAAGTTTGCAACTGGTGATCGGGCTAGGATTGAGGACACCGTGCACGTTCTAGTTGACGAGGTCGAACCTCACCATTTGAAAGTGACATTTTCGGAACCATTAGTGAACCCATTTAAGGGTGGAATTTTTGGTCATCAGGACAAACTGTACAAGCTTTCTAATTACTTTGCGGGTCCTGATGACGAGGCCTCCATTAACAAAGCCCATTAAGAATAGCCCGATTCTATCTTTCTCATTGGCTTTCGGCATGTAATGGATGTAAGTACTTCGATTTTTTTTTGTCCTTGAATATTCGTTTGTTTTTTAGGGGCTATCGCTTTTTCAGACTGGAGACTTAATTAGCGATGCCCGAAAAAATAAAGCCCACGGACTAACTTAGGACATTTCACGTTTAGAGGTCGAATGAGAAATGGCCATAACAAAGCTCGAGGAACTTACCAAGAAGGTTTAAGCTCAGTTTGTAGAACTCGATGATGTGCGTCGTTAGAAGAACCGGGCTATATTGTTAAGAGGTAAAAGGTCAAAGAACTGGCCGTGAAAGTGGAATACCTTGAAAAGTCCAACCTCATACTTACGACGGATGTTAAAAAAGGGTTTATGTGAGGATAATTGATTAGTTCAATTTTGCCTAATTAGTTATAATTTTGAAGTTTATTCGTTTAGAGATAGTGGAAGTGGTCAACGACGCCCGAGGACCTAGGTAACATTTATACCGAACCTCGTTAAATTTTTGGTGTTATTATTTTTCTGCTTTAATATTTCTGTTTCAATATCTGTTTTAGTTTATTTTAGCATTATATTTCCAATAGCATTATTTTATCGGGTTAGTTTGAGTTCTATTCGTTTAAATCATAAGTGAATAGTAACTACTTAGAATAGAGAAAATATACCCGATTTTCCCAACAATTTGTAATCAAGATATGATCCTCACATCCTAGACTTCTTAAATGTGTCTAGCCTTTTATATCTCCATGTCATTCCATTCCAATAAGAATTGGTAGTGCACGAATTGAGAAAAAGGTTACAAAGAAGAGTCCAAGTATTAGAAAATAGGGGGTACCTATAAGAACAATATTAGGGCTTCCCAAAATTATGTAAATCCTTATGAAAAAGGAACTTATATCATTAACAAATCCTACTAGGATCCTAACACTATCTTCACAAAAATAGCCAAAAAGATTACATTGATTGGAAGGACCAGACTCATCAATCAAATTGGGCATCCATGGCTAGAACATTACCAACTAGAAGATTGTCGGTCGGGAATGGGCTAACTAGAATGTCACTTCTCAAGATGTTGCTAGCTAGGATTTTGCTTGCCAAAACATCACCAGCCATAACTTTGTTAGCCAGGACTTAGTTAGCCAAAACTTTATTGACTAAGACTTAGTAGGCTAGAAATATTTTGCCATAACTTCATTGGCTAGAAATTTGTTACCTATAACTTCGCTGGCTAGATTGTTGTTGACCACCATTTCATTTGTTAGAACTTTATTGGCCATAAATTCATTTGCCAAGACATTGTTAGCCAAAACTTTGTTTACCAAGACTTCTCTACCTAAGGGCTATCAGTCAAGGCATATCGCCTAGAAGACTACCAACCAGAGAGCTACCACCTAGAAAATCGCTAGCCAAAAGGGAGTCAACAAGGGAATTGTCAGCTAGGGTACCACTAGCCATGCCTCAATCTGACCTCCAATGTGTGTCATTGGTGTTGATCCTCAACTGCCTTGATACGTACCTATGATGGCCAGACCCGATCTTGTACATCAACGGATATAGTACCCATCCCTTCCTATCCAAGAAAGTGTTATATGAACATCATCGGGTGAAAAGTGTTTGGATGATGAAAAATAATTATCCTACACTACATGGAGAAAAATAAGCAGCAAAGTCAATTAGCTAATCCTAAAAGGATTAGGCTTAGGATTTGAATTTTGAGCTTCCCATAAAAATAAGATAAGGTTTAATTTCTTTGATTAAATAATTAGTTTTATAATTTATAATTTTTTTGTAAAAATAATCACTAATATATTTGGTATTTTACTTAGTAATTTTCAAGAAAAAAATAAAAAATAACTTGCAATTTATTTTGTAATGCTTTATATTTTTTTCGAAAACTTAAAAAATAAGGAAAATTTTGGATAATTGTTTACAAATTTAATGTTTTAAATCATTTTTTTATATATTTATAAATATAAAAGTCGTAAGGTTTGATTTATTCTCTAAAAAAAGTATTTAACAAAAATTAAAAATCAAAAATCTAATTCAAACATTATATTTTTAAAAATTTATGAATCATTTCATATTTTAGTAGTGATTCTTTAAAAAATTAAAAATTAAAAATAAATATTATTACTAAGCATATTTAATTGAAAAATTATTTTCAAAAAATAATCAAAATTGATATCAAATATACCCTAAATTTTTAAACTCAATACCATTAAATTGATGATACACGTACTAAAATTATATAATCGTATTATTATTATTAGGTAGGGTAATCTCAAACTTTTTGTAAAATCATGGATATTGAATAATATCATGGATTATGAATAAGAGTTTCCGTGGTAACAAACTAGAGAATAAATTTATTATTGTTATAATATAAAAGTCAAATGTCCTTAATTTATAGAATTTTCAATGATACCAATCCCTAACATATTTTCATTAAATCCCTATATGAATTTATTCTCACAAAGATAAGCCTAATAAAAGATAATTTGTTATGTACAAATAAATGGTAAATAGAAAAATAAATCAAACCAAAGATCGAGATAAATGACCTTTAAAATTTCACAAATTATAATACTTTTTAGTATTATTATGGACATAAAAATTTATATTTATATCAATTATTATATATTATATGTTTAAATAATTTTTAAAATAAAAAATTTAATTATTTTTTAAAATATATCATATTATAATTAAATTTATATTAATTTAAAACATCCTTTATAAAATTTTAGAAAATATTGGGATAAAAAATACAAAGCTTCTAATTAATGAAACGAAATTAGAGATGATGTCACCTCAATTTGAGATTTGTGAAGCATTATTAATGCTGACACCGTTATATGGAAGATTTGGAGGAGAAATTGTTAAACTAATTGGGGTGTTCAAGGAATTAACTGAAACAAAATCAGAGTTATAATTACTATGTAAGATTGCCTGTAACACCTCTATAGATTTGGCCAATCTAGATTATAGGGTATGAAGGGTTTATAGTTTTTTTAAAAGTACTTTTTTTTGAAGTACTTTTTTTTTTGTTTGGAATGTAATAAAATAGCAAGAATATGAGATTAACATGTATATATATATATATATATATATATATATATATATATATATATATAGGCTTCTGGAAACAGCTGGGGGCCTAAGTAGCTAAAAAACCACTATCTATCATTTTTGTAATTTTGTATGACTTTCTATTCATTTTGTACAATTCTTCAGGTTGGTCCCTCATTCATTTCTAACTGCAACTGTCCTTATTCAAAATCGAATTGTCTCGTCACTCAACACCATGCAACTAATTAAATTACATACACTTCTTCTTCTTCTTCTTTTTTTCTTCTCGTTCCCAATCATATTCAGGATTTTCTTTCCAAAAAAAAAAAATAATAAATAAAAAATCATATTCAGGATCTTCTTATCTTTCCTCCTATCTATTTTGATATTAGTAATATCTTACATTTTTTACTTATAAAATCCGATTTTTAATAAATTTTTTAAATTTATAAAAGTTTAAATTGATTTCTTTTTTATTAATATTAATTTTTGACAACACATCTACTTTCTGTAAAAATCTTAATAAAAAACACATCATTAAAACATTCCACCAGAGAACCTTTACTCTTGCTTTAATTAAGTTGGAGTGAAAGAGAAAATTAGTATCCTTTCTTGTGTTCTAAAAAGGTAAACGATAGATTTTTAAGAGATTTAAATTCTTGTGTTTATATATAGTAAATTTATATTCAAGTTATTTTACTATAAACATGAAGAGCAAATATATATAAGAAGATAGTACGTGTTATGATTCTCATCCATAACGATAGATTTATGTAAAACTATTTCTTTATAATTATCTCTTTATCCAATAAATAAAGGATTATATACTATTTGTTTATTTTGTTAAATATTTATATATATATTAATATTTTTCTGATAACTAAATACCTATTAAATAAGTTTGCAAATATACGTTGATTGATATCTCTCGTATTCTCTGTCACATTATCTAGGCTAGTTTACGCAACACTTTTAAAATTTAATTTAAAATATTTTTGTAAATATTGATTATTTTTAATCATTGTTTGAAATTAATTTAGAAATCAATTTTTACTAAAGTTTAAGTAGAAAAATATTTTTACTTATCTATTATTCTTTTAGATTGGACTTAAAACTCAACAATTAAAATTATTAATATTTAAATATAAGAATAATTTTTATACTATGTTAGAATTTTGTTTATAAATAAACTCAGACGTAAGTTTTATAAAAATATAAACAATGAGCATAATTTAATATATATATATATATATATATATAAGTATTTAACAATCGAGAATAAAATAAAATAAAAATTATTTAAAAAATAATTTTATTTGTACTATTTAGATTTTAACAATTAATTTTATAAAAGATAGATAAATTATTCGATTTTTAAAATTATGATATTTTAATTATTTGATTAAAGTATCTCAATTTTAAAAATCGAATTATTTATATATTATTTATAAAAATTATATAACCAAAATATCTTATTAATAAAAATAAATTATTTTAAACAATTGATCATACAAATAAATAAATATGAGTAAAAATTTAAACTTTTACTATACGTAGTTTCATAATTTTTTAATTCTTTCTAAGAATTGCACTTTAATTTATTATTTTTATAAAAATCGACCCAAAAGTGATTAAAAAATAATAAACATATATGATTTTTCCTTCTTCTTTTTTTGTTTTGTTTTGTTTTGTTTTGGGGTGAATTTAAAATATTAAAGTGGTTGGATTCCATTTGATTACGTACTATGTAGGGAGGCCGTAAGAGTAGGCCGGTGGATGGCAGGGCAGTGCCTGAGTCTGACCACCTTATTTAATATTTATTACTACCTGAATTTTACCTACCTCCTCGTACCCAAACAGCTACTACTTTCTTATAATTACAATATTTCCCCACCTGCTGAAATTGCTTTTGCCCTTCCATCCTTTATTTTTCCATAATTACTGTTTTCTTCCACCACTTTTGGGCCAGCGGGATAAACTTCAGCATACTAGCTTGATTGTGGCCCATTTTTACTATTCGTTTTTTTTTTTAAACAAATTGGAGAATTTGTTTTTTTTAACTTAGAATAAATGAATTAGTTATGATTTAAGTTCATATATCCTCACTCTCTATCCTCGTTATTATAGATTTAAATTTATACTATAATATTTTATTTATTTAATAAAAATAAAATTAAATACCACATAAACAAATACTATGATAATAATTTGTTTTACGTTCACTTGAAAAATAAATTTAATTAATATTCCTCAAAAGTTAATATATAATTTTGAAAAATAAATAGATTGAGGGTGTGTTTGGTAAACCTTATCGAGAATCAATTAAAATAAGAATAAACATAAATTGGGATGTTGAAAAAATGAGTACAAAATACATTCATTGTTTTTGTATTTATTAAAAAACCGTAACGAATCAAAATAAAATATTAATTTATTTAAATTTTTAAAAGTAATAATAAAAAATATATAAATAAGAAATAATTTTATAATTAATCATTATGAATTTGGAAAATAGAATAAATCTAAAGAGAATAGTAAAACAATCAATAATAATGATTTCTAAATTTAGGAGATTTTTATTCTTTTTCAACCATATATTTAGAAAACAAATGATTTTCTTTTTGCTCATTCCCCTTTCTTGATAGCAACACATATAAGTTCATTTTTTTTACAATTACGTAAAATAGGAACAACAAACATACCATGACAACATAGAATATATCATAGAATTAAAAAAAAATTATAAAAAAATAACACTTTAAAATTACAACAATAAAAACAACATTTTATTAATATTGAATTGTATTTAATATTAAACGAGATCTAATTATATAATATTTAATATTGATCTAAATAACAATAGTTAAATATAAACGATGTTTAATATAGAATGATGTATTAGATTTTTCAAAATAAAATATGTGTTAATTATATGAAATGTTATTTTTGTAGTTTTAATTTTTAAAACTGTTATTTTTATTATTTTTTTCAAAATTAAATTCAACTATGGAATACCAAAACTCATATTTTAAATTCATTCTCTCAACTTGAAAAAAGTCTTTTTACAACATAAAATTTTTAACGAAGGAGAGATGGAAATTTGAACTAAGAATTCCAGTTTTCAGAATTGTCACGTATAAATTTTGTGTGTGAAATAAAGAAAATAGTAAATTATAGAGATTCACATGGGAGTTTTTAACTCTTTTTCCATGTAAGTTGACTTTCTTATACTCGTTTGCTTTCTTTGATTTTTCTCTCATTATGTTATCTTCGGGACTAAATTTTTCACACACCAATGTCATTTTGATGACGTGAATATACAATTTCAAAAGGGATGAATGACTCGTGGGTTACTTTTTTTTATTTTAATTATTCCTTTAAATTTAGTAAAAATGTTCATTAATTTTTTTTAATTATTAAAAAAATGTTCATTAATTCTTTTATTTATAAAAAAGAGTCATATAATGATTTTTAATAATATTAATAAATATTATATTGATATAAAAATTTAAAAGAAATAATTAGATAATTTTACATAATAAACAATAAAATAACAACGGATATTTCTGATAATTTTTTTATAAAATATTTTTAAATTATTAAATATCGTTTTTTAGTATTTTTTTTTTAAAAAAGACAATGACACATTTTCTAACTTAGAAGACTAAATAACCCATTTTGTAAAAGTAAATGAATTAAATTGACATTTCATCCCTTTCAAAATCTTTAAAGACAACTAAATCAATTAAGAGATCTCACTGATATGAATGAGTTAGACTCAAATTTAGCCTTCAAATTTATAATGGTCGTAAACATATCTCCAATAACATTTACATTTATATTAGGGGTGGAAATATATATATATATATGATTGTTTGGGTTCTATAAATATTCAAACCCAACCCGTAGTTAGGGATACAAATTCAAGCGAATTGAGTAACTCAAGTTTAAAACTTTAAGGCCGAGCCAAACTCAAGTCAAGAACTATCGAACCATGTATATTTTAGGGTTGAGCTAAATCGGATTTTTTAAATTAAATGTAAACCTAATGCCTAACCCTAAAACATTCAAGTAAGTTCAAGCCTAAATTTTGTAAAATTAAATTGATTTAAGTAAGTGTGTGAGTTTAAATTATGTTAGAAATTATAAAATAATATAAATATTTAAAGATACATATATTTTATAAAATTTCAAATTAACTCATACATTGAGCCAAGTTTGTGCCAGCCTCATAGTACAAATGTTTGGCCTAAACTATAAACCTAAAATTATTAGTGCAGAATCTAGCTTAGCTTATTCGGGCCTAATCAAACTTCAAGTCATGTTAAACTAGATTGAATCATTCAGGATTTGATCGAACCATGCTAAACTTATATACTTACTTATAGTCCTCAAGTGTAGAAAAGTGTAGCACATAACTAGCCTTTAAGAACCAAGAAATCTTGTTATCGAGAATCAAGAAGATGTAGAGAAGAAATTGAGAACGTAAAATTGATGATACAAACACACTACCTCGTAACTCTATTTATAGTAGCACCTATGCCACATGTAGGAACACTATATTCAAGGCAATGACAACCATAACCAACTCAAAGTACATAAGAAATATTGTATTACATATTGAAACTTTATGCCATACTCATCCAATACCCTTGCCCCCAAAAATATTGAAGGTGAAGGCAAAACCAACAATTTGGGACGAAGAAAAGATAAACTAAAATAAGAGGCTTAATAAGAATATCGACCACTTGATTAAGTAAGGAAATATTCTCAATAGTTAACTGGCCTTGAACAACATGATCATAAATAAAATGGTAATCACTTGAATGTGCTTTGTCCTATTGTGAAAACAAGGTTGTGAGCAATGTCTTTAGTAGTAACACTATTTGTCAATATCATTGGTATAGCATACACAATCTACAAACCAACTAGTAGAGATTCCAACCAAGTGAGATCAGTGAGGGCAATAGACATAGCATGATTGTCACTTTCAATGCTATTAAATAACACTACACTTTTCTAAGATGATTGAGACAACAAGCATCCACTAACATAAATACAAAATGCATTAGTTTTATGCATGTTATCATAATAGCTTGCATAGTCAGCATCAAAGTATGAAAGAAAATTCAACACCTCAAGCTTAGTAAGAGTCAAATCATATGAATATTCCTTTTAAGATACACGAGATGTGATAACTGTATTTTATACAGTTATTTGCATCAATTTTAGTAATGATAATTGCTATGTTCGTTTAATATTTATTAATTTTTGTTAAATAAATTAATATTTTCCTTTTATTTGCTAAAAATACATTTTTAATAAAATTAAATAATTTGTATCGGAAATGTACTTAATTTCGTATTTTTGTCCACAAATATAATTTATGATAATATAGTTTCTTAATTACAATTTATATAAATCGAAAATATAATTTAAATTAAATTTGGGCTTAATTATAATTATTAAAAGTTAAAAATTTAATTTAAAATTAGTAAAGGGCTAAACTGTAATTTAAGAAAGTTTAAAATGTAATTTGAAATAAATTTGTGGGTAAAAATATAATTTATAAAAGTTTGAATATTCTGCTTGAGGAGAGATGAAGTCCACGCGCGTCATCGCATATTCGCCGAAACGATGGGCCGTCCGATCGAGGATCAACGGCTCGGGTCGCGCGTGTCAAGCTCGACAAAGGCGATTGGGGACGAGAGATATTCCTTTCACGCGGCTCGGCGTGACTGGGTCCCACGTGTCGCGCGGGGCGGCGTCAGTGGGCCCCATACGTTTGCCGCGGATTCCTCGAGGTGATCTCTCGGCCGGGTTGGATCGAGATCGACGGTCCCGGATTGAAGCGCGTCCGTCAGTCATCGGCCGAGCCGTAATGTAACAAATCGTGTGACGCGGTCGCCATACGACGGCGTGCATCTTCAATTTTTACGGAAGTCGAGAATGCGCCACGTGTCCCGAGAATATTTAAGCTAATCGAAGTCCGACACGTGGCGATTTACAATGCGCGCGACCGCGACTGGATCAGTCCCGTTTCCGGCCGTTGCGTCTGTTACGCGCGCCCCGATCCCGTGCGACAAAGTCTGCGTGCACCCGTCCGCTTCAACGAATGAGATCTTTGCCACGTGTCCCACTAATTGTTTCGCGAATCGAAAGCGACACGTGGCGTACGCACTTTGAATTAAAAAGAACGCGAGAATCGGCGCCCTGTCTACGCGTGAGAATAATTTATATTTTTCGATACAAAAAATCGTCACAGCGTGATTTTATTTTTTTCGATAAAAAATTAATTACGCGTTTTTCGATAAAAAATAAAATAAAAATGTAATATTTTAGATGTATTTTTTAGCTATAAATAGGAGATAGTTTTTAGTTGTAAAAAAGTTTTTTTGTTGGAGAAGAGTTTTTGTGTAGTTTAGAAATTTTGTAGTGTTCGGTTTTGGGACAATGAACACGCGAAAGCCATTTTTGGCTTTTGTTGTGTTCTGCGTGTGCCAAATATTTTTCGATTTCTTGATGTATTAATTTTCCTTCTTCTTGTTCTAATTTTTACGCATCTGTTGTAATTTTTATTTTTAATTTATGAAGTAATTTAATTTTTCTAGGGTTGCATTTGATTCAAATTTATGAAGCTTTGATTTTAATTATTTTTGATAGGTTTATAAGGCGTTGGATTTGTTTGTTTTATCTTAGCTTAATGCTTTTTTGATTATTTCACAATTTTATCAAAAGCGATTTGTGGCGTAAAAATAAACTTGAGAAGGCATTTTTGTGTATATTGCTTTCGTAGATAAAATGACATGTATGATGAAGGATAGGAATATACCCTAATTGTATGTGTGGCCTTTGAAAACTTAGAGCGTAATGAATCTTGGTGAATTTAATTCTCGTAGAGATATAGTGAATTAATTTAACGAGGTGTGTTTATGCAGACTCGGAAGAGATGTATGAATAAAAAAGAAGTTTTCGGTTGACAAATAAAATGTACTAAAAAATATAAATCCAAAGAAAATAATATGATTTGAGTGGATTAGTTTGGTGAAGAATTGCAATCCTAGAGTTCTTTTATTTTCTTATTACCTTTTTTTTAATCAACGGTTATTTTGGATAAAATCAGAAAGAAATAATTTTAGTACTTTCTGACAAACTATAAGTAACAAATCTCCATTAGGATCGATCTTTACTTATAAATATTATTACTTGCGACCGTGTATACTTGCACGAGTTCTGTGTGTTGAAAAACACGCAACAAGATGCCTTTTTAGCCTATTTAAAGCAACCAATAAACATTAATAGGGGAGACATAAAATAACACAATTTATTTATAATAAACGCAATCTCAATCCTAGTTAGTGTGAGATACTGCAAAGACAACCAATTTCATGTAACTAGTAGCATAACTTAAAGAGCTCCAGCCAACTTACTTGAGATAAACCTGAACTCATAAGAATGGAAATGGGTTTAGAGACGGTTAATCCAGTAGTATAAAGTAAGTCTTTGATATATTTTTATTGAGAAAAATGAGTACACTTGCCATAGTAATTAATATCCATATAAAAAAATAATAATGCAAGAATCCCAAATCTATTAAGGAAAACTTAATGTTCAAATCTTTGATCAACTCATAAAAGATTAAAAAAATAATGCAAGAACCCCAAATCTATTAAGGAAAACTTACGATTCAAATCTTTGATTAGCTTATCAACTTGACCAACATCAGACCCATTAAGTAGAATACCATCAACATAAAGTAAAATCACTAGAAATGAGGTAAGAGAAGATTACATGAAGAAAGAGTTGTTTGACTTAAAATCATAAAATCCTAAAAAAATCAAGTACGACCGTAACTTTTGATAACAAGCTTATAGAGCCTGTTTTAAATCATATAATACTTTCTTAAGTCTACAAACCAAGTTATTACCATCCTTAAATCCTAAAAATTGAGGCATATACACAACCTCAATCAAATCCCTATTTCAAAATACATTATTCACATCAATCTACGTAATTTTCCATCCCTTGAAAAGTGCTAAAGTAATGACTACCTAATAGTAGTAGTCTTGACCACACGGTTAAAAATTTCATTAAATTTCACTTTAAACTGTTGCAAGGAACCTCACCACCTATCTAGCCCAAGGCTCATTTAGAGAGAAACTTAACCTTAAACACTCATTTACAAGTAATAGATTGATGACTTATAGGCAATATAACCAACTCCTATGTATCATTGAAAATTAAAGCATCAATATCAAGTTGCATAGCGTTCTTTCATTTTGAAATTTTCAGAGCTTCCTTATAACTCTTAGGCTCAAAGAGAATATTTGGATAAGAAACACTAGACAAAAGCACACTATGTTTGAACATACTAGCCTTAGATCGAGTGACTATGGAATGATTATTGAAAGGTATAGTAGGAGCACAAGACATACTAGGGAGTTGAACAAATAAATTTAAAGAATTGAAAGGAGATGAAAATTTCCAAAGACTTGAACATCAGTAGCAGAGTAAAAAATAATCTCATTACCAGGGTAGGTGAGGAAATTTGAAGGTCAAACTCAAATCCCACAATTGAGTTTAATGTATCATCTACAAATTGAGAAGGAGTAAACAAGGAATGAGAGCTCAAAGGCTGAGAATAGTAGAAGAATCAGAGAAAAGAGAATAATCTAAAGAAAATTCTACCCCTTGTGAAGTAAAAATAAGTAAAATAGGTGAATACACATCAGACACAAGTAAATTACTAGCACTAGTAAACATATGCAATTGACCAAGCACTAATATTGAGGAATGCTCAGACACAAAAGTACTAGATAAGGACTGGTCCATTTTTGAAAAAAAGAAACCTCGTTAAACATCACATGTTTGCTAGAAATCACTTTTCCAGTATGCCTATCTAAACAAAAATAACCTTTCTGATTCCTATTATAACTAAGAAACATACAAGTGATAGCTCAAGTACCAACTTATGGATGTTTTATGCTCTTATAAAAGGAAAACATTCACACCTAAACACCTTAAAAGAAGAATTTTCAAAAAGAACCTCATATGGAGACAAACCTAGACCCAACTTAGTTGTAAACAAGTAGGCTACAACTCTCATAGGAAATGAACAATACTTAAAAGACATATGAGAAGAAAATAACAAAGTGAATCATCTCTTAACAATCCTCCTATTTTTACATTCCACATCATTTTGCTAAGAAGTGTGAAGGCATGTCAATTTGTTAAAAAAAACCATCCATTTGAAGCTTAATAATAAGGGGTTTAAACTCAAATCCACTATCAATTTGGATAGCCTTCAAGTTTGCATCAAATTACTTCTTGACCATAACTTTGAACAAACTAAACATTAAAATATTTTGATCCTTGGAATGCAAACAAAACACCTAAGTAAGCCAATCAACTATAGAGAAAACATATATCATGATAAGATACATGCTTATGAGTAGTCTAAAGATCCAACTATAAAAGTACAAAATACTTATCAACTCTTGTATGAGAAGACACAAATGGAAGCTTATGCGACTTGACAAGTTGGCAAGAGAAGCATACTATATCTTGAATATTCTTCCCACTATTAGAGAGAAAAATTGTAGGGTCATATCTTTTGAGAGTAGTTCTAACAATAGCATAAGAAGAATGACCCAACCTTTTGTTCCTGGTGCCCAAAGAAACATAAAACCCAACATGGATAATAGAATAAGGAATACCAGATTGCATACAACTTTCCACTTTATAAAGACCATGACAATTAAAGTCTTAGACCTTCACCTCCTTTGAAATAAGATCCTTGACACAAAACTATAGGAAACAAATTAAATAGATACATAATTATCAATGCACAATTTATTAATAGATATTAAATTTGTAGTAGCAACAGAAGTGTGCAAAAACATTACCTAAAGCTAAAGAACAATCATAAGAAAGACAAACAGCCAACACCAATACTAACAATAATATTATTCTCACCTTTTTCCAAAGAAAACTCCCTTAAAGCTAAAAAAAGAAACATGTTAGATAATTTTACATCATCAAATATAATATGGTGGCTAGCATAAGTATCAAAAACTCAAGAACAATAAGAATCATTATTATTCTCTGAATAATAATTAGTAACCATAGCTGAAGGAGAACTAACCTTTCCCATTGTTAAATCTCTTAAAAGAAAAAAATATTTAGCTATATGGCCAATCTTTTTTTACACTTGTCACATTGATCTCTTAACATTAGATTTCTTTGACTGTTTGCATACTAAATGAACTAACCTAGAAGCTTCTTTTTGTTGATTTTGAATACTAAGCTACATAAATTGCTTTAAATTCCATCGAAGCTTTTGCTACGAGAAGCTCTTATTATGAGAAAATCTTAAATTACCACTAGATTGATTCTTGTTATGAAAACGTACAATGTTAACCTCGTACACTTGATATTGTTTAGCATTATCTTGCTTTTGAAGCATCTCATCATTCTTTTTAAGATAAGTTCAAATATAATAAATAGAAGGATGCATATCCCTCAAGGCCTAAACCCCTTTAAGAACATACAACAACAAATCGTCATCACTTATATGTTCACCCATAACTACTATATACCCAATAATGGCCTTAGTCTTCATGAAATATTGAGACACAATTAGACCATCCTTGTTCAAAACTTGAAGCTCTTCACGAAGTTCCATAGCTTATGACTAAATATTAAAATAATATGATTCTTCAAGAGTATGCCTATGTTCACGTGCAATTAAATCAAAGATCCATCCAATACTTGTTCCAATCCATATGAAATCACATAGGTCATAAGTTGATCCTTCAACATTAAGAAATTATAATCATCCAACTTCATTGAAAGATTGGCATTCATGGGTTGCGATGATGATAATGACTAGGCAAGACTATCAAATATACTTGAACCATCAAGATAAGAAATAAATGCATAAACTTGAGTTGCAAACCCTAGAGTTATATAAAACAAATGAACACGAGGAATATAAAATGCAATTAAGAGTGTGAACAAGACATGATTTCCTTGTAATTAGGATTACGAACTCTCTTATTTGTCATAGTTACAAAAAATGCTCTTATATCGTTCAAGAACCATGAACATTCTATTTAGAGAACCAATAAAATGTAGAGAAGAAATTAAGAATTGCATAAATTGTATTAATAGTGTAAAATTGATAACAGAAATACACTACTCTATGACTCTATTTATAGCAGCATTATGTCATTTGTGACAACACTATATGCTAAACAATAACAATTATAACCAACTCTAAGTACATAATAAAAGATCAAAACCCATTTTTGAGTTTTTTCATGTCAAGCACGCTTAATTGCATACTGAAGAAATGATTACCCATATCATTTTAAAAATCAATTGGTGATTAGAATATGAATATTAAACCATTTAATTTAATCTCTTTATAGTTCTTAAATGCTCGTTGTCCTATAATAGGCCCGATACATAAGAAATACTATATTACACACCAACATTTATATACATATACTAATCTAATACAATACATATATTAACTCAATCCAACCCTAATCGTTATTAATTGGTTGTGTTTGTTTGGTTTTATTGTATTATAATAAATTTTGTATGTATATCAAATATCAATGAAGCATGTTTATTGATTCAAAAAGAATACAGTATTGTTTTTATCATATATTTAAAATAATTTTACTTTAAAGAACATTTTATGATAAAAATAAGAATGATAGTAACACTTAAAAGATTTCAAATAAATTATCCTTAAGAAAAACTTATTATATAAAACATATATTTTTAAAATAATTTTTTTAGTTACATAATAGTACATTATGGGGTTGGGTTCGTAATTTTTATTGATTGAATAAATAAATTTAAACTTTGTACTTCCTTAATTTATATCATACATTGTCTTACATAATATCATGTATTACTACATATAGCATATTATACTTACTATTCATTATCGATAATATAATATATTTATATATAATTATAAAAAAATTAAAAGTTTTAATTTTTAAGTTTAAGTGTCTTGCAACTAATTGGAACAAGCAAAAGTGGGTATTCAAATGAAAATATTACTCCTATAACATCATTTGAAATATATTATAAGTTAGATATTTATTATTGAAAAAATAAAATGTATTATCATAATAAATTATTGTTTTTATTATTAATATATATTGATAATAAAAGTTTACAACAATAATATTGTAGTGTAATTAATTATAAAAATAAAATAAATATTTTACCTAATAATTGTGTATAATAACAAATTAAGTTATGATAATTTAAAATATATATATATAGTATTCTTCTGTAGGGTTTTAAATTCTCGCATGTAAAATTGGATTTGATCTTCCCACGCTTGACAGACAAAGCTGCTGGCTGTATCACGTGTATGGTTAATAGGAAACTGTTTAAATATATATTTATAATTTTGTTTTTAGCGTTATTGTTAAAATATATTTTATTAATGATAATTTTATTTATAAATAATAATATTAAAATATAATTAATAATGAAATAAAATAAAATAAATATTTTATATATTTTTATTATAAAAATAAAAAAAAATTATTATAAAATATTATTACCTTTATATTCTCTCAGTTTCTTCCTATTTTTAGAGACAGCAAAAACGTTGTCTTGACTTGGGAGAAAAAAAGCAACAAGAGAGAGTTTTGTAGCCCCTACAAGTGTAGGCTTATGTAAGCTATTTGAGGTTTTTGTTATCTTTTACTTGTCTCAGTCAATAAAATCTAGCTAGAAGGCTAATTGTTTATAATAATAATTAAAAAAAAAAGCCAAAAAACCAAAAATGAAAATATTTAAAATGATCGATCCCAGAAATGCCTTTGCAATGTAAATAAATAGATTGCACGTGCAATGCCGACCCATAATTGCCAACTAACATTTTCTCTCCACCCCCCACAGTAACACATATTTGCTTTATAATTAATATATATTTTTTAATTATTATAAATTTAAAAAATATGTATAAATTCTTCATATTAAGTTAAATAGATAATTTAATTTCTTAAAAAATATATCATTTAATCATTTTTTTTTTGTAAAAAAAGTTAAAGGATGAAAAAGAAATATTTTTTATTAATATTTTGAATAAAATAATTTTTTGTTACGGTATAAAAGCTATTAAATGAGTAATAAAATTTTATTATAAAGCTATTAAAATATTAAGTAATTAGTAAAATTTATACATTAATGATAATTTTTATAATATAAGAAATTAATTAACACAAATATTTTAATATAATGAAAATTTATAACACCATAAATTAATAGATTTGATTATATATATTAGTAATATTATTTCAAATTTAAAATTGTTATAACTTTTAAATTAGTTAAGCATCTGAAATTCTGAATTGAACTTTAATTCATGGATTATACAAGACTCGTTTTGATAAGGGTTTTCTTCTTTTTAGTTAAATTGAAAATAAATTACAGAAAATGTATTCAGTATATATATATATATATATATTATTTTTTTCTGTGATGTTTATATTTGGATATTGATATTGTAAAAATAAAATCATTATTTTCATAATTATATTTCATTAATAAAAATTCTATTCGCTGATAATGAAACTACAATATAACTAATTCTAAGATATAATAAATATCATATATTTTTATTATAATAATAATAAAAATAATTATTTTAATATTATTACTTAAAGACTGCCAATAGATTAGGTTGAGTTTGGTATTGAATGTTATAAAATTTGAGGTGTCAGAGGACATGTCTTCAAGGTATATAAACAGCTTTAATTCTTGAATTTAAAACGTTTGATTTATAGGATACAGAGCTAAATATATAAAATATCAGTTGGTATTCCTTCCGATAAATTAAATTTTTGAAAAACAATTTAATTTCTAATAAATTATAACATTTTCATTATTTTAAAGTCATACTAACCACATTATTTGTTATTAATTTTATTAAGTATTAAGTAATTGTATTTTTTAATAAAATATTTACAATATTTTATTATTTATTGAATGAAATATTACATGAATATTTACTTTAAAAAATAATTTCTCCTAAAAATTTAAAAATTGAAAACAAGTTATAAAATATGCTTTTATCTAAGGAAAAAAATAAATATGAAATATGCTTGTTTGTTAGGTTTTAAAATAAGAGAAACCACCGTGTCCAAGTATCATTTAAGTTATTGTTTTTAATATATAGTCATATTATTAGTAAATTATAATCGCATGATCATAAATTTAATTTTTAATTTTTCAATTGTATTAGACACAGATAATTTTAATTTAAATAAGTTATAATAAAAAAAATTGAAGATAAAATTAAATATAAATAAAAATATAAATAAATTTATTACTTTTTAATAATAATAAGATTAAATTATTATAAAATAATTACATGATATATATATATATATATATCATATTTAAAATAAGTACAAATTCTGTACTCTCATATCCCCGTAAAATTAAGCTTAAAAAAAGACAACTTAATTTCCATTAAAAGGAAAACTAAAAAACATTAAGCGCAAAAACACGTAAACTTGTAAACGAGTATGATATAATTTTTAATTCTTTCGTTCTATTAAATGCATTATAGGATCCCATTAAAAGGATTGAGGAGTACTACCACTCAATATCTAGAGGTTTATATACTTAATATTCATCCTAAGTGTTCAATTGACATTAGTTTCAAGTGCATCAAGTTTTTGTTTCATAGCAAGTCGTCATTTTGGATCATTGAAAGCTTTCAAATGTAGTTGTCGTGATTTATCTATATATTGACTGAGAATGTGCACAACATACACTAAATTGGGCCTTGTGATGGTCAAGTATATTAATCTCTCAACAAGTCTTTGATAGGATGTGGGATTACTGATGAATTCCCCTTCAACCTTGCCGAGGGATAAATTTTGTTCCATAGGTGAATTGGCAGATTTGGCACCAAGATAACCCATGTCCTCCAATATTTCAAGTGCGTACTTGCGTTGTGACAGAACAATTCCCTTACTGGAACGTGAAACTTCTATGCCCAAAAAATACTTTAATTCACCGAGATCTTTAAGCTTGAATTGTCTCATGAGATGATTCTTAGTTTCTTCAATGTCTTGTATATTGTTTTCTGTTATGATTATATCATCTACATAGACAAGAAAAGCTGAGAAGGAATTACCACGGGTTCGGACGAACAATGAGTGATCATACTTGGATTGGTTAAAACCAGCTAGCTTAAGTGTTGTTGATAGCTTGATGAACCACTGTCGTGAGGCTTGTTTTAGTCCATACAAAGATTTATGTAGCTTACATACTCGTGTTTCCCCCTTTCGTCCGAATCCAGGTGGAAGGGACATGTAGACATCTTCATGAAGATCACCATAGAGAAAAGCATTGTTGACATCAAGTTGTCGAAGATGCCAATTTTGAATAGCAGCAACGGCAAGGAGAAGCCGAACAGTGACAAGTTTGGCTACTGGTGCAAAAGTTTCTTGGTAGTCAAAACCTTCAATCTGACTGTATCCTTTGGCCACTAATCGAGCCTTGTATCGTTCCACAGAGCCATCAGGATTATACTTGATTTTGTAGACCCATTTACAACCAACTGGTTTCTTGTTTGGAGGAAGCTGTTGAAGCGTCCAAGTGCCATTAGTTTCAAGGGCATCCAGTTCTTGTTTCATGGCAAGCCGCCATTTTGGATCATTGAAAGCTTCAGCAAAGGTGGTTGGTTCCCTGAGAATGGAAATAGAAGTAGCAAAGGCACGATGTGCAGGTGATAATTGGTCATAGGTAAGTACATGAGATAAAGAATGAGAAGTACCTTTGTCTTTGGACGATGCTGAGTGAGACGAAGGGAAGGACCGAGAAGGTAAGGAAGCTTCTACATGATATTTTTGAAGGTAGCTAGGAACATTGGTGGATCGACGAAGCCTATGTGTGACTGGTGTTGGAGAAGTTATGTGTGGTGGAGAAGTTGATGATGATGTTTCTGAAGATGAATTTTGAAG
This sequence comes from Hippophae rhamnoides, assembly GCA_033030585.1. Taxonomy (NCBI): domain Eukaryota; kingdom Viridiplantae; phylum Streptophyta; class Magnoliopsida; order Rosales; family Elaeagnaceae; genus Hippophae; species Hippophae rhamnoides. The sequence goes on from CM065435.1 coordinate 20,295,077, forward strand.
ATGAAGAGTGTCTGAGTTGATTGTTGGAAGGACAGATGATGTATGATCAAGTGATATATTTGGATTGGTTGATTGATGAATGTTGGGTATGTCATCATAAATAGTATCTTCTGATGGAGGAAATAGAATTGGAGTGTTGACAGCGGAAGTGAAATAAGGAAATACATGTTCATGAAAGATAACATCACGAGACACTAAAGTCTTGCTTGTTTCTAGATTGTAGACACGATAACCTTTGATCCCAGATGGATACCCAATGAATATGCATTTATGTGACCTAGCATCAAACTTGGTGAGTCGATCATGATGTGCAGAAACAAAACAAAGGGAACCAAAAACACGAAGATGTTCATACTAAGGAGTTTTGTGAAAAAGGACTTCAAATGGTGTTTTATCCTTGAGAACAGGTGTTGGAGTACGATTTATGAGGTATGTGGCTGTAAGAATGGCATCTCCCCAGAATTGTTTAGGAAGATTGGCTTGGAAGAGTAATGAACGAGCGACATTGAGAAGATGACGATGTTTGCATTCAGCAACACCATTTTGTTGAGGGGTAGAGACACAACTAGTTTGATGAAGGATTCCCTTGGTAGAAAACAACTAGGTCATAGAAAATTCTGGTCCATTGTCACTACGAATGATTTTAACTCTGGATGAAAATTGTGTTTCAACAAGATTGATGAAAGTGGTAAGAAATGTGTGTGTATCAGATTTAGCATGTAAGAGATAGACCCATGTGCATCTTGAGTAGTCATCAACAATAGTGAGAAAATAATGTGCTCCATTAAGTGCTGGAATGTGATAACCACCCCAAATATCGACATGAATCATTTCAAACGGTGCTTTTGTATTGATGGAACTTAAAGGAAATGGATTACGTGTTTGCTTTGCTAATGGACAAATAGAACAATCACTAATGGAACAAAAAGGTGTATTGATGGAAAGAGAAATTACACGCAAACTGTTGTTAGATAAATGACCAAGTCGTTGATGCCATAGATGAGAGTTGGTGGAAGCAGTGTTTGAAATGGAGAAATATCCAATCTTTTCAGAAATAGTCAGGTAGTAGAGTCCTACTTTCTCAGTTCCCATCCCAATCGTCTTCCCTGAGCATTTGTCCTGAAAAAGCACATATTGTTAGTAAAGGTGACATGGAATAATGAGGTTTGAGTTAGTTTGGCTACTGAAACTAAGTTTAATTTGAAGGAGGGAACACACAAGACATTATGGAGTATGAAATTATTTGAGAAATGTACAGTGCCAATATGTGTGACACGGGCAAGAGAATGATCAGGTAAATGTACATGTCGATTAGTGACTGGAATGCTGGAGCTCATAAGGTTTTGGGAACAGACCATGTGATCAGTTGCCCCTGTATCAAAAATCCAACGGGTTTCTGAATGGAAAACAGTTGCACATAATGTGTTACCTGAAGAAGTAGTCACTTGACTTGCCATGCTACCTGATTTGGATTGATTGAGAAGTGTAAGGAGCTCTTGATATTGGGCAGATGTAAAGTTGTGGAATGGTGTCTTTGTGTCGGAGCAGCTTTCTTGAAAGTCAGTATGATGAGCTTTGGAAGGGAAGCCATAAGTTGTATTTCTCTTATCTTGAATTGCTCCTTTCTTCTGACACATGTTGATTTCATGTCCATTCAAACCACAAAAAATTACATTTGAGACGCTTTCAACAGTTTTCAAAATTGTGTCCATTGAGACCACAAAAATCACATTTGAGGTGACTTCAGCAATTCTCAAAATTATGGCCTATATTGTTGTATCGATTGCACTTGAGATGTGGATTCCTTGGTGGGTAATTTTTGTGAGGATATTGTGGACGACTATCTCTGGCAACAAGTGTGGCAGCTTCTGGCATCCTTCCCATGCTTTGCGTGGAGACAGCTCTTTGCTTTTCATCTTGAACAATAAGTGAATATACCTTATTTACTGTAGGTAATGGTTCCATGAGCAAGATTTGTCCACATGTTGATGTGTAAACATTGTTAAGCCCCATGAGAAATTTTATGGTTCGTTGTTTTGTTGATATTCTTGTAGTTCCCTTCCGGCATTTCCTCCACAATGTGAAAGAGAACATAGTGCATCGCGACTATCCCATAAGCTTTTCAATTTTGTATAGTATTCTCCAATGCTTACACCTTCTTGTATGCAATCATGGATCTCTTGCTCAATGTAGAATAGGTGCACGCTGTTGGTGTGCGAAAAACGTTCCTTTAATTCTTCCCATAGCTCACATGCAGTATCACTATACATGACACTTTCTGCAATTTTGGGCGATATAGTGTTGAGGATCCATCCTTTGACAAGAATATTGCAGCGAGTCCATTGTTTGATTTCTGTTTCAAGGTTTGTTGATGGCCTTTTGATTGTGTCGTCAATGAATCCTTCTTTATTTTTGGTTATTAGAGCCATGAGCATTGCATGACTCCAAATGTGATAGTTTTCTTGGTTTAAAGATTAAGCTACGAGAACCATGCTTGGTTGGTCTGAGTGGTGTAAATATAATGAATGGCTAGGGTCATCATACCATTTTGGTAAAGTAGGGTTGGTATTGGTAATCATAGACATTATTTGTTGAATAAATTCTAAAGTACGTGATAGGTTAAAGTGTGTTTTAGACAATAATGACTATTTATGAAATAAATAATGGACTGAAATATGCTTTATCTTATAGAAAATGAGTTAAGGATTACAGAACCCGAAATTTCAGCCGAAGAACCGGTCGGAAAGTAGGTGAACCGGCGGTTGGAATGGTTGAAACGGCGGCTGCAATGATGGAATCCTGAACCGGATGAAGACCGAACCAGACCGGATCGGATGAAGGACCGAACCGGGTGAACGACGCGTCATTTGCTTCAGTGGCGCACGAACGACGTGTCATTGGAGTCGTCTTCCTCAGCAGCTGGCGCGTGTTGGTGCGTGTGTCTCCGGTGAGGCGCGTGAACGCCGGTGAGTTTAAACAAGGCGCGTGTGAGCGCGTGAAGAGGTATTTTGGCTTGATTTTAATTGCAGATTGCTCAGATGAATCTGAATAATATGATGGGATGAAATTGAAATTATTTTGTGAATCAAAATTGGTTTTGAAAAAAATCAGATTGAAGAAAAATGGGAAAAAATTTCTTTGAGCTGAATTTTCTGGGAATTGTTTCATAAGCTTTGATACCATGTAAGAAATGAATTTATTGATGATGAGTAAACGAATGTTTACAACCTATTTATACAAAAGAAAAGCAAAATTGTAATAATTAAAAATAAATACAATTATGGAGAGTCATGTTCTTGGACAACCTATCCTTCCCCACCAAGTTGTTGGTGGCTGCTTTCAGCTGGTGTGTTGGTTACCACCAGCTAAATCTCATGTTCTTTAACATCATTCTCATCCACTTTATTTTTTCCCTCGAAAATGCAATCCTATATATATATATATATTCTTTGTGGTTATATACTCTTTAGAAGCACAAACTAGCAAATTACTAAACAAGGGCCATTTATGTTGAAAGGCCCAAAAGTAGTGGAAAACTTAACTTGATGACTAATTGGTGGTTTTTTTTATTAGAAATTGATTTTTAAGAGGTTGTAACGTGTTATAATAAGTAATTTTCTATAATCAATGTAAGATTGATAAAATTTGATGTAATTAAAATGTCAAAAATAAGTAAAATGATTGTTGATAAAAAGTTTAAAAAACTAATATTTAATCATATTTTAATGATAGGTATAATCTATTAAGAGCTTTTTTCAATAAAAAATGATTTATAAGATTTTAAGTGATGTTTTTTGTCTTTCAATTTTTTGTCTTTTCAAGACAAAAGGTGAGGTTACGATCACACCTCATTTTATTATTTTCATAATTCATTTATTATTAAATTTAAAAATGATCAAAAATATCTTCTCTTTTTTTAATATATTTATTTTATTTTAATTAAAATTTATTAAAGATGTTTTTGATAATTTTTAAAATTTATAATAAATATATTGTGAAAATAATAAAATAAATTGGGAGAAAAATTTAACTCCAAAGATTAGATTAGTATGCATGAAGTAATACTACAAGCTAATAGCACTTTTGGTTTGTAATCATTTTTTAAAATGTATCATAACATACCTAAAAAAATAAATTTACTACCAATAACACTATCAAAAAAGTGTTTAGGTTGCAAATTATTTTTATATAATAACTGATTTATCATATAATTATAAATTAAATAAATAAATTTTATTATTTTAATTAATAATTATATATAGTATGAATTATTATAAAATAACTTGACATATATAAAAGAAATATTAGTTGATAATACACACGTAACTTGTTCTTTTAACAATAATCAATAATCACCTCGTCACTGAATACCCATATATAGATGCTAGCTCTTCTTTCTCTAAGTTTGAAAGGAGGCTTAATATTTTAATGTCATTTTTATTAATTGATGTATTTTTTTTAACTAATAACTATTTAATTAGTCTAAACATAGATGAGCAATAGTGATATCACTATTCAGATGCTACAACCCTGTTGTCATCTCCTATCTGGAAAAAAAAAAAAACTGACTCTCCAATGTCCAATCTCTTAAAAGATATGAATATCTATGCTCACACACGCACGCATAAAGCTCTGCTAAAAAACTTTAGCATTAATAACTACACCTTCTCCTCAGTCTCCTTCTTTTGCTTTGAACTCTAACCACCCCTTTTCCATATACTATTTTTACCATTTATAGCCACCCTTCAGGTGTGTGCTTCTGTTTCTGTAGGCCTACCTTTTTGTTTTTTACCCTTTGCTTTCAGTGCTTCTTCAAGCTCTTGTTTATATAATACATACTTCACATCCACCTCTTCATTAATCCTCATTCCCTCTACTTTCATAGCCAGCTTATTATAATCATAAATTATCACAAGTCGATCTCAAACTTTGTTCTTCTGTTTCAATTTTCAAACATGTTTGCAATAGAACAACTTCTTTCTGAGCTTATTGGAGATGATACTAATGAACAGGGTTTGCCACCAGGCTTCAGATTTCACCCTACTGATGAAGAACTCATTACTTTCTATCTTGCTTCAAAGGTCTTTAATGGTAGCTTCTCTTGTGGTGTTCAAATTGTTGAAGTTGACCTTAACAAATGTGAGCCCTGGGAGTTACCAGGTATTAATTATTTGTTTTCATTTTATCTTTCATGTGGTTCTCTCTCTCTCTTCTCTTGTTTAGAGTTAATATATAGTTTAGCAGGATGAACCCAAGCAGTAAATTTTATGATTTTCTCAAGAAAAGTAAATTACTTCGATTTTGCTAGGGTATGACATTCACATCAATTCAAAGTTAAAAAAAAAACATGTGCAAAAATATTTACTGTTTCTTATGTATTAACTAAGAGTATTTATGTTTGCATAAAAACTTCTGAAATCAGTTGTTGTGTAACAACATTTTAATGCAAAGGACTTTGTAATTAGAAACCCTAATGTTTGTTTTCTTTACAAGATTCAAACTAATTTTTTAAATTTGGGTGTTCCATGCTTATTTTTCTAAAATTTAAGTAAAATTAGTGTGCTCAGAGTGCATACACTCATATTCAAATTATGACACCCGTATTCATATTTTGTCGGTAGGACAAGAAGTAACATAGGTTTCGAACAAGAGTCACTCATGCCGATGAAAGCTTTCCCAAAAACACAAACTTAGTGCAGAAAATCTATCTATTTCTGAAAAGGCAGCTCCCTAACTTCTGACAAATCTCAATCATCTAATAAATGTGCATCTCAGAAAATTAAAAAAAACGAGCTAAACAGATATTTAATGCTAGCGATAAGCTAAAAGCTAATAATGTAATTTGTCCTTTGGCTGTTATTGTTGTTGTTTAGATATGGCTAAGATGGGTGAAAAAGAATGGTACTTATTCAGCTTAAGAGATAGGAAGTACCCAACTGGATTAAGAACCAATAGAGCTACTGGAGCTGGTTACTGGAAAGCTACGGGCAAAGATAGGGAAGTTTATAGTGCTTCTAGTGGAGCACTACTTGGTATGAAGAAAACACTTGTTTTTTACAAAGGTAGAGCTCCTAGAGGTGAAAAGACCAAATGGGTCATGCATGAGTACCGGCTTGACGGTGACTTCTCTTGCCGTCACACGTGTAAGGTAAAATCCTCTCACTTTGTCACACGTGTGCCATTGGAACTCATCCAGTATGGGAGGAGGATTTAAAAAACACACAACTCAGGCCAATCACTCTCACTTTTGTCACTTTCTACGTTGACTTTAAGTGCTTATAAAAATTTTCACTTTAATAATGGAAAAAGCTTTTCTATATGATGAGATTGATGTAACAAGCAAGCACTGTTTAGGATTCAAAAGTTGATGTATAGTACTAACTTTTAAAAGCTAACTTGGTTTTTTTCTTTGTTCTTTTTTAAAGGAGGAATGGGTTATGTGTAGAATATATCACAAAACAGGGGAAAAGAAAAACCCAATATTTCAAGGAAGAGAAAACTACCTCTTTGAAACTGTTGCTTGTGCTTCTTCACACAACACAAATTGCTTGCCTCCATTACTTGAAACCCAATCTACATTAATGGATTGTCAATCTCAAAACCCAATGCAAACATTTGAAAACCCTTTTGTTCTTACTCAACAGCAGCAAGAAAATGACGTCAAAAGCTTTATAAACCACCCTGTTATTTCCCAATCCCAACTCTTCCCAATAAATGGATTGTTTCAGTCCTCATTTTCACCCACCATCTCCAATAATTCCACAAGAACTAAAAACAACAATAACCCATCAACATCTTCATTGTCTTCATCAATACTTTTCAAGTCCCTCCTCTCACATCAAGATTATAATTCCACTAGTTCTACAAAAGAAGAAGCCACTATTCGGAGACAGTGCAAGACAGAAGTCAACTTCTCACATTTTCAAATACCATATGATTCCAGTTTTCAATCAATGGAAAAGAATCAAAGTAATCCATTTCAATATCAAAACCCATTATTGCCTTTTGATCAGATGATGATGGATTATAGTGGTGTGTTTGGGCTCTCGGCAGCAACTGTTTGCTCTGCTTCATCAGATGCTACTGTTAATGATATGTCTACTTCAATCGCTTTCAATGGGTCCGGCTATCAAATGATGTTAGATCCTCCCAGCAAACTCCCTGGTCCCTAGATGCTTAGGATTTTCTTGCAGTATTTTACCATTTAACATATGTATCAGGAATTAATATTATTCTATGATAGTTTATGCAAGCTTATGTATAGCACCTAATATTTGTCTCTTCTTATATGAATGTAGCTAACTTTATGAACCTGTCCAGCATCCATCTATATACTTATCTACGTATTTGTATTTATGAAGGGTTATGGTAGATTTTCTAGATAAATATTGGTTTATGTTTTTAGTTTTGGATGTGATGCCACTTAAATTAGTTCATTTTATTTAAAAAAAATATGCAATTTATGATGAGATGTAATTTCAGTACTGATCGTACATAATTTGAATCATTGCAGAATAGATGTCAGCTTGTAGAAATATACAAATCTCTAGTTATATGTACATTTTGTCTTATATTAGTTGTGGGAGTTAAACATGTCTATATTAATTGTGAGAGTTAAACATATACATGTTAAAATTTAGAATAATGTTTCTTACATTTTTGTTTTTTTTCTTTCGTAAGATGAGAAACTTCATCAATACAAATAGTAATTATAAATTATATAATAAGAAAAACCATCTTCTAGCACCATGAATCATTTATCAATAGTAAAAACAAACTCAAAACAAGAAAAAAACTAAAACTTAACTTATCAATTCCATCTTCGGTAGCACTTAAGCTATTATAAATCAAAAACAAAACTGTCCAGCACCAATGCTAGTAGAAACCATAGCAAGAGAGTTTCAACACCTCCTAGCATTATCCAACTAGACAAGATAAAATAAACAAGCTCAAAGCATACATACACAACACACACTACAACCATCAAGCTAGAGGACACACCCAACATATATCGATTAATAATAAGCATCTAGAATAAAACTCTCCTTATCCAAAGAAAGCTACACTTGAGTAAAAATTAAATATGACTCTCACATCCTTTGTTATTGCATCCAAAATATAAACATGAACTCTGTCCATAGTTGACCAACTTGCTCCCCTTTCCACGAACAAATGAGATCTTCATTTTTTTTGATTTTGGAAGATTCATCAAAGTTCATTCTTGCAGAACCAACGATGATTTTATTTCGCTGATTAAAAATAGAAAATAATTGAGAAAAAGGAGCAACGAGTTGTTCACAACTTGTAAACAATAACTTTTCTTCGATGTTAAGTTATATATGATATTGTATTTTATTAAATATTTTATTTCACTTATACTATACTTGTATCTGATAACTGTATTTTATATATTTATTTTTATTAATTTTAGTAATGATAATTGCTATGTTCTTTTAATATTTAGTTAATTTTTGTTAAATAAATTAATATTTTCCTTTTATGTGCTAAAAATACATTTTTAATAAAATTAAATAATTTGTATCGAAAATGTACTTAATTTCATATTTCTGTCCACAAATTTTATTTCAGAAAATATAGTTTCTTAATTAAAATTTATAAAAAATCGAAAATATAATTTAAATTAAATTTGGGCTTAATTATAATTATTAAAAGTTTAAAAATTTAATTTAAAATTAGCAAAGGGCTTAACTGTAATTTAAGAAAGTTCAAAATGTAATTTGGATTAAATTTGTGGGTCAAAATACAATTAATAGAAGTTTAATTTTCGCGCAGGAGAGATGAAGTCCACGCGCAAGATCACAATCGCCCAACATGGACCGTCCGATCAAAGACACAACGGCTTAGATTCGCGCGTGCTCATCAAATCCGACCAAAGCGAATGGGTGCAGGCTCTGCGCTTTCACGCGGATCGGCGTCCGAGTGGGGCCCACCTACCGCGCAGGCCGGCGTGCAGGGTGGGACCCACGTGTCTGACGCACGTCTGCCAAAGGGTGTTGTTCTATGCGGCTGAACCACGTGCAATCGTTCTTCCAGCGAATTAAAGTCTTCCACGTGTCCCAATTTCCCCTTGAATGAATCATAAGAGGACGCGTGGCATATATCGGTGAATGCAAAAATGCAGAATCTCGCCCTCGTTTCAGCCGTTGCCTCACGTTTCGCGCGCCCCGATTCCGTGCGACAAGTTCTGCGTGCGCCCATTCCCTTCAACGAATGAGACGTTGCCACATGTCACACTATTTGTTTCAGCGAATCAGACGCTGACATGTGGCACGCACAATGAATAAAAAAAATGCAGAAACGGCTCCTTGTCTCGCGTGAATTAAAATAAATTTTTGATTTTCGCATGACCGCGGATTTTAAGGGGAATGTCGGGGTTTTATTTTCGATACAAATTTTAACGTGTGTATGATATTTTAATATTTTTGATGTATTTTTTTAGCTATAAATAGGTGATATTATGTTAGGTTTTAGAAGTTTTTTTTTGTTTAGAATTTTTGTGGTATTAGGGGTTGGACTGCAGAACACGCAGAAGCCATTTTTTGGCTTTTGTTGTATTCTGTGTGTGCCAAATATATCGTTTCATGATGTTTTAATTTTCCTTCTTCTTCCTTTAATTTTTTAGTATCTATTGTAATTTTTATTTTAATTTAATGAAGTAATTTAATTTTTCTAGGGTTGCATTTGATCTAAATTTATGAAGCTTTGATTTTAACTATTTTTGATAGATTTATAAGACGTTCGATTTGTTCGTTCTATTTTGTGCTTAATGCTTTTTGATTATTTACGAATCTTATCAAAACGATTTGTGGCATAAAAATAAACTTGAGAAAGGCATTTTTGTGTATATTGCTCGTAAATAGAATGACATGTATGATGAAGGATAGGAATATACCCTAATTGTACGTGTGGTCATTTGAAAACTTAAAACTTAATGAATCTTATTAAATTTAATTCTCATAGAGATATAGTGAATTAATTTAACGAGGTGTGTTTGTACGGAGCTAAGAAGAAATGTATGAATAAAAAAGAAGTTTTCGGTTGACAAATTAAATGTACTAAAAAATATAAATCAAAAGAAGATAATATGATTGGAGTGGATTAGTTTGGTGAAAAATTGCAATCCTAGAGTTCTCTTATTTTATTTTTAAAACTTTTCTTAATCAACGATTGTTTTGGATAAAATTAGAGAGACACAATTTTAGTACTCAACAAACTATAGTAACAAATCCTCGTGGGAACGATACTCTACTTACAAATCTTTATTACTTGTAACCGTGTATACTTGCACGATTTCTGTGTGTTGCAAAACACGCAACAGTATCGTTTGATCAGATCTCTGATGTTTGATATGAAGATATGTCAGAAGTTGATATTGATTGATCAAATTTGTGGTAGTTAAGCGGGTCTTAAGAAATTTTCAAACTTTCTTGGCAGTGTCAAAACATTCAAATTCACTATGGATGTAGAGTAGAGTGATGTTATGGAATCAGATAATAATTTGATGATGTTTACTCTCCCAATCTTCAAGATGACCAACAAATAAGGAGTTAGTTTCAATAGTTTCTTTTATGAGTATAGAGATATATCACCAGTTATGAGATATCATAGCTTACGTCCTTTTAAGAAATTCTTCATTGTTTTTGCCCAGACTAAGTAGTTAGTATTATCAAGGTGATAAATATTGGTTCGAGGACATCATTTCAATTCATTTTAAAGGAATAATAGATGAAATATAGAGGAATAGTATAAAGGAGTTTAGATAGGTCAAAAATAGCTTTAAAATGGAAACAGAAGTAAAAAACAAACCAAAAATCGATCTGAATCGGTGGAGAACCAACCGAGATGGTGATGAACTGGAGCTGTGAAGAGAAAAAAAATATTCTGACAAACTAGGTTTGGTGAATCGTGTCAAGGTTTGGCTAGAGTACGTGTCGGAGAGGATTCAGAATAGGTTGGGCCTGAGAGTGGGTTGACGCATGGATTCTGGGAATATATTTTTTGGGTGGCAGATGAAGGCACGCCATGTGTTATTTTGGTTTGATTTTAGTGACTTTGAAATTTTTTGGATGAGAGGATTCTGATTATGGTATCACTAAGTGATAGATGGTTGGATCTACTGCCCCATTCCACGGCCTCATAGTAAGGATCCCACAAATAACACATACATATTGTATTCAGAAATTGGAATAGCAACATATTAGATGAACTAGGGTAAAATCTAGGAAAGAAATTGGGATAGCGACATATCAAATGAACTAGGGTAAAATCCAAGAAGAAAATGACATAATTGTACTATTTGGAAAGAAAAATGGCGATATCAAGATATCAAGATGAAGGAGAAGTGAAATCGAAATTCAAGCATTTAAGAAAAACTAAATTCCACATTGGCATGGGTTTCTAAGTTGGTATCAGAACTAGGCTCTTGGCTTCCTCGTACTCCCATCGGCACTCGTGCCGTAAATCTGGACCGTGCCATAAATCCGGACTCTAGCCGATGTGGATGGGGGATGTTAAGTCCCACATTGGCTAAGAGTAAAGCAGCAGTGCTCCTTATAAGTCTGGGCAATCCTTTAACTCATAAGCTGGCTTTTGGGTTCAGAGTTAGGCTTGGGTTTCTAAGATGGTATCAGAGCTAGGCTCTTGGCTTCCTCGTACTCCCATCGGCCCTCGTGCCGTAAATCCGGACCGTGCCGTAAATCCGGACTCTAGTCGATGTGGAGGGGGATGTTAAGTCCCACATTGGCTAAGAGTAAGGCAGCAGTGCTCCTTATAAGTCTGGGCAATCCTCTAACTCATAAGCTGGCTTTTGGGTTCAGAGTTAGGCCTGGGTTTCTAAGATGGTATCAGAGCTAGGCTCTTGGCTTCCTCGTACTCCCATCGGCCCTCGTGCCGTAAATCCGGACCGTGCCGTAAATCCGGACTCTAGCCGATGTGGAGGGGGGATGTTAAGTCCCACATTGGCTAAGAGTAAGGCAACAATGCTCCTTATAAGTCTGGGCAATCCTCTAACTCATAAGCTGGCTTTTGGGTTCAGAGTTAGGCCTGGGTTTCTAAGACCACGATCAACTAAATTGAAATTGATTAGCAGAAGAAAGAAAAAAAAAGTAACGATACTAGTATTAATACTGGAAGAAGTAATTAGAGAGACAAGAGGAGCTCTTCGGGAAATCCAGATCATGATTGAGAAGCAGCACACTAGGGGGTGAGTCGCCTGTGGAAGAGGCAACGGTGGCATGACTAGTTGCGATGGCCGATGGGTACTTGGTTGCTGTGAATCGCGAAGGTTGATGAGTACTGGTCAGTGAGTGCCTCGAGCTTTTTATTCTTTAAGCAATGGGTAGTTATATGATTTGGAAAGAAAAGTGGGGAAAAAGACTACTCACGTAGAAAGTAGTGCCATAAAAATGTTATGGATTTGGTATAATGTTTCTTACACTAGATGCATATACATGTCATACATTTTAGTTTTTTTATTAATAAATAGTCCTACAATTAAGAACGAGTAAACTTTTATTTTCGAGGAAACAAATTAAAAAATAAAAAAATACAAAATACAAAATACAAAACAAATAAGATAAATAAAACTTAATTATTTAATTTTTTTCCAATAAATACCATTTTAAATAACATTTATAATTGTATACTTATACATATACATTGGATGGATTTAAACTCGTGCCTTAACAACGTTAACAAAGAACGTATATTATTACCTAACAAAATAATAAGAGAATACTTAAATAGAGTGAATTTGAGCTCATTCTACATGCATGAACGTATACAAAACATTTATTTAAGAAAATAAAAAAAAAACATAAATTTTATATTAAATGATCCAAATTTTATGTACATAATGCTTGATACTCACTAATTTTAATTAATACGTGGTTTGAGATGATATAAAAGAGACAAAAAAAAATTTAAGTTGTGTACGTATAATTAGAATTGTGTTTTGTTATAAACTACTTAGAGGTTTATAAAATATATGAAAGAGTCTACGATCATGTACACAAAAAAGTAAGAAGATGCAGATTCCTTATAAATTCAACCCTAACTTATATAAATAAAAAAAACACTTTAATAGATTGCAAAGTATAAACAATAATAATATAATATCATTTAAACATATAATTTATCACAACATATATTATAAATATTCAATAGAAAGTATGAAAAATGTAAAATATTTTTAATTAGAGTTTAAGTTATAATATGTTATAACATACACACCTTAAACTCGGATTGTATTAGCTCAACAATTAATCATGCATAACAAGCGATGTAACAAGATAAACTCTTATAGAGATTGTATTTATGTGGTAACGTCCTCGGGTTGCTTAAGATAACTACTCAGTAGCAAACCATCCATAAAACAATAAAATAATTACAACTCTAAAAGAAATAAAACCATGAATAACTCTATCAATTGAGACCTTTATCCAAATTGTCTATTGCTGCTTTCGAAACAACCTAGTTTGACATACAAATTTGGCTCTTTTCCAAAGCCAACACCACCTAATGTGGTGCGATTAGTAATCACAAAACAGTAATGTGAAATGTATAAAACTAGAAACCTTGAGGATCACGCTAAATCTCAAGGCACCAAAGAACACCTATCCTCCATTGATCTCAAATCGTGTACTGGAGACAAACAGTCAAATCACATATATACATAGTTTACAATTTGATCATTAAGCTCAATAATTGATCCATACTCAAGTGTAAGCTCTTTAAAAGGATTTAAGAAATAGATATAATTCTCAGTGCGAATTTTGACAGAGATTTGGTACTAAAATCAATAGGTAACGAAAAGAGATAAGTGAGAGGTATTTATAAAACACGACCAGCCACCTAGTCATGGACCTTGCCAACCACATTATCAAAAAGTGGTGGCAAGGTGCTAAAAAATAACATTTTTTCATTCCAACAATTACCCAGTAATATCCATAAATACCCGTATCAAAATAGAGCCAAATATTGTCACTCATGGCTTAGCATGCATACTAAACAACTAACCTCATAGTGTGTGAAAAAAATATATTTTTAAACACAGTGTTCCCAACTATGTATGTGTGTTTATTATTGATCTATAGTACCTAACCTTGCACAAAAGAAGACAAAAAACTTTGTAGAAACAAATAGATATCAAGTTTTGTACATAAGAAGCCAACACATAGATACAAAGTACAATATGACTTACATTTTCCCCCTTTGGCTTTCCATGTCAAAATACTGCACAACTAATTACATAATCATATATGTCATGAGATGATCATGAAGATGACCTAAAGATGTTTGTTCACATAACAAAACATTGACACACACTTAAACTTGAAAAACACATCTAAACTAGTTGCATTCAACTTGTGTGTTCCATCAATCTTCATATATCAACTCATCCACTCTGTCACTCTAAAAACACGAGGGTTTTAGCACCACAGCACACATGAAGCTCAAAGACTTCAATCTATACATATAGCCTACATACATGAAACAAACACATAGGTAAATCATGTACATAATACACATACTATAATGTTATGTCAACATAGGTAAACGCTAATAGGTAGATCATATACATAATACACAAATCTCCCCAACTTCATGCAACACTTTTCCTAAGTATATGCAAGTCAGGCATAAGATGTAGGGGAATCATGGCAAAAACACATAGTTGTGCACATAAACTTATCTCTTTTTTTGACGCAGAAAGTCAAACAAAGATCCCTATACGAGGGAAAAGCATACAAATATGCAATAATTTTAATAATCATGCAACACTATAGAAAGGATTAAAATGGATAAACAAATATAACAATCCAAAGCATAAATCAAGGAACAACATCAAACTCATACTCATTAAAAAAAATTATTTTACAAAAATAATTTCATAAGAAACTAAAGCAAAAGGACAAAAATTGAGTTCAACTCTCTCCATTTCCCTTTATAGCATCATCATCCTTATGAACACTACTAGGAGAAGACGGTCCAATATCTAATGAGGTAGAAAATGGTGTAGTAATTTATGGATTGAGAATGTTATTTGCAAATTGTTTAGAGAAATGGTTAATCTTATAAGGGATATTGAACTCATCTCCTCTATATATATTAAACAAAGGGTATAATGACCCAAGAGATGAAGCACTAGAGTAGGAAGGCCTAGTTGGGTAGGATGAGGTCTGACTAAGGTAAAAGAAATCGATGAACCATGAAAAGGTGGTAAAAGAAGATGATAAGAAGTTGCAACACCATGAGTAAAGGCATGATAACGATGCATATTGACGACATTCTTGCTCCTATTTTGTAACTCCTAAAAAACATTAGCTAAAAGTCGAATAGACTCATCAATTAAAGGATAAAATTGGAAGGAGTAAAATAAACAAGAATGGATTCACAACGTGTAGGCTGAGCAGCGTTAATAAAAGATTAGGAAAGAGAGGTAACAGATAACATTGAGACCCATAACTATTAGAAAGAACAGTGAAAGAGAGAACATACATGCTCAAAAAATTAAAAGAAATGCTATGGAAAATAATAGAACTTCACTTGGAAATCAAAGAGGGATAGTGGAGTATAGAAGAAGGTGGAGCAATAGTATGAAAAAATAGTTATATAGATGATACCAACAAGATCTATATGATCACTATTTAGAATTGCATAGAGGATGCATCCTCGACATGGAGGGATAATATGCAGATAAGAATGGGGTTGACTAACAACATTAATAACAATATTAAGTGAAAGACCTATGGTAGAAGTGTTAATAACAAGGGCATTACTAACATACGTGTGGTTAGTCCTGGCCAATTGGATCTCGCCATCTCAATATTGTTGCGAGAATTCACATACCAAATTCCTAAAGGTATAAGAAAGCAATATTTTCAAATTCAAAAGGGATGACAAGAAAATATGGAAATTGAACATCAAGAAGATATAATAAATTACGAATATCATCTCAAGATTCTAAATCCTCTAAGGAAAAAAGAGGTAGTGAAACTAGTAGTAGAAATAGAAGTAAGGGTAGCGTAAAAATTCCTAACAAACTCGTCATTATGTGAATAATTTAGAGAATATAGAGAAAGCCAAGAAAAGTAAGCAAATATTTCCTCTATTTTAGGAAAGACATTGATATTGACAAGACACTCTATAAGAATAGGAACTCTATAAGAATGGGCACACTATAAGAAGGATTAGCAGACTCAAACTACTTTGACTTCTTACCATTTCTTATACGTTTTAAGATCATATTTGGAAAAAATTAGAAGGTGCGATTTACTGGTAAAGCGAAAAGAGAAGGAATTATTTATAGGTATTAAGAAAGTAGGCACTAGGGGGTTCAATATATAGGAAAAGAGCACCTTGTTGCATACCTCACCAACCCTTTTATTGGAGTGCTTCGTGAGGTGCCATGGCGAGGTTGTGGCGAGCTATATGGTGAGGTATATGATGAGGTGTATTTCTCAATACTAGAAAAATTCAGCAAAAATAACCATTACACTTAATGTAAAAATCCATATGGCAATCAATCATAATGCATTCAAATAAGGGTATTACTAAATTTTTGATAACATGTACTGTGTGTTATTCTAAACTTGTTTACTATATATGCCATCAAGATATGCTTATACGAATCAAGTAAATAAAAATATGGACTTAATGTAAGTGCCAAAATAGAATAAATCAATAGGTCTTTTAGAGCTTGTAATTATAGGTTGAGGTATGTAAAAGAGAGATGACATTTAGGCTCAAACACACTTTCATCTATCAAAAAATAATCTAATAAGTTCATGTACATGACAATTATGCCCTTAAACATAAGTTTTTTTCTCTTTACTTCTCAAAATTCATTCATAAACATAGTTATCGTGAGAATTGTACATCAAATTCAATAACTTATAAACCCTCATTTTTTTATTTTTTTAACATCATCATTCTTTTCATTCCTTTATTTTTTATTTTTTAATTAAATCCAAGAAAGTAACACAAACAAACTTAGGACATACATGCTTAACAAAGTGTGCACAAGATAAGAGAGATAAAGCATTTAGGCTAGGTGTAAAAGGTGAAATGAAAAGAAGGATTAACATATAGGCTTAAAGAGGGGTAAAAAAGGACATAAATAATAAGAGTGGCTTGAAAGGTTTAAACGATTCGAAGAAGGCCTAAATCATCTCTCTATCTAAATTACACCTAGGATTTTACTTCAACAGACACTAAAGTGAGTTCTGGAGCTTGTTAGAGACATACGAATCATTAAAACATGAAATCCACATAAACTTCTCAATATTCATTCAAATTCACAAAATAATGACATGTATATAAAAAAATTCATTTAAAATAAAATACAAGAATTAAGTCACACATACACTTAAGGAAGACACATGTCAAAACAATCATACTTCAATTCAAGTTAAAAGTATTTCAACCATAAACATAATTGGTCCTTCCAAAAGGTTTATTTCACATACAATATGTTTGCTGGGCAGAAAAAATTGCAAGGTTATTCCAGAAAGAGAGAGAAATGAGAAAAAGAGAGTGCCAACATGAAAATACAATATTTTTTTTTTATTTTTATTAAAGTAGTAAAGGAAGACAAATTAGCACAAAAGTCACACAAAGAAAGAGTACATTTATAAGAGAGAAAAAAAATGCACAGATTAACCCTATATAGATTACCCAAAAGTAGTGATCAAACAACATCCCTTTATCTAAAGAATTTGTGAGGCACAACTGATTTAGGAAATAGTCTTTGTGTTATGTGAGCATACAAAATATATGGTACTTAAGGTTTATTTTAGGTATTATTTTTGGAAAATCTTGTTGAGTTATCTATACAAACTAGGCCAATGGACTTTTTGAAGCTGACTTACTTCTTTTCATACTATATCTAAGGTGCATAATGTAACTTGCTTAAAGATGCTCAGAAAGCCACAGTAGCTACATCAAGTCATAAAATATGAGGGTGAATGAGGTGGAGAACTCTGAGATGTACTTCTTATATATCTAGAATATTTCCTAGCAAAGTGGCCAACAGTGCCACAAAGATAACAAACAAGAACAATGGAGTTAGAGAATCTGGGTCATTGACACCAAGAAGTAGTAGAAGATGAAGAAGAAGCACTCACATCAACTTTCACACAAGGATGAGAAGTCAATTTCTCATAGTGTGGTCTCAAATCCCTATGTTCACCACAATGGTGATAAGTAGGAATAACAATAGGTAGAGATAGTAGACCATTACTAGAGAGACATAAAGTGCTAGTCTTAGGTGAAGGGTTCACCTAGTTAGAGGAATCTAGTTGAAGAGACATAACATATTTACTCTTTGGTTAGTGGAATTAGACTTCAACCTTATATCCTAATTTGAAGCTTTGAAAAACTTAGTAAAACTCATTTTAGATGTTGAAACCCCTTCATTGTAACCATACCCATGATTGTCACTAAACATCTTTGTGTTTCTAAGGATTTTGTTTAAGTTTTTAGAGCCATTTATCATTTTGTTCAAGCTAGTTCCTTCTCACTAACACTCACCTTGTCTTTCAAGGCTTTAATCAACTCTTCCTTTTCGTTAAGGAAGGTTTCAAGATACGTTGCTGAATTATTCAAAATCCTATATTTTTCATTTAGTTGCTCAATATTAGCTTCCTTTTTGTTAAGTGAGTAAGCGAGATATTCCTTTGCACTCTCAAGAACTATAATTTGCTTCTTCAATAATTCAATCTCAACATTCTGATTAGAAGAAGGATCAAGTATAACAAACAAATGTGTAACTTTACCCAAGTTGAGAACCTTAATTTGTTCCTCAAGATTCTTCACCTTTTCATGATTTGCATTAAATTTCTCAAGCAAATCAAAATATATTTTTTGAATGACCTCACAGTTTTTGGTGAGATCAAGTTGTTGACCATCAACATTCAACAGAGGACTTCTTTTCCTTTAGATTTTTCTTCAATACGTATATCTCGTTATTTTTTTGTTAATGCCTTTTTCTTTGCTTTTTCAAATATGATATGCTCTAATAGGAGTGAATTGTAAGAGTCAAACAATTCATCTTGCTTGTCATCATCATCCTTAACTTCAGTTATGACCTTTTGAACATCTAAGGTAGCAATCAAAGCATTAATGACACTACTCGAAGCAACGAAGGCTAGAAAATTAGTGTCATCCACATCATTATTATTAGAACTATATGAAATAGTAACCTCAGCTTTTCTAGCATGCTTCTTCATATATTTTTGTTTTCGAAAAAAACTGGCAGCAATGTTTCCAGGCTCTCCATATTCGAAGAACCTGATCTTGTTCAAATGGCCTTTACTAGGCTTCTCGGATTCATTATC
This sequence comes from Hippophae rhamnoides, assembly GCA_033030585.1. Classification (NCBI taxonomy): domain Eukaryota; kingdom Viridiplantae; phylum Streptophyta; class Magnoliopsida; order Rosales; family Elaeagnaceae; genus Hippophae; species Hippophae rhamnoides. Next base: position 20,314,435 of record CM065435.1, read on the forward strand.
TAAGTCTTTATCAGCTTTTAAGATTTTGAGGCTTTAGAGCTTGAAGTATCTCTTCCAGTACTCCTAGAAGATGGTTTCTTCATTTTTAAGAATCTAGTGAATCTTTAAGCAAGGAAAGCCATTTCTTCCTTATTGGGATCAGAGTCATCATTACAACTAACCATGGTATAAACATTTAACATGAAACTTAGATAACAGACTGGTAATGATATTTTCAATCTATTTTTCTTTGCTAATGGTTCTACCTAAGTTGTATGAACAATTGACAATGTTTGAGAATCGTGCATAAAATTATCAAAAGTCTCATCTTCTTGCATGATGCACAACTTAAAGTCTCTATTTAATATTAGATTCTCTACCTCTTAACAATAGACGTACCTTCATGAGTAGTCCCAAGAATATCCTAAGCTTGTTTTACATTGTACAACTCTGAATCCTTCTATACTTATTAGGCGTCACAACCTTGATGATAACATACAAACCTTTAATTTTCCATTCGAACCCTTTAGATTCTTCCTTAGTCCATTCAATCACTAGTTTTGGAATCACAATATTATTAGGTAAGGCTTTGGTTGGATACATCAAGCCATTCTTAACAAAAAACCACACACAGTCTCCTTAGGATCAAAAGAAGGCCCTCATTTGTGATTTTCAATAGGTGTAGTTTATCCCATTGAAGAATGGATGTCTAAATACCTTATCTCTTTCTCTAGAATCCATTGGAGAGAATTTGTGTGTATGAAAAATGAGTTAATAGAATAAACACAAAAGCATTTAAGCCCAAAAAAGGGTGCATATGCTTTGATACCAATTGAAATAATCCAAGACCCAGTAGTACACTATAAGGGTAAGAATATATAGAATCCTTATGGACTCAACCTTAAATTTCATAAATAGAAAATAAAACACTTAAATAGACTGCACAACAAAAGCAGTAATAATATAACTTTTCATAACATATATTATAAATATTCAACAGAAAGCAAAACAACTCTAAACGCTTTCTAATTATAATTTAAGTTATAATATATTGTAACACACATACCTTAAACTCAGATTATACTAGCTCAACAATAGATCATGCATAATAAGTGATGTAGCGAGGTAAACCCATATAGAGACTATATTTATACGGTAACATCCTCGGGTTGGTTAAAGCAAACACTTAGTAGCAAATTATTTACTAAACAATAAAATAGTTAAAACTCCAAAAGAAATAAAACCACCAATATCTCTATCAGTTGTACCTCTATCCAAAGTGACCTGATTTGACACACGAGCGTGAATCTCCTCTAAAACTAACACCACATAGTATGATGTGATGAGTAACAACATATTAGTAACATGAAATATATTGAATGAGAAACCTTTAGGATCACTCTCAATTTCAAGGCACCAAAGGACACATTATCCTCCACATATATCAAATTGCATACGGAATACAAATAATCAAACCACGTATGCACATAGTCTACGATTTGATCATTAAGTTCAATAATTAACCCATATTCAAATATAAGCTCTCTAAAATGATTTAAGAAACATATATAATTTTTAGTGTGAATTTTAGTAGTATTTTGGCACTAAAATCAATGGGTAAAGAAAAGAGAAAGGTGAGAGGTATTTATAGAACATAGCCAGCTACCTTGCCAAAAGGTGATGGTGGGAGATGGTGGCAAGGTGGTGGCAAGGTGCTAAAAATACATTTTTGTTCTAAAGATTGTTGAGTAATATCCATAAATACTTGTATTAGAACTGAATCAAAAATCGTCACTTATGGCCTAGCATGCATACTAAACATCCAATCCTGTGGTGTGTAAAAAACATGCTTTCAACCATAGTATTCTTGACTATGTGTTGTGTATTACTAATCTACAGTACTCAACCTTACACAGAGGAATATAAAATACTGAGTAAAAATAAATAGATACTGTATTTTATACACGAAAAACCAATACACAGATATAGAGTAGAACAAGACTTACAATATATTATAAATGAAATATATGAATTTAATCTTATATCATTTATTTAAATTTATATTGTAGAGAAATATGTTTTTTTTAATAAAAAATATTATATGAGTTGTTTAATATATATATAATACTTACAATTTAATTACAATAGGAGGGATCAAGTGTCTTTTTTTATCTCTCAAAATGTCAAAAATCTTATACTAGTAAAAATATTTTTCGAGCTAGGAGATGCTTTTGCAAGGGTCGTGGCTCACCTCAATCCCCCTTTAACTGCCCTATCCACATCTTCAACTTACGTTCTATCAATAACTTACATCTCTAATGCATACAATAAATTTATGCACAAATCTTATCACTTAATTTGAAATCAAGAGTGAATTTACGTTATCATGGTTTATTATGATTGATCATGGTATTTGGTTTTGCCTAATAATTTTAGGGAATGAAAAAAAAAATAGTTTTAGAGAATGAACTAGGGATGAGCCACGGACAGGTCTTTAATAGGCTTAGATGATGCATAAATTTACGAAAGTGTAATAATATAGGATAGAGTGAAAAGCTAAAAGAAATTAAAATTGTTGATTTGTCATGAATCAAAGTGACGATGTCATGACAAAGGCTTGGCTTCATTGGGGCAATACACTCACTATTCATGCATGGGTTAAATTACTATCTTTTTGCTTGCTGACTTCTTCTGCACGCATTTGATCGTTTTTCTTTTCTTCTTATTATGTTACGAGCATGCATTAGATAACTAGTTTTGATAGGTAGAATGAGATATAACATTGGTTGCTTGAGATTGAGTGAAATATCTGATTAATTCGAAGAGATCAAATTTAAATGAACTTTTAACTGGTTTAATCAGTTTCGATTTCATATTAAAACTTTACGATTTGCTTCAGATTATATTCAAATTGACTTGAAACATGTGGTTATGATCTGATCTTGAAACGTGTGGTTATTAAAAGATTTATTTACTTTTCATAAATCAGTTTTTTTTTCTCTCAAGAAAGAAGGCATTTCATTGAATAACCAAACAAGTACAAAGCTCAAACTAAACAAACATGACAAGACACTGCAATAAATAAATAAAAACATAGCATGACTTCATCTTCAACAGCATAACAGCTGCCCTAGAAGTCAAAAACCACCATTTCTAGCCCCAAAGCTAGTATCAAGCATGCATAGGGGAGAAACCAAAAGCTCATCAGCTATCCAGGTAGCAAAGAGCAAGATTATATCCCAAAACACACATACCCCATGCAACAATCACAAAACTAAAATACAAGCTCAGTCTACCATCAAATCCAACAGACTAATGGCTCTAAGACAAACAGAGCCATAGACTACAACAACAAAAGTATCAAAAACTAGAAACAATAATCAATAAAAGACCAAAACAAAAAAGGTAAAACACTGCTTATTCAAAATCAGGCAGAAACAGGAAAAGCATCAGCAAACAAACCATATCACCACCAAACTTGATTAGCCAACCAAAGCAGCAATTGTTTTTTTGTCCATATCATCAGTAACATCCTCCTCAGAACATGCCTTAGTTTCTTGCTAAACAAAATCACGCTGAAGGTTATTGAGATAAGTCACCTCCTCTAAGTAATGTCTCGGTCTTTTCCCAGCCTTGATACACCGACTTTCACCTATCTTCGTAGTAGGTTTACCCTTGCTATTACTAGAAAGACTATTTTTCTTACCCCTACTATCGATCCTTACACTAGGTTTTCTCCTTTCCAAAGTACAACCAGGGCCAAGCACAAACCTTCCACCTCATTTTTCATCAATCCTCCATTTTTGACATGCTGATAGACCTTCAATTCCATATCAACGCCTAACTACTCTCTATATTGAGCATACTTACCTCCAAATTTAATACACTAGTAATAACATCACAAAAACGGCTCTAATGAGTAATCTTACCACAATGATAGCAGAAGCTAGTGAGCCTTTTATATTTGAATTCAATCTAAACATAACCAGCTCGAAATGGTATCCCAGTACCTGGTACAAGTGCTTTAGCAAATTCAGGAAAAAGAAGAAGAAGCAAAACATGAACTCGTACGGACTTCAAAGACCCACAAAAGATCGAGAAGTTATCAATCTCCAGCACAACACTTACAAAGCTCACTATCCTCCTAATAATTGCATCAGATCACCAAGCCACTAGAAAATCACGAATTTGAATCCAAATTGGAGTGGAATCAAATGTGAGACTGGATGGAGACGTACTTGAAGTGAGCTCTACCATAATAAGACAATTATCAAAATTCTAGGAGGCCTGCCTTTAGCACAAACTCTAGCTCAGCTTGCGTCTTCAAAGTAGAATATGAAGGTGCTTCGATCCGCCAATTTCAAGCCCAATCCACCATTCTTTGTCCAGTTCTTCCTCTGATGAACACGGAGAAGAAAATAAAAAAATTAGATGCACTCTCATTAATTATATTTAATTTTTGTGGTTGTAATATTACTTATAGATAAGTAATATTTTTACCTCTCATTTTGTACCCATTAATTTTATTAGTAAAATAAATAAATTTAAGAGTTTGTCTCGTGAACGTAACCCAAATTATAGAGTAAACTACATTAAATTATCGTTATCATTATTTTACTTTGTTGAATTTATTTTATTTTTACCCGTTGTGTCTTAACAATTGGTATTAGAGTTGATCTAGTAAAATTCTTAGTATGCTCTATGGTTGTAGCATAGACTGATTTAACACATCAGAAAAAGATTTTATTAGGTCCAAGGTGTATTTATTTGCAGGAAAAGAAACACAACAAAAAAAATATCAAGCCAAAAGATAGATATTGAGAAATTTAATAGCAATAACAATTTATCTTTATGGCAAAGGAGGATGAATGATATTCTCATTCAACAGAAGGTTTAGAAGGCGTTGCTGGGGAAAGAAAAGAAAGCAGTAACCATCATTGAGGAACGATGGGAGGAGGTAGATGAGATTGCAACTAATACAATCTATCTAAATCTCTTAGATAATGTCTTGTAAAATATTGAATAAAAAAATTGTAAGACTACAAAAGAAAAACATGAGAGAGTCTAGAAAACATGTACATGTCAAAAAACCTTGCTAATAAATTGTATTTGTGAAAGAAGCTATATTAGAAAGGAAGGAAGATAATGTGAACATGATGCAACACGTTAGCGATTTCAACAACAAGATTTCTCACTTAGCAAGATTCAATGTGAGTTTCAACGATGAAGAGAAAGTTGTGATGTTGCTGGCATCACTACCCTAATCATATAATCACCTCACAACAACTCTAACTTATGCGAAAGACATGATGAAGTTTAAGGTTGTTGTAGAAGCCCTGTTATCATATGAGAAACAGAACAGAGAGAGATTCAAAAGCACAAGCACTTATTATATAGTCCAGAGGAAGTAGACAATACACAGAATAGAAACCCAAAGGCAAGAGCAGAGGAAAATCAAACAAATATCCCAATGTTGAATGCCATCACTGTAAGAGGAAGGGTCATATCAAGAAATTTTTCCGGGTGTTCAAGAAGGAATAAGAAATGAACAAAGGCAAAGTAGAGAAGAAAGATGATGGCAGTGATGATGAGCAAAAAATACCATAGACGAGTTCAATATCGTTTATGATGAAGATTTTTTCAATCTTGCATCAGACGAGACCAATTGGGTGATTGATAATGGTGCTACAATTCATGCTATATCGCGTAGAGAATTTTTCTCATCATACACACCTGGAAGTTTTGGTATTGTTGGAATGGGAAATGAAGGCTTGTTAAAGGTTATTGGCAGAGGAGATGTTTGCTTGGAAACAAAGAATGGAACCAAACTATTTTCTGAAGGATGTTAGGCATATTCCAGGTATGCATTTGAATTTGATCTATGTACGCAAACTTACAAATGAATGATATTGTAGCTTTTTCATTTATGACAAATGGAAACTTACAAAAGGCTTTTTAGTAGTGGCTAGAGGTGAGAAGAATACAAGTCTGTATATATTGCAAGTAAAGCTCTTCACCGAAAAAGTAAATTTTATAGGGAAAGACAGTGCAGTTGAATTATGGCATAAGAGATTTAGTCATATGGATGAAAAAAGTATGAAAAGTCTAGCTAGGAAGAAGGTACTGTCCGAAATGAATAAAATACATTTGGAGAAATGTGTTGATTGTCTAGCAGGAAAGAAAAATAGAGTTGCTTTCAAGAGTTCCCATCCTTCCAGAATGAATAATATTTTAGATCTGATTCATTCATATTTGTGTAGACCAATACCAAATTCATATAGTGGTGCTCAATACTTTGTGATTTTCATTGATGGTCATTCAAGGAAGACGTGGATATATCTTTTGAAGACAAAAGATCAAGTGATAGATGTGTTCAAATAATTTCATGCCTCTGTCGAAAGGTAGAATGGGAAGAAGCTAAAAGGCATTCAGATAGACAATGGTGGAGAATACATAGGACCTTTTCATACTTATTGTAAAAAGCATGGTATTCTACATCAAATGTCACCTACAAAGACATTGTAGTTGAATGGCTTAGTTGAGAGGATGAACATAACTTTGATGGAGAGAGTCAGATGTCTACTCTCATATGAAAAGTTGCCTAAAAATTTCTAGGGTGAAGCCATACTCATAGTTGCACATGTGTTGAATCTTTCACCCTATACTCCTCTCACGATGGATGTTTTAAATAAAGTGTGGTCAAGAAAAGATATTTCCTATGATCATCTACGGGTGTTTAGATGTAAATAATTTGTTCATATCCCCAAGGATGATAGATCCAAACTTGATGCCAAGACAAAACAATATATTTTTATTGGCTATGGTCAAGAGAAATTTGGCTATAGATTTTATGATTCAGTTGCAAATAGATTTGTCAAGAATGGTGATGATGTATTTATTGAAGATGAGACTATGAAAGATATTATCAAAATGAAGAAAGATGTTCCTAATTACAATGATGACTCATCAGATTTGAAATTAATTCCTCCAACATTAATGCCAAGACAAGTTAAAGATGAAGACCAGGTTTATCCACCTTATGAAGATAATGCTCCTATAGAAGTTGTTTCTGAAGATGAGGGAGATGATGATGTTCATTATCTAGCACCAACACCTACGACTTCCTCTATTTCACTGAGAAGAAATGATAGAATGAGACAATCCTCTACCACATATCCTCAATATAAGTATGTAACTTTCACTGATAGGGGAGAACCTGAGAGTTATAAATAAGCCATGGATGATGAATCCAAACAAAAATGGATTAAAGCCATGCAAGATGAGATAAAGTCCTTGCATGAGAACAAAAATTTTGAGCTGATGAAGCTGCCTAAAGGGAAGAAAGCTTTGAAAAGTAAATGAGTATTTAGGGTAAAGCATGAAGAACACAGTTCCAGTCCATGATATAAGGCCAGACTAGTTGTCAAGGGATTCAGCCAAAGAAAATGAGTTGACTTTGATGAGATTTTCTCACCATTTATGAAAATGACATTCATATGTACTATGTTGTGGTTAACAACAAGTCTTGACCTAGAGGTTGGGAAAATGGATGTCAAAACTGCCTTCTTACTTGGTGACTTGGAAGAAGAGATATACATGGAACAACCAGAAGGTTTCAAACAAAAAGGAAAAGAGGATTATGTTTAAAATTGAAGAAAAGCCTTTATGGCTTAAAACAAGCACATAGATAATGATAGAAGAAGTTTGAGTCTGTTATGAGGGAGCAAGGCTACAAAAATACTACTTCTAACCATTGCGTTTTTGTGTAGAAATTCTCTGATGATGATTTCATTATTCTTTTGTTCTATGTGGATGATATATTGATTGTTAGCCAAAATATTTCCAGAATCAACAACTTAAAAAAGCAATTGAGTAAGTCATTTTCCATGAAAGAATTGGGGCCAACAAAGCAGATTCTTGACATGAGTATTTTTAGAGACAGAGGCACCAAGAAATTATGGTTATCACAGGAGAAGTACATTGAGAAAGTAATTTAGATATTTCATATGGACAAGGCTAAAGTGATTAGTTGTCCTATTGCTAATCACTTTAAGCTAAGTTCTAAGTGGAACCCTTTTACAGATAAAGAGAAGGAAGAGATGGAAAAGATTCTATATGCTCCAGTAGTTGAAAGTCTGATGTATTCCATGGTTTATGCACAGCCATTTATTGCTTATACAGTTGAAGTTGTGAGTAGATTCCTTTCAAATCTTAGAAATGAACATTGTGTTGTAGTGAAATGGATTTTCACGTATCTTTGAGGATCTTCCAAAATATGCCTATGTTTTGGAAATGACAAACTTGTGTGAGTTGGATATATAGATGCAGACATGACTAGCGATATGGATTCTAGAAAATCCACTTCAAGTTACCTAATTACATTTGCACGGGGAGTTGTGTCATGGTAGTCAAAGTTACAAAAATGTGTTACATTGTTCACTACAGAAGTAGAGTTTATAGTAGAAATGGAAGCATGTAAAGAGTTTCTATAGATGAAAAATTTCTTGAAAGAACTTGGGTTGCAGCAAGACAGTTACGAGTTATTTTGTGATAGTTATAGTGCTATCCACCTTGTAAAGAATGCCTCCTTTCATTCGAGATCAAAACATATTGATGTGAGATATCACTAGATTAGAGATGTAATAGAGAGGAAGTTACTACAGCTTGAGAAGATCCATATAGAGGAAAATGGATTAGACATGTTGACGAAAATTCTTCCTAGATAGAATTTTGAATATTGTCGTTTAGTTGCTGGATTGGTGAAGCTCTCTATGTAATCAGAAGGGGGAGATTTGTAGGTCGTTCCCACATGGAATGGGAAGAAAATAAAAAATGTTAGTGCAGCCTCATTAATTACATTTGAAGAAAATAAAAAAATTAGGTGCAGCCTCATTAATTACATTTGACTTTGGTGGCTGCAATTTCACCTATAAATTGGTCATGTTTTTACCTTAGAGAAACACACCAAAGAAGAGAATCAAAGCAAAGCCAAATGAATAATTTCCTTTGATTAAAAATAGTATTGTGTGTGTGAGAGAGTGAGAGAGAATATTTTAGAAAAATATTTGTGATATTTTTTTAAAAAAGGAGTGACAAAATAGTGAGTTTGGGAAACATTTGTGTGTCACTATTTTGGATTTATCTAAATTTGTTGTATTGTCTCTCGATTTATACCCAATAATTTTATTAGTAGAAGAAATAAATTTCGGAGTTTGTCTTATTGACGTAGTACAAATTAAAGGGTGACCCATGTTAAATTACAAGTGTCATTATTTTACTTTATTAAATTTATTTTATTTTTACCCGTCGTGTCCCAACACTAATATCCTCCGCCATAAAGCTAAGTGCAAAAACGTAATCAAATTAAGGGAAATAAAAAAATTAGGGTTTAGACACACAAAAAGGAATATGAGAAATCAAGGACTATGATTGGAAGACAACTAGGGAAGATGAAGTAGGAAAATGAGGCTTAAGCATCGCAAGGGGAAATAGAAGAAATGGACTAGATGAAGTTGGAGATCAAAGAACCAGAGAAAACACTCTCGCATGGAATTTTTTTTTCATTAATTACATATTTTGTTGTCTTGATATTTTATTAAAAAAAAAATCGTTGCAAGTTCAAAAACAATGCATATGATTATTATTTTTGAGTTTAATACATAAGTACCCATTTTGGTATTGGTTAGATTTTTTTGTAATTTATTTATTTTAAAATTCGTAGATTAAACCAACTAAGCTATCATGATATGATTAATTGAGAGTAAATGTATTAGTTTATTCCATCAACGACAATTACCTTGCGGATGTAATGGTAGATGATGTGAAGATGGATGAAGTTAGTATCTTTCTTTGTGGAGGCATTTGGTCTTGAGAAAATCTTAGAGTTCTCATTTCTCTTACACAAAATTTAAATTGGAGTGTGAAGATTAGCATGATGTATATTGTAGTATTGCATCAGGATTCAGGTGCATTGTGATATGAGCATATATGCTCGAGCTTCTTGGCGCAACACAAATGGCACGTGAGGCGAAAAAGAAGATCCCAATGGCACAAAGTGTAGTGCAGCACTCGTGAGAACGGGTGGGCACAGAACCACAAGTAAGAGAGGGGACCACAAATGGCAAGGAATGTTGCCATGGAGCAAGAGTAGGGAGTCCATTGATTCTGTTAGGCAATTTCAGAGTTAGTTAGCCTTGTGTAATGCTATATATATGGCTAAAGAATTGAGGGAAGTGCTATCCAAAATTATATGAAAATAGCTCCTCTTTACCTTTGTCTTCTTCTTCCCCAACTTCTGAGAAATTCTACACGTAACACATTGAAGCTCCACCCACTGATTCCTTCATGATGAGCGAATTCCAAACCTGAGAACTAAGAACCAGTAAGAGCTACGTTTTTTTGTTACAAGAAGTGGTAAAAATGGTTTATATAGACCCCAAGCCGAGGTTCTATGGATCGCCACTAGTTGGACTCCCAAAATAGCCCATATATTGGCCCATGAAGCGAGCCTATTTCATAGAGATAGCCTTCCACCTTCAACTGGGCTCCCTCGTAATGGGCTTGGTCTCAAGTCTTTATACAAATCTCTAGAACCGATCCACGAAGAAAAGGCTACTCTGTATGATAAGGTTACATGGGAGAAACCCTATCGGGTGAGATGCTTACCTCATTGGGATACCAGACATGCAAAATTTTGCAAGTGGCTTAGCATTTCTAGTGGAGGTGCTCGAAGAGTTTTCAAAAACAAGGGCCTAGGAGGTCGTATGTTCGATCTAGGTAAGATCTAGCATTGTTGGCACTGTAAGACTAACCAAAAACCATACATTCTTATATCGGCTATAGTTGTCTCTATTATTTCATCTAAGGTTATGGCTCATGGTCGAAGTCTTGAGGCTGTCTCGGAAAGAACCCTTGTCGTCAGTGACTCAGCTGAAGGTATTGAGAACACGTTGATTACAAGTTACAAAAGGAGTTTCAATATATTTGCTACAAATCTCACTGACCTTGAAACAAAAAGACTTGTTGATATAAAGGAGGTAGTTTCAATATTTCCTAATACAATTCTTCAAATCCATACCAGAAGATCTTGGGATTTTATGTGTCTCCAAGAGAAATTTGAAAGAAACCTTATAGTTGAAATTTATGTAATAGTTGGTATTATTGATACTGGAACTTGGCCTGAATCTGAGAGCTTTAATGATCAAGGATTTTGTCCTCCTCCTAAGAAGTGGAAAGGGACTTGCCAAAGGAAAAAAATTTCACATGCAACAATAAGATCATAAGAGCTAGATATTACTCATTAACCACATCAGAGAATGAGACAACGAGGGATTTAATGGGACACGGACCACACACATCTTCAATAATATTGGGAACAATATAAAAGATGTTAGTTTTTATGGAACAACTTAAGGCATAGCAAGAGGAGGTGTTCCTTCTGCAAGAATTGCTACATATAAAGTTTGTAGTGTTGGTGTAGGTTGCAGTTTAGCTGATATTCTTGCTGCTTTTGATGATGCTATTGTTGATTCTATATCAATTGGATCAACTCAGCCAGTCGGATTCATCAAAGACTCGATTGCAATTGGTGCTCTTCATGCTAGGGAGAAAGGGATTTTAACCATAAATTTTGTAGGAAATAGTTTTAAAGATGGTACCACTGCTAGTGTATTTCCTTGGATTTTATCTGTAGCCACAAGTTGTATAGATAGAAAGATCATTGACAAGAATGCTTCAAAAGAAACTTGTTGTGATTAGTTTCAATATGGGGAATGTGTGTCTTGGTGCCTAGATAGTGAATTAGGAAAGGAAAAGATATTGTTATGTGAAAGATGATGTTGTTTCAAATGCTGCTGATTGTTTCCAAAGTAGGTGTAGTTGGTGCAATCTTAAAGGGTAAGGGGACTAACAAGATGAACATAGAAGGACTAACCAGAGAAAATATTTCCAACCATCTTCAAAGGTATATACTTTATTGGTGAGCTAATGAGCAAAACCAACATCGTCGATCCTGTCAATACTTTGGTTTTATATTTATAAAACTCTCGTAAGTACACGAATCATTTCATAGAAAATGATAAGTATACTCCCAAGGTCGATCTAAGGAAGGAATATATGTGGTTTTTAATTTATTATTCAAACTTTTAAAAACAAAATTAAATCTTAAACATTTTGTCACGATATTTTGGGTTTTTGTGTTTCTAATCTAATAACATAAAAATAAACATAGATACAGATTCAATAAACATTTATACAAAGGTGATTGTGGGTGTTTTGGATGTGATGCCATCAAGTGAGTTTAAGCCTGAGAGTGAGGAAAATGCAAAGGTGATTCAAACAATGTTTATATTGCTGGAATTAACACGTTGTTTCAAACATTGTTTGGGACTTATTTGCCTACAGTTATTGGAGCCTCTTATGCCTATGTTCCTACCACAATTTCAATTGTATTGGCTGATAGATACAGTGATAATTTAGATTCCTAGGAGAAATTTGACAGGATAATACGTGGAACACGGGGCACCCTCATTGTCGCCTCCACTCTCCAGATTATTCTTGGTTTCAATGATCCTTGGCGTATCGTGGCCAGGCTATTGAGTCCATTGTCTACAGTTCCACTAATGGCTTTATCAGGCTTTAGGCTATACGAGTTTGAATTTCCTGTGCTAACTAAATGTGTGGAGATTAAGCTACCACAACTCATCCTTCTAGTAGTATTCTCACAATACAGACCTAATTTGGCTAGTGGGGGAGAGGCAGGTGTTTGATCGATCTATTGTTATAATTTATGTGGAAATTATGTGGACTTATGCACAATTGCTCACTATGGAAGCGATTTACAAGAATACATGACATAAAACTCAAATGAGCTGTAGAATTGACCGTGCTTGCATTATCAGTCGATCTCCATGGATAAGAGTTCCATATCCATTTCAATGGGGAGCCCCTAGTTTTGATACTGGTGAAGTTTTTGCAATGATGGTTGCTTCATTTGTTGCAGCTTTGTATTTCATTTTCTTTGTCTATATTGGCTCAATATGGCTTAACACTCTTCAATTTGGCAATCTAAATAGCTTCAGGACAAGATTCATCCAAGGGTTCTCTATTTTCACGAGCTTATCAGTACCATAATACTTCAATGAGTCTAGAGTTGTCAATAATTATAGTCCTGTCCACACCAGAGCAAGAGGGTTCACTGACATAATCAATTTGTCAATCGCATCAAGACATAATAACAAGCGAAGAATAGTAACAAGTGGGCGTGACCTTAGTATCGAAGCAATTTTTCTTGGAGATATTGGCTTGCTCCAAGGTCAATTCAGGATTACCTTTTGCTTCTATTTCAAAGCACATGATGTAATCTTACCTAATCAGATCTCAACTTTATCCTTGAGGACAAGGATTCTAAAAGGGGGATGGAATGATACAAGCATATATGCTTGAGCTGCTTGGTGCAGCACACATGACGCGCGAGGTGCAAAAGAATATCCCAATGGCACAAAGCGTAGCATAGCACTCGTGAGAATAGGTGGGCACAGAACCACAAGCAAGAAAGCTGGCATAGAGCATGAGCAAGAGGACTATGATTCTATTAGACAATGTCAAAGTCAATTAGCCTTGTGTAATGCTATATATATGATTAAAGAATTAAGGAAAATAATATGAGAAATTATATGAAAACAACTCCTTTTTACTTATGTCTTCTTCTTCCCTAACTTCTGAGAAATTCTACACGTAACACATTGAAGATTTATTCTTTGGTCATAGGGTTAAATCTTGATATTTTTATGGTGGTTAGTTGGTGATATCTACCATTAAACTTTGACCTTTTATTTATAAAAATGTGCATTTCAAATTGTGTACATGCAGCAATAAGGTTACTAGCTAGGTTAGTTTATAGTGATTGTTTTGTAAGAACACCGAAGTTCAATGGCTAAAAGTGAAATTTACCCTTAATAATATTAACTATGTACTCCCGTGAAGCTTGTAACTTGCAAATTAAGCAATGCTAAAGTCAACTTCTTCTTCTTTCTTTGGGTCCAAAATGCTAAAATCACGATTGATATGTAGAAATGAAAGAAGAAGGTATAAATTTTGCAACTTTCGTAAATTTTAAGATAACGAAGAAATACCAATAAAAGAAAGTGGAAAACAAAAACAAAAACATAAATTGCACCTAAAAAAAATAACACTTAATCCATAAAAAATAACACCCAATTTAACATATTATTTTATATTAAATGTCGTTTAAATAAAACTACGATAATTTAAATCATTTCAATATTGAACGTATTTTAATTAAATCATATTCAATATTATTGTATGTTATTTTTATTGTTATAAATTTTAATGATATATTTTTTTATAATTTAAAAAAAAAGATAGAAGAAGCAGCCATCCTCCTTTCTCTGAAAAACTTAATGTAAAATATTAAGTTCCCTTAAGTTATTAATATTTTTAGGAAATTATGTAAAAAAAATCTTAAAATTTATAATAATAAAAATAAAATTTAATATTATTAAATAGGTGTAATTGGTTAAAATTTAACTTTAACACGTTTAAATGAATATCATTCAATGTATAAATTTTAGATTGAGATTTTTTATCAAAAAAAATATGGGAACTAAATATAAAGATATTATTTTTATGATTACAAGTTTTAAAAGTATTATAAATGTTATTTTCTTTTTCTTTGTTTCCAATATGATACAACCATTTTTTGAAAAATTATATAAAATAACATTACAAAACTTATAACAAAAAAAATAATTTTCTAATCGGATCTAATGAGATATAATTCTATATTAGACGGTTTGAATAACAATAGTTTAACATAAATGCATCTAAAATATGACATTTAAAGTGAAATAATGAATTAGATATTTTTTAAATAATAAAAATATATAAACCAAGTATAAAGATACTATTTCTCTCAATTGCATAAATAACTTAGTTATTTAATAGAGTTAATTAATTGGTTTTATTTTTAATTCTCGTAATAAAAAATTATATTCATTTTTTTATAATATTAAAAAATATATATTTATTTACGTGTTAAGAAAATAAATATTTTTTTAAAAGATTAAAATAAAACTCATATATAAAAGAAGGTTATGTTATGCAATTAAAAAAATTTATTTATAGAAATATTTATAAATTTTAAAGATATTATTTTAATTTTTTTTTAATAAACAATTTATATTCGTTTTAAGCATATCACAATTGCTTTTCAATCCACAGACTAACCAAACGTGATTAGATCTTTTGGTTTCTCGAAGCTGCAAACTAGTACCACAGGTAAAAAGGTATCACTCTGTCACGACCTTAATTTCTCAAGTAGCGATCGTGCGGCACTTAGCTCGGTCCGTCACACTAAGCCTGCCTATCAATCCGAAAATGGAACTCCAAAGAGAATATAAGAGAGTTTGCAAAGAATGCTTTGTATTGCTCTAGAGAGAGTTTATGATACAATTGCTAAGAATTCCCAAGGATTTTCCAAGATGAATACAAATGAAGACCAAGTGGTCTATTTATAGTGTGGCAACAAGCCTAAGAGTATGCCACATTTCTCTAGATCCTTCTAGCTCTAGAATATACAAGAGAGTTCTATGTACAAGCTGCCACAAGGTTCTAGGACCTTCTATCCAACTCTAGAGTCTTCTAGGTTTGTCTAGTTCCTTTATGCACCTTCCGGGATGTTCCGCAAGCTTCCAAAGAGCCTTCTACATCCTTCCGGACGTTCCGTAAGCTTCCAAGCAGCCTTCCACATCCTTCCCGAACCATCCGGTGCGTTCTAGAATACTCTAGCCCATTCTAGCACCCCAGTGTGCTCTAGAACATTCTAAGTCTTCAAGCTCGAGTTGAGTCCATCCAACTCCAAATTTTCTAGACTTCTCTAGGCAACTCTAGAACTTTCCACGTGTCTAGATCCTTTAGTGTACCAACATTTGGATTTTTAGGCGCTTGGGCGGGACGTGACACCCTCCCCCACTCAAGTTCGCGACGCCTCGTCGCGCCTTCAAGTTGAAACCTCTCTACAAGATCTCCGAATCTGCCACAAGGAATCCTCGTGTTCCCAACTTGTTTCTTCTTCCTCGTGGCGTTTTTCCATTTGACTCAAGTATTCCTTATAACTTGGTACGCCCTCCGTCTGACCAAGGTCCGCTAGAATCGAGTCCACTTCCTTATCAAAAGGAGGTTATCACCGCGGTAGGTGCCTTCTCGATACTCCCCCGACTTATGTCATCCTCGTCTCCATGGTAAGGTTTTAAAGCATGCTTACATGAAAACAGGATATATTTTAAGCTTTGGAGGAGTCAGAAATTTTGTATGACACCTTACCAACTTTCGAGGACAGAAATTGGTCCCTCATACTTCCGTACCAACCCCTTGGCGAACCTTCCGCAAGGACTTGAATTGTTGGGCAATAGTTTTACCAGACCAAATCACCTTCCCGAAACTCTATCATCCTCCTCTTCTTGTCACCCATTTCTTCATCTTCTTAGACGCCTTATGCAAATAGGCTCTGGCCAACTCGCTTGTTCATGCCGTGCCTTGGCAAACTTGAAAGTTGTACCGGCTCTTTCCTTCATAGCTCGTGGCCAAGGTACGAGGGTCGCTGCCGCCGCCCCATGACAATTTCGGGCGGACTCTACGGCGGACTCACTTTCGGCAGACATTATACGAGAATCATACATCCAACAGCTTCGCCTAATCCCGTTGATTGGCACTAACAAAGTGCCTAAGATACGCTTCCAAGAACGCACTGGCGCGCTCCGTTTCACCGTCACTTCGCGGATGAAAGCCAGGGAGAAATTCAAGTCCGATCCCAACAGCTTGAATAATTCCGTCCAAAATTTCCCCGTGAATCGTGGGTCTCGGCCACTCACGATATTGGAAGGAATTCCCAATGCTTCACAACATTTCTGAGGGAACAACCGCGCCGTCTCATATTCCGTGCACCATTGAGGCAGGTGAATGTCGCATATTTGCCGAAACGGTCAATGATGACACACAATGCCGCTAAATCCCTCGCATTTTGGCAAGCAAGTGATGAAGTCCATGTGAGACACTCTCCCACCTGCCTCTCCGGAACGGGCAACGGCTCTAACAACTCCGCCGGTGCATGTTGCTTCAATCTTGTCTTGTTGGCATACAAGACAAGTCTTCACATAAGCTTTCTACATCGTCCCGGTCGAGGCCAATAAGAGATGGACTCGATCAAAGCAGTGCGGTACGCCTCATTCCCCGGGTGTCCCGCCCATAACGAATCAGCACCCTCGATAAGCTCTTTCCTTAAGCTCCCCCATTTTCGTACGAAGATTCGATTCGCTCGGGGCATAGATTAGTCCGTCACTTAGCCAAAATCGTCTCCGTCTTTCCTTCCTTGACAGGCAAGCGAGGTTTTGAGCGGCATCACAAGCCCAACCCTTCTTTCGATCTTATCCAAAGAAAGCGACCGCTGCCTACTCAAGGCCGCTAGCTCCGTCTTACGCTCAACGCACGCCCACCACATTGGCCTTACCAGCTTGTATTCCAACCTATAGTCAAACTCCGCCAAGAAATCTTGCCACCGAGGCTTGCTTAGGACTCAACTTCTTTCGAGTCCGAAAGTAACTTGTCGCCACATCATTCCATCATAATAACAAAACGAGGACCCAATAAATAATGTCGCCACACCCTTAGGCAATGAATGATGGCTATCATTTCTTTTTCAGCACGGTACGCATTGCTCCGTGTCATCGAGCTTCGCGGCTCTCATAAGCTATCGACGTCCTTCCCGCATCAATACTCCACCAATGGCAAAGTCCAAGCATCCGTACGTAGTCGATGTCTTGGAAGGGTCTCGTAGACAAAGCACCGGTTCTTCACTAACTACTTTTTCAAGTCTTCAAACGAGGCTTGGCATTGTCATTCACTCCCAAGCCTTGTTCTTTTAAGCAAGTTAATGAAATGGGGCTGCTCGCCGAGTAGACTCGATAAACCTTCTCCGTAATAGTTTACCGCCCAAGGAAAGATCTTAATTCAGAACCTTGCAGAGGCTCCCAATCCCGGGACGGCTTTCACCTTAACACCATCCATCATCGCTTTTCCATCCTTTATCCTATGCCCTAGAACATCACTTCGTCTCGGGGAAAAGGAACATTTTTCCTTCGACGTATACTCATTCTCCTCGTGACCTCGAACACCTTCCTCAAATGCTCTGGGATGTTCTTCCAAAGTCCGGCCATATATCACAATATCATCAAGATATACTACCACGAACCGATCGAGGTAGGATGGAAAATCTTATTCATGAGCGTGCGTATGCATGCGTGCAGTGCGAGACCGAATGGCATGA
Source organism: Hippophae rhamnoides (assembly GCA_033030585.1). Lineage (NCBI taxonomy): Eukaryota > Viridiplantae > Streptophyta > Magnoliopsida > Rosales > Elaeagnaceae > Hippophae > Hippophae rhamnoides. The sequence goes on from CM065435.1 coordinate 20,332,754, forward strand.
CAAGGAACTCATAGCACCATACCTTGTCACACAAGTAGTCTGCTCATCTCCTCAAGCATGCTGCACCGGTAGTAACCCGATCGCAAATCCAACTTTGTAAAGTATCTTGCATTCCCCAATTGGTCGAACAACCGGCACAAGTGGGACGTGGGATACTGTTTCGACGGATCTTGTTTAGAGTCTCGATAGTCGACGCACATCCGCAACGAGCCATCCTTCTTCTTTTTGGAACAAAGACCGGGTGCCAGCGGGCTTTCAAGGCCTTATAAAGCCCCGCATCCAGCACCACATCAAGTTGCTTCCGCAATTCATCCAACTCGAGTTCGCCATCCGACAGGACTCATCATTGCGTGGCCCGGTGCCGAGTTCCAACTCTATCTCGTGGTCTACCTCCCTCCTCGGGAGGTAACCGCTGCAATGCTTCCGCATCACCTCTGAACTTGTCTAAGACAGCTTGCACTTCCGTTGGCAAGCTTGGCTTCGTGACACCTCTTCATCGTCGTACTCTTTTAGGATGGCCAAGTAACTCTCTTTGTCCCTCTTCAATCCCCTTCTGAATTGGAAGCACCGAAAGAGCTTCGAGTAGTAGATCCGTGGTCCTCTCCGTCGTACTCACACATGCCTTCGAGCCATCCATGATACACATGTAGCTCGAGCTTGGCACCAAGAAAGCTCTAACCCGGTCCAAGAACTCCATGCCAAATACAATGGTAAGTCGTCCCAGCGCCATCGACAAGTCTACTCGTCACCCAAGCACCAAGACTGACCTTAAATCCGCGAGCAACTCCGTGTAATGGTAGTGCTGCTGAGTTAACTGCTTTGGGAGAGCCCCCTCCATTGACAACCTTCAGGCCAAGTCGCTTTGCTTCTTCCACCGAAACAAAGTCAGAGACGCACCGTGTTGACCAAGGCTTCGCGACCTTCCCTATCGATGGCTCGCATCTACGTACATCGTCTCGTGGTCTTCGGCACTCGCACGTACTGGCAGGCGCAAAGAACCCATCTTTGCACCATCGTCCGACTCACCTCCATCTCGACCATGCGCGGAGGCAACTAAGGCACTCAATGCCTTCCTCTTCTGACATTCACGTGCCCAATGCGTCCGTCGCAAATAAAGCACGTCACACGGGCTTCGAGGGCATTCCGATCCTCCTTCTCCTTCCCTTTGTCCCGTGGCTTGAATGCAGGAGTCGCTTTATGATTTTTGGATCCTCGACTTTTGGCATGGCCTCCATTACTCTCTCTCTCCACCAAACTTCTTGTCTCCGTGGCTTTCGAGCCCTCCTTGCTCGAGTAGTCAACGGCTTTCTCGTCGCAATGGCCGAAGATAAATCTCGGGACACCACGTCGCTCGAGCTCAAGGTTAGCTCCACGATCGGGAGACCGTCCATGAACAAGAATAGGCATCTTGTCGCTGTGCCTGGGACTCTGCCAGCTAAGAAGGTCAGAACTCCTTCACATAATCCCTTATGCCACCCGGGTTTTAACCGTCGTAGCGGCCCCCTTGCCTCCTCTTCACCGCCGCTACAGGAAGAACCGCATTCGAACTCCCTTTTGAAGTCTTCAAAAGTGTCAATCAGGCAAACCCTCGTTGCACATCTCCATGTCTCCGTCTCACCACAACATCGCAAAGGTCGGAGCAAGCACGGCTGCGCTCGATCTCGCCGGCACGGTCCGTTGGCGCCAAGAGGGCCTCAAAGTATTGTTCTAGCCCCCATAGGAAGTCATTCACTTCCCCGGCGTTCCTAACGCCATTAAAGGTCTCTGGGCTCGGGAACGCTCCACCCTCTTAGCCTCATTGACGTGGTCACACTAGTTCCGCGCCATGCCTCTTACATGTAGCCAGATCACCACCCATATCCTCCATTCTATGCAATACATTAGCAAGTTCTCTCTTGGACAAGATCCCTTACCTTGGCAAGTTCCGCCTTCAACCCATCAATCTCTTGCCTCAATCCACCGTCTAGCTTTCATTGAGTGACATCTTAACCGCCGCGGATTTCCACATCCCCGCCTCCAAGCCATTGCAACGTTCCTCTAAGTTGTCAACCCGATCAAACAGCTCCCTTGTCGTCTCCGCGCACTTCCCACTCGTGCTTCCAAGTTGTAAAAGCAAGTCTTTCGACTTGGCTCGAGATTCCTTCGGCTTTCCGCACTTCCTCACGGCCACGTTCCATTGGTGGAACATCCATGTCGCGTGGGCGCGGTGTTCTTCTATTTTTGCCAAAGATAGAGATGCTTTAACCCGCTTCCGATACCAACCGTCACGACCTTAATTTCTCAAGTAGCGATCGTGCGCACTTAGCTCCTGGCCCGTCGCACTAAGCCCCGCCTATCAATCCGAAAATGGAACTCCAAAGAGAGAATATGTTAGAGTTTGCAAAGAATGCTTTGTATCATTTCTATAGAGTTTATGATACAATTGCTAAGAATTCCCAAGATGAATACAAACGGAAGACCGTTGGTCTATTTTATAGCGTGGCAACAAGCCCAAGAGTATGCCACATTTCTCTAGATCCTTCTAGCTCTGTAATATACAAGCAGAGTTCTACGTACAAGCCGCCACAAGGTTCTGTGACCTTCTATCCAACTCTGAGTCTTCTAGGTTTGTCTAGTTCCTTCACGCACCTTCCGGATGTTCCGTAAGCTTCCGTGCCAGCCTTCTACATCCTTCCGGGACGTTCCGTAAGCTTCCAGCAGCTTCCACATCCTTCCCGAACCATCCGGTGCGTTCTAGAATACTCCAGCCCATTCTAGCACCCTCTAGTGTGCTCTAGAACATTCTAGGGTCTTCAAGCTTGAGTTGAGTCCATCCAACTCCAGCCCTTTCTAGACTTCTCTAGGCAACTCTAGAACTTTCCATGTGTCTAGATCCTTTAGGCAGCCAACATTTGGATTTTTAGGGGCAGTTTGGGCGGGACGTGACAACTCGCTCACTAAACCTTTTAACCAACGGATTTACGTTAACACAGAGAGAAAAGTGAGAAGATGCATGAAGAATTACAAAGGAAGCTCAAACGCTCTTCAATTTGCATAGAAATCTTAAACAACTTTGCATCATTAAAATTTTTTTGTTCATTGAATTTTTCATCAATTCTTCTATACTACCATTTAATATGTTCAGATATCAATATACCATCAAGAAAAAACAATCTTCCAAAGTTGGTAAGGTTGAGCTTCAGCTTAGCCATAAAAGCTATAAGAGTAGATGGAGAAGATGATGAAAGCCATAAAGCTATAAGAGTAGATGGAGAAGATGATGATGATGATGAGTACGATGGTCATGATATATTATATGACTACAATAACGATATATAATTGTTAAGTCACACATAAGCTGGTTTTTGGGTTCAGAGTTAGGCTTGAGTTTCTAAGTTAGGCTTGTGTTTCTAAGATGGTATCAGAGCTAGGCTCTTGGCTTCTTCGTACTCTCATCGGTCCTCGTGCTATAAATCCAGACTCTAGTAGATGTGGAGGGGGATGTTAAGTCACACATTTGTTAAGAGTAAGGCAACAGTACTGTTTATAAGTCTGGACAACCCTCTAACACACAAGTTAGCTTTTGAGTTAAGAGTTAGTCCTGAGTTTTTAAGAATAATAAACAATTAGAGACAACACAAAAGAATAATTTTGTGGGGTTGAAGCTTTTTAACGAGTTCATATTGTTTTATGTTTCACATTGTATCTCACTTGTAAGGTATTTTTAAAACTATTTAAACCAATTTTATCTTGTTTATGTTTATAACATGCTATAAGTTCTATTTTATTTCTAAGTGTAGTTACATTATATTTGTAAAATATTTAAAAATTATATTTAAAAGAGTTTTGGATCGAAAAGATAAGTACTTTATCGAATGCGATAAGTTGTGTCAATTTCAAGAAATAAAATTAAAAAAGATTATATTAAATAACTTTACGTATAAATTATACAATTATAAAATGCTTATGAATTCAGGACTATTATCTCGTTATGTTTTCGTCTACTCATATGTTTTATTATTTTAATATAATTTAATATAAGTTTATTTAAAAAAAAAACTTGTAATAGACGTCTAACACGGTTAGCATAAAACAATAGCAAAGCTAAGAATCCCAAGAATTATTTTCTCTGAATTAAGCTAGTATTTATGATTTCAGATGTTTCATCACCAACCAACCTTTTGACTCTACTAGAGGTTTACCTCAATAAGACTCACCTCTGTCACATATGTTCGAATGATGTATAAAATTTAAAAAAAAAAAAAAACATTTGGCTCTGCTAGGTACACCGTATTCTGGGGCAAACCTATCCCATTACCTAAGATAATGTACTTCCTCCTTCGCGGCTATGATGAAAAACTGGAGGAAAACTAATAGACCTCTAGTGGAAGTTACTTTTTAAATTCTCGAACGAAAAGATAATCAAGCTAGCTAGCTCTGAGCAAAAATTATAATAATACTTGGATCCATAAGATAATACAAAAAGCTCACCTTATGAAACGGTTTCTTTTGTACCCTAAATACACCAAGCATTTATGATCAGCTTCTGCTCCAATGCTCCTACATTTCTGTTAAAGTTTTAGCATTCTATAAATGAAATATCTTGTAGTGCAAAGAAATCAGGACAGTACTATCAGAATAGGCTTGTGACTAAAATCTCTCACTAGAAATCCATCATCATCCAGATGGTGCAATTTGACCAGGAATGATCACATCCAAACGAGCAAGTATTAGCTCACATATATAGATTATAACATTCTAAGCTGCAACTCTAGCGTGCTTCATAATGAAATAGCATCAGTGTAGGTGCTCCTATACCTAGAAGAAAAGCTAAACGTTAATGTTAATGTCTTGGATGGACGTGACAAGGCGTAAGTCTTGGAATGCATGTAATCTAGAAGCATCTTGAACAAATCAACTATCTAATTAATCAAACTCAAGAAAATCCCTGTTACCCAAGCAATCAACCAAATAAAAATAGAAAAAAACTAATAAAGTAATTTGAGTTTGTTATATTTTGTAATAAAGATCTTCTAAATTTTTTGTACACCTGTGTAACTGTATTATAAGGTTAACCACATAGGTGTATAAATTTTTTTTTTCTTTTCAAATCTTCGTTACTAAATAAGTTAAACTCAAATGACAAAAGAAGAGAAGAACAAAAAAAAAAACATTGATTTCATCACACAGAATAATTAATGGAAACACTATGCTAGCTACCCCTATATTTGCTTTCATTTATATACTCACACCACTCCATGCATGTTACACGGTAAGCAATGAGTAGAGCTAGAAAAAGTGTGTGCAGCTAGAATTTCTTTAAATGGAAATCTCTCAAACTCAAGCATGCTCTGTTTTCATTTTCGATGAAGATCAAACTATGAGCACAGCACACAAAAACAAGCAAGCTGATCAAACTAAAAGAAATTAATAACACACAAAGGTGAGCAAGAAGACTAAAATATAAGAATACAAAGGCATCTATAAACAATAAAGGATATCAGTAATTCAACATGCTATTTGAGAATATCTATTACATGGTTTTCAATAAGTTCGATATCTTGATTTGCAATAACAGATATAGCTTTAGGGTTGTCAATGTTGGTCCAACTGATGTGGGCCAACCACAAAGAAAAAAAAGGAAGAAGAAAAAGGTAAGGAAACACTTTGGCGCCGAAAGAAAAGGAAGAAAAGAAGAAAAGAAGAAAAAGGAAAAGAATGTCAAAAATCTCTTCATATGATCCGGAGAGAAAGATGAAGTTTTTGGCTTTATAAAACCTTAGCTTCAATCTCAAATTTACATATCAGAAGTGGAGAAAACAAGAGAGAGAGAGAGAGTTTCTGAGAGAGATTTTGAGAGAGAAATTAAGAGAGCCAATTTGTGAAGTTTTATCCATAAATTGAAGATACATATTTGTTGTATTTTTGTGAGAGATCCACCTGAAGGTGAAGTGTGTAATCCCATCTTATTATAGTGGAAGTTTAAGTGGCCTACGGGTCCCGTGATTGTTACTTTCATTTTGAAAAGTTTTTTCACGCTAAAATCTTGGTGTCATTTTTTTGATTTGGGAAATTATCCTGGGTGTGTGGAATTTATTTCTTTAAAACCATCCATTTTTCTCAACAAAGTGGTATCATAGCCAAGTTATTTTAGTAAGAGACTGTACACATATACAATACTATTCATATATACTGTATTGTACTATTCACGGATACTATTCGGAAGGTACTATTCATCGATACTATTTGGCAGGTACTATTCACATAGTACTATTCGGAAGGTACTATTCATCAATACTATTTGGCGGGTACTATTCATCGTCAAAAAGTATCAAGTTCGACGAAACTCAAACGGATCGACGATTCAAATGGAGAGAAAGCACAGTAATATGATAAAGTTGACCGCATTTAATTATGCAATTTAGGAAGCCGAAGACGAGGATCTTTTATACATTAAAGACCTATGGAAGCCAATTATAATGCCGAAGGAGAAAGTAGTAACCGATCGAGCATTGAATGGGTCATTTCGAATCAAAAGTGTCGTTTCAAATTAGACAATGGATCGCCAGCATTTTTCAAAATTTTGCTAATGAACACGATGCTTAAGTCCTTGGCAAAAGTTGGAGAAAATATACGCGAGGACAACCGCATGGTATAAAGCAACTGATCTGACGATTAGTCAATTTGAAGTATAAAGACGGCAAGGCAGATCGAGAACATACAGTGAGTTCCAAGGCATTGTAGATCAACTCAACTCTGAAGATGATCAGATGATGAGCTACAAGCGTTGTTGATGTTGAGTTCTCTACCAAAAAGTCGGGATACTCTAGTCATGGTCGGGCTTAGAAACTCGGCTCTTCGACGGTAAGCTTACCGTGGATATGGTAAAAGACATTTAATGTTAAACGAAGAGTCTCGACGAAAGATGAAGGATATACTCTGGCAACGTAAGCACTTGTCATGCGTAAACAAGGCAAGCAAGAAATGAGAAGTAAAAGTAAAATCCCCGTGAACCAAAAGTCAACAAAGAGACGGTCAAGTCTAGATCATAGGTATGACATGAAGTGTCATCATTAGCATGGACACTTCATTCGAGAATGTAGAAGGTTAAAGGTGGAACAATCCGTAAATCGGGAAGCGAACCAACAAATGACACCACAATCACATCAAGAAGTTGTCATCGTTCGAGATGCTGATTATGTCAATCTTGCATGCCAAGACACTACTTAGGTAGTTGACTCATGCGTTTCCTATCATGTCACCTCACGACGGGAATTATTCTCAACCTACACTCAAGGTGATTTTGGACATGTGAGGATGGGAAATGATGATGCATCAAAAATTGTCGGCATTGGAAATATTTATCTAGAGACTAATCTTGGATGCAGATTACTTCTGAAAGATGTGAGGCATGTTCCTGATATCCGCCTCAATTTAATCTCTACCCCAGTATGCTTGATGATGGATACAATAATTATTTTGGTGGAGGAAAGTGGAAGCTCACCAAAGGCAATCCGGTAATAGCTAAAGGCAAGAAAGATACATCACTCTACATCCGCAAGCCAAACCGTGTAGAGAGTATAAATGCCACAAGGAAAGAAGTTCCTACCGAGGCTATGGCATAGCGACTCGGCTACGTAGTGAAAAAGGTCTCAGAATTCTTTCCAAAAATGAGGTCTTGCCAAGAATGAAAGGTACACCCTTGCAAACTTGTGTTGATTGTATTATGGGAAAACAACATAGAGTTGCATTTCGTAGTCTCGCACAATCTAGAAAGGAAAATATTCTAGATTTAATACACACAGATGTCTGTACAATGAGTTGTAAGTCATTAGGAGGTGCTTACTATTTTGTGACCTTTATTGATGACCATTCTAGAAAAGTATGGACTTTTGCTTTGAAAACTAAAGATCAAGTGCATGAAGTTTTCAAGCAGTTTCATGTAAAAGTGGAGAGAGAAACTGGCAGACGTTTGAAGTGTGTACGTGCAGATAATGGTGGTGAGTATCGTGGACCATTCGAGGAGTATTGCATAAGTTTTGGCATCAGGCTGGAAAAATCAGTACCAAAGACACCTCAACACAACGGTGTAGCAGAGAGAATGAACAGAACCGTCTATGAAAGAGTCAGATGTATGCTCTCAAATGCAAACTACCAAACTCCTTTTAGGGGAGGCAATGAGGAAAGCAGTCAATTTAATCAACCTTTCTCCATCAATTCCACTGAACTACGATGTACCGGAAAGAGTTTGGACGGGGAGAGACGTTTCTTACAAACACTTGAAAGTATTCAGCTGTAGAGCATTTGCTCACATCCCAAGAGATGAGCGGTCCAAATTGGATGGAAAAGCGAAACAATGTATCTTTATGGGATATGCCCATGAAGAATTTGGCTACAGACTTTGGGATCCTATTAACAAAAGGATTGTTAGAAGCAGAGATGTGGTATTTCTTGAAGACCAAACAATTGAGGATTTTGAGAAATCCAACAAACCACTGTAAGATAAAATTCCAATTAATCTGGACCCAGTCTCTCCACCAATAAATCCTGATGACGGGGGAGTTACACCAGATACTGATGATGTCAATCCACCAGGTTAGCGGTCGAACTGAGAACAAGTCCAACCGGTAAACAGCATGAAATCCACCCGAGTACGACAACCTAGTCGTATATATTCTCCTAACGAGTATGTGATGCTCATGAAGGGAGAATCCGGAGAGTTATGGCCAGCTATCACTCGACGTAAGACCGAAATGGGCTTAAAGCCGTACGAGGAAGAAATGAAATCTCTGCATGAGAACCACACATTTGACCTGATGAAACTACCACAGGGAAGAAAAGCTCTCAAGAATAAGTGGGTGTACAGAATCAAAAGTGAAGAAGACTTCGATGAAATATTCTCATCAGTAGTTAAAATGTCTTCAATCCGAGTTGTTCTTGGTTTGGCAACTAGTCTTAATCTGGAGGTTGAACAACTTGATGTAAAGACTGCATTCTTACATGGTGATCTTGATGAGGAAATCTATACGGAGACCAAGGTTTCCAAGTCAAAAGCAAAGAGAAGTTGGTATGCAGACTAAAGAAAAGCTTGTATGGTCTGAAGCAAGCACCAATGCAGTGGTACAAAAAGTTCGACTTATTCATGGAGAAAAATGAATACAGTAGAACGATGGCTGATCACTGCGTCTTCATCAAGAAATTCTATGATGGTTATTTTATTATTCTTTTGCTTTATGTTGATGATATGTTAATTATGGGTCAAAATATTGACAAGATTAAAAAGTTAAAGAAGGAGTTGAGCAAGTCTTTTGAAATGAAGGACTTAGGACCTGCCAAACAAATTCTTGGCATGACGATTACCCGTAACAAGCAAAAGCAAAAGATCTGGCTTTCCCAAAAACGGTATATTGAAAAAGTTCTTGAAAGATTCAACATGAGCAAAGCTAAATCTGTTAGTTGTCCACTTGCAAGCCATTTCAAACTTAATATGATTCAATGTCCCTCAAGTGAGGAGGATAAATCAAAGATGAGCAAGGTGCCTTATGCATTGGAAGTTGGCAGTCTAATGTACGCTATGGTATGCACTAGACCAGACATTGCACATGTTGTCGGCGTTGTGAGCTGATTCCTATCAAATCCTGGAAAGGAACATTGGGCAGTTGTCAAATGAATACTCGGGTATCTCAGAGGAACCTCCAGTCATTGTTTATGCTTTGATAATAATAAACATGTATTAGAAGGATATACAGATTCAGATATGGCTGGCGACGTAGATACGAGAAAATCTATATCTGGGTACCTAATAACATTTGGAGGGGGAGTTGTTTCATGGAAATCACGATTACAAAAGTGTATTACCTTAAGTACCACAGAATCACAGTATATTGCAATCACTGAAGGTTGTAAGGAGATCCTGTGGATGAAAAAGTTCCTACAAGAATTGCATCAGAACCAAGAAACCTATGTTCTTTATTGCGATAGTTAGAGTGCAATTCATCTTAGCAAGAACCCAACCTTCCACTCAAGGTCCAAACACATCGACGTAAGGTATCATTGGATTCATGATGTGTTGGAACATAAACTACTGGAAGTTGAAAAAGTTCACACCAATGATAACGGGGCAGATATGATGACAAAGACCGTGACTAGAGAAAAACTTGTTATCTATAGAAAGATTGCAGGTATGGAAGAGTCATGTCCCACATAAGATGGAGGGGGAGATTTGTTGGTCCAACTGATGTGGGCCAGCCACAAAGAAAAAAAAGGAAGAAGAAAAAGGTAAGGAAACACTCTGGCGCCGAAAGAAAAGGAAGAAAAGAAGAAAAGAAGAAAAGAAGAAAAGAAGAAAAGAAAAAGAATAAAAAGGGAAAGGAAAAGAATGTCAAAAATCTCTCCGTATAATCCGGAGAGAAGGATGAAGTTTTTGGCTTTATAAAGCCTTAGCTTCAATCTCAAATTTACATATGAGAAGCGGAGAAAACAAAAGAGAGAGAGAGAGAGTTTCTGAGAGAGATTTTGAGAGAGAAATTAAGAGAGCCAATTTGTGAATTTTTATCCACAAATTGAAGATACATCTTTGTTGTATTTTTGTGAGAGATCCACCTAAAGATGAAGTGTGTAATCCCATCTTATTATAGTGGAAGTTTAAGTGGCCTACGGGTCCCGTGGTTTTTACTTTCATTTTGAAAGGTTTTCCACGCTAAAATCTTGGTGTCATTTTTTTATTTGAGAAATTATCCTGGGTGTGTGGAATTTATTTCTTTAAAACCATCCATTTTTCCCAACAGTCAATAGTGAATAATAGCAGAGAGCTACATATCCATTATATTTAGCAGAGAGCTAAATTGTCTTGAATACAAGCTCTTAGCTTCATAAATTCCACGAAAATTTCTTAACACGGAGCTGAAACATATCAACAATCGTCATATAGATAAAGTTTTTATAAAGGAGCAAATAACACTCCATGAACCAAAGACAAGACGAAAACAACCAGTTAACTGTAATTACAACGAGGGACGGATACTCTAGAAAGAATCGAGGGGTTGTGGTAATTTTAGTTTAAAAATTGGGTTGGTCATTGAGCTCGGGGCTTTCCGACGGTAGGATATCTGGAGTGTTTTTACTTCCATCTCAAGTTGGTGACTTGACTAAGCAGTTTGCATGGGTTGGGCACCGGATTAGTCCAGATATCCAAATAACAATAACTTGAAAATTGGTCAAGAAACAAGAAAGATATTATATTTCTATGTCAAAAAAGTTATCAAAGATCACAGATGCATCCATTGCATCAAAGATCGATAAGACAAAGATACGTTATTATCAACGTCATCAAAAGAACTGTCGGTAAAATATGACAAAGAAGAATAAAGAAGGAAATTATTGATAGAAGGAAATTATTGATAGAAGGCGACAAAGAAAATAAAGATATAGACCCCACATCTTAGTTGGCAACACGTACCAAGGAAAAAATAAGTGGCTATCATTTAAAGTAAAAAAGATATGAAATATTAAATCAAGGATAAAATAGTTATTTTAATCTTGTAAAGAGAGATTCTTTATGCTATAAAAGGAATCCTTATTCTCAATTCAAAACACACAGAAACCTAGAACACTCTACTTTGAAAAACATATAAACTCTAACATAGAAATCCCCTCTATCTAGAAATCTCAAACTAATAATGATATACACAGTAAGTATGAGTGACTAAGAATCCCTTCAAGATTCTTAATTGGTCTTATACTTGTAATAATTATTATATTATGAATAAAATGAAGTTCAGTTATTCTTCTCTAGTAACTCAAATATTGGACATCATTTATGTACAGATGTAGAAAGCTTACCATTACTAAGATGATGTCAAGATTTGAGCAAGCTGAGGCATAACCGGTGTAACAAAATAAGACGAATAGAAAGAAAGATCATGATCGACCCATTAAATTTAGGTATAATAATTATAAATTTAAACCAGTTAAAAATCTTGAATATTTAAATATTTGCTTACATCAAGTTATAATATTGATAAATAGGAAAATGAAAAATATTTTTAATTACAGAAACAAACAACTAGTTTCAAAAGAAATTAAAATAAAAATAAAAAATCTAATTCTATTAGAAAATTTTGATAAGGGTTATCTCTTAACTTTAAATGAATATTTTAAAGATGAATATTATGAAACTTGTCTTAAAATTTTTAAGATATTTAACACCTTGTTAGACATATATATAAATTATATTAAAGTTATCATAAGCATCATGGATCATCTTGTTTCAAGGATATTAAAAGATTATTTTAGTAAAAAATATGTAAGAATAGAAGAAGAAGAATTCAACAATTTAATGTTTGGATACTACTTCTTTTAAGATTATATGTACATTGTATGTATACAAGAAAAACCTATTTGTATAGTACGAATAGGGCAAAATAATGTGCATTCAACACATATGACTTATCAAGGTAATAATTTAGCTAGTATATTAAGGTCAAATTGACTAAAATTCTAACACAGTAATCTCTAGCGATCGAAAACCCAAAAATTGATATAAAAACCATATGAATAGTAATAGATAGAAAAATTAACACCATTAAGTGTTGAGTATACTAATAGTATTAACCATAAAATATAGGGATATTTAGACATTTTTATAAATCTCAAAAACATAAAAAAATATATATTAAACCTTAAAGGCATTTGAGACATTATTTTCCAATAATATGAAGAAAAAAAATTACATTTAATATTCCATAATATTTACAAAGTTTTCATTTAGTGCTTTTTGAATAATAGTAGAAAAATAATAATTTTAAACTACTTTAATAAAGATAATTTTTAATTAACTAGAATTTACGTGTGTTGTTTTGATGTGACTAAGAAGAGAAGTTCACGTAAAAGAGAAGAATAAAGAATTTAAATATAAAATGAGAATTATATCTATACAATAAGTTAAAAATGGATATTTTTGTTCATTATTATTTAAAAATAATTAAATCAAATTTTTACACATACTAAATGAAAACTTTTTTTCATATTACGAGCTTTAAACGAAAAATATTTTAAAACATAATCAATTTATAAAATTTTCGATGAACCCTGATTTTTCTTAGATCTTTTGGCATGAAAAACCTCATATGGCCGCCTGTGTTCCACTCAGAGGAGCACCCCCTCAAACTAATGTAATGGTACAAAAATAAGTGAAGTTCATAAAAGCTAAGTGGCCCCTGAGAATGAAATGTGTTCCAAACTTTAGAGAAATTAATGTGTTAAAATAATTAAATATATTGAAAATGTATTTATTAATCTTAATTACAATGAATGATATTATAAGTATAAATACAGGAAATTAGGAATATGTTTTTTAGGAAAAATGCTTTTAAGAAAAGTATATTAGTTGTATACAACTAATATATAGTTGATAATGTATATTAGTTGTACACAACTAATATATCACTAATAATAATTTATTAACACTCCCCCTCAAATTGGCGCATAGATATCGATCATGCCCAACTTGCTTAGTGAACCATATAATGCCTTCTTAGAAACTCCTTTGGTAAGTATATCTCAGAAGTCTTCAGTGGGAACAAAAGGAAAACTAATCAGTTTGGTATCTAGCTTTTCTTTTATAAAGTGGCGATCAACCTCTACATGCTTAGTGCGATCATGTTGTACTGAATTTTGTGATATATCAATGGCTGCTCGATTGTCGCAATACAATTGCATAGTATTTTTGAGTTCGAAACCCAAATCAAATAACAAAGTTATTATCCATAGTAATTCTCAAACCCCATGAGCCATACCTCTATACTTGGCCTCAGCACTAGATCGCGCCACCATTTTCTGTTTCTTACTTTTCCATGTAACTAAATTTCCTCCCACAAAGGTGAAATAACCCGATGTTGACTTTCTATCTGTAATACTTCCTGCGCAATCTGCATCTGTGAAGCCATAGACTTCAAGAGGATTGTTGTGTTTAGAGAACATTACTCCCCTACGGCCGATTTCAAATACCTTAAAATTCTCAAAACAGCATTCATGTGATTCTCACTTGGGTTATGCATGAACTGACTCACCACACTTACTGCATATGCAACATCTTGTCTAGTATGAGCCAAGTAAATCAAACGCCCAACCAATCTCTGATAGCGAGCTCGATCAGTTGGTATCTGATTTGGATACTCTGTTAAACAATGATTTTGCTTAAAAGAAGTGTCAATAGGTTTACAATCCAACATACATGTCTCTATTAGCAGATCAATAATGTACTTCCTTTGACACAGATATATTCCTTCTCTTCCCTTGGCTACCTTAATTCCTAAGAAGTACTTTAGTTCACCTAACTCCTTCATCTCGAATTCAGAGGCTAGTTGTCTTTGTAATTTATCCATCTCAACAGCGTCATCACCAGTGATTACCATATCATCAACATAAATTATTAGGGCTGTTACCTTCCCTCGTTAATGTTTTAGAAATAGAGTGTGATCTGAATTACTCTGTCTGTAACCAACCTTTTGCATGAACTGTGAAAACCTTCCAAATTAGGCTCGAGGGGATTGCTTAAGACCATACAAAGACTTCCTCAATTTGCATACAAAATTACCAGGAGAATCAACTTGATACCCAGGTGGAAGACTCATCTACACTTCCTCGGCTAATTCTCCATGAAGAAATGCATTCTTGACATCAAACTGCCGAAGTGGCCAGTTTAGATTAGCGGCAAGTGAGAGCAAAACCCGAATAGTGTTCATTTTGGCAACATGAGCAAAAGTCTCATCGTAGTCTACACCATACGTTTGGGTAAAGCCTTTTTCTACAAGACGAGCTTTATATCGATTTACAAATCCATCACCATTATGTTTTACAGTAAACACCCATCGACAACCAACTGCCTTTTTCCTTGTGGTGGTGGCACCAGTTGCCAAGTATCGTTCTTCTGTAACGCCTCCAACTCTTTAGCCATTGCCTTTCTCCATATTGGATCTCCCAACGCATCCTGCACTTTGTTAGGTACTGATACACCAGATATTTGATTCACAAATGATTCATATGACTTAAATAATTTTTTAGTGGACATATAATTGGTTACTGGGTATTTTTATTTTGCATGAATATTTGGTTCATACCTTTTGGCTGGTTGACCTCGAGTAGACCTTTTGGGTAACACATATTGTCCAACATTAGACTTAATGCTATTAGTATTAGTGGGTATACATACCTCATATAAGTGACCTTCAGTACCAGGGAGTTGTTGATCATGGGTAGGAGTAATGCCTGAGGGAACAGTTGTGTCTTCCACTTCATTTGCTGTAAGCGAATTTGGTGCTTGAATACTTGAAGCATCTGCTTCTGCAATGACTGGTGATTCTTCTAATGCCTCCCCCTCACCATGATACAGTTCTTCAAAATATGTATTCTCCCCCTGACGAGTAGTATCAGGTGAGGAAAAAATAACTTATGTCCTGTTAAGGTAACATCCATAAGTGACATAATACTTTCTCGTCGGTGGATGAAGCACTTGCGCTACGATAACTTCCATATCCAAAAACACACATTTAATTGCCCGTGCATCTAATTTAGACCTTTGATTTTTAGGAACATGCCTGAAAGCAACACAACCAAATACACGGGTAGGAAGATTATGGAAGGATGATAAGGAGACGTAAGATGCGAGAATTTGGAATGGGATTTTTCCGTTAAGGACATTAGGCGGAGACGATTGATGAGATGGGCGTGTCAGCCCAAAGATCACCCCAAAGGTTTTTGGCATATAAGCACTAAATAAGAGTGCACGAACCATATCAAGTAAATGACGATTTTTTCTTTCAGACACTCCATTTTGTTCCGGTGTTTGCGGACAAGTAGTTTGGTGAATAATCCCATGTGTTTTGAAAAATATGATTAACATATTCCCTCCCATTGTCAGAACGGAGGATCCGAATGATGCCATTGTATTGTGTTTGAACGAGGCTATGAAAATTTTGAAAAACTGAAAAAACTTCATCTTTTGTTCTAAGAAGAGAAATTAATGATAACCTTGTACAGTCATCGATAAATGAAACAAAATATCTCATACCTGATATAGTGGGCTCTTTAGATGGTCCCCAAACATCAAAATGAATTAATTCAAAAGGAATAGTACTTTTATTAGAAATACTAGGAGAATAAGTAATACGATTGCTCTTGGCCAAAACACAAGTCTCACAATGTAAAACATTCTCACTAACACCAATAAATAAAGTGGGCATGGTTTTTTTCATAAGACTAAAAGACGGATGCCCTAAGGGCGATGCCACAACCAAATTTCACTTAGCTTATCGGAACTAGATATCAATGTAGTGCATGCCCGTGCTCCTGGTTTCTCCCCTCCGTAGTTTTGATCCAAACGGAACAACCTGCCTCTCAGATACCCTCGACTAATTATTTCCCTGGTAAGAAGATCCTGAAAAATCACATACATAGGATAAAAGGTTACCGAATATTTAGACTCAATATTCAACTGTGGGACAAATATTAAGTGATGAGATAAGTCAGGTACATATAAAAAATTATGGAGCTGTAAAGATGGAGTGATATGAACTGACCCCTTTCCTAAGACAGGAAATTCCTCACCATTAGCATTCGTAACATAAGACACTGGTGGGGGAGATAACTTATTAAAATAAGATTTATCTTAAGTCATATGATCAGATGCACCAGAATCAATAATCCAAGTATTAGACTCAACAGAGTGAGAAACATTTAAGGTCATACCAATCTTACCACGACCAGCTATTGAAGCTGTAGGAATACCTCCACACTCCATAGGATGATTCTGTCCATAGTAGTTTGGTTCTTGGACAATTTCCAGACCGCTTTTGCTTTTGAGGAACGATGTCCCCGTTGTCATTTTGGTTTCAAGTGTGGATACGCTTTCCACGACAAGTCTCCCGAAGATGTCCATGTTCACTGCAATAAGAGCAAGTGAAAATGAGGCGATTAGGGAGCCCGCGAGGTCCCTGCTGATGAAATGGAATTGAATTTTGCTGCTGGAGAAAATGTGCCTTTGATTTGGCTTGAATGGCTAGACTTGATACCTCAACTTGTGCCTGATGAAGACTTTCCTGTTGAGATTTGTCTTTACGGATGTATGTAGCGCGTAGTCAAGCTCTGGGTCCCGACATTCGAAGCAATTCGCCTTTAGCACTATTATGTTTTGTATCAAGGCCTCTTAACAAGGCATTTACTCATTCAAGCTCCTTCTCCTTCTGGTACCACAGAAGATCTTCTTGATTTTTAATTTTGCATGGACATTTTTGGTCAATTTCAGCCCATACATTTTTCAGCTTAGTAAAAAATAGAGATAATGGTTGCCCATTCTGCTACATGCCGGCAGCTTTGTACATGAGTTCATGAACTTGAATAAAGTCAGACTCATTTGTACAAAGATCACTTAAGGTATTCTATATGGCCTCAGCAGTTTCACATTCTTCCACCATTTGTAATATATCATCAATGATGGCTCTGAATAGAATTGACATTACAAAGCCATCATCATCTTCCCACCTAGTATAGGCTCCTATATCATCTTGACTAGGAGCCCTGATTGATCCAAATACATGTTCCATCTTATGCATCCCACAAAGATAAACAGACATAACTTTTTCCATGTTCGAAAATTTGTACAATTAAGTTTAGTTCCCCCAAAAGAACCAATTTTTGAACTTTTAACAGAAACTTCAAATTGTGGAACTTCATTAATTCTGGAAACTTGATGTTGTCTTGAATCTTCCATTGAAATAATAATAAAATATATTGTGCAGCGGAATAAATTTTTTTGGTTTTTTTGGCCGAATTAAGTGGGTTGTCTAGCTGATGGGCTTCGACTAAGATAGTTTGGGTTGGGATGATGGGCTGGATTAGGCTGATGGGTCGGTTTGGGATGATGGGTAAGGTTGGACTAAGGCAGTTGAAATTTGAGACTAAGATAGATTCGGGTTGGGTGATGGGCCGAGGCCGGGCGTTAGAAAAGGCCCGTCTTAAAAGAAAAGGCTAAAAAATTTAATGGTAGAGAACTACGGACTCACAAAAGAACTGTGAGTTGAAAAAGAGAACTGCGGACTCACATAGCAAGGTGAATTCGACGACGGGCCGCAGACGAGCCGCCATGAAATGACAAGCACAGGTGAGTCAAGCGCCCGGTACGATGCACGATCATGAAATTTCTTCTTGAAATGGATAATGTATGAGATTAGGCCTTCTTCAGACGGCGGAAATGAGCCGAAGGCTGTATAATTTGAATGACGACAGTGAATCGCGCCGAGCGACGACGTAGGGATCATTCTTGCCGAGCTTCGACTCAACCTGAGGTTAGATTTCTTCATGAAATTGACGACAATGAAATTTAACTTCTTGTAAGACGACGATAGAAATTTGAGCAACGTGAGATGATTAATAGTGCATCACACGACGGAACTCTGCATAAAGAAAGCGCTACTCGAAACTCGAAACCAAGAAAAGAAATTTTTTTTTTCTTTCTGATAACTGTATTTTATATAGTTATTTTCACCTATTTTATTGATTATAAATGCTATGTTCTCTGTATTTTTAGATAATTTTAGTTTAATAAATTAGTATTTACTGTTTTTATATATTTTAATAAAAATAAGTAAATTGTATCGAAAACGTACTTAAATGCTAATTTGTACCCAAAAATAGAATTTTAAATAGAAGAGTTATTAATTGCAATTTATAAAAGTTGAAAATATAATTTAAATTAAAATCGGGCTTAATTTCAGTTATTAAAAGTTTAAAATTTAATTTAAATTACTAAAAGGGTTAGATTACAATTAAACAAAGTTGAAAATGTAATTTGAAATATATTTGTGGGTCAAAATAGAATTAAAAAAATTTGAATTTTCTGCGCAGGAAAAGAATCGCACTCGCACAAATCACGATGTCCATCACCCACCGTCCGATCAAAGCATAAACGGTCAAGATTGACGCGTGTAGTTCAAGCCCGACCAACGCGAATGCGTGCAGACTCTGCGATTTCACGCGGCTCGATGCCTAAGTGGGGCCCACTTGCCGCGCAGGCCGGCTTGCAGGTGGGACCCACGCGTGACGTGCTCAGCGGGTTGTTATGTGCGGCCGAACCACGTGCAACGTTCTTCCAGCGAGTTAAAGTCTTCCACGTGTCCCAATTTCCCTCGACGATACGCAGAGAACGCGTGGCACGTATCGGAACGCAGCCGTTGCAGAATCTCGGCCTCCGTTCAGTAGTTGCCTCGCGTTTCACGCGCCCGATTACGTGTGACCAGTCAAGGCGTGCGCCCATTCGCTTCAACGAATCGTATGTTGCCACGTGTCCCACTATTTTTGTTTCAACCGACGCCGAATGGCACGCCATGCACAAAAAAATGCAGAAATGGCTCCTTGTCTCACGGGAATTAAAATATGTTTTTGATTTTCGCGTGACCGTGGATTTTAAGGGGAATGTCGGGGTTTTGTTTTCGATATAATTTTTTTTACGCGTTTAAAAAAATGTATTATTTGTGATGTATTTTTTTAGCTATAAATAGGTGATATTATGATAGAGTTAAGAGAGTTTTTTTTGGTTTAAAATTTTTGTGTTGTTCGGTTTGAATCATAGAACACCTTGAAGCCATTTTTTGGCTTTTTGTCAGAAAGTTCATGCGTGTCAAATATTTGTTCTACGTGATGTTTTAATTTTCCTTCTTGTTCTTCTAATTTTTCTCTCTGTTGTAATTTTAATTTTAAATTTACGTGAAGTAATTTAATTTTTCTGTGGTTGCATTTGATTCAAATAAATGAAGCTTTGATTTTAATTATTTTTGATAGATTTATAAGACGTTCGATTTGTTCGCTCTACATTTTGTGCTTAATGCTTTTTGATTATTACTGAACTTTATCAAACGATTTGTGGCAGATAAAAATAAACTTGAAAAGGCATTTTGTGTATATTGCTTATAAATAGAATTTACATGTATGATGAGGGATAGGAATATACCCTAATTGTATGTGTGGCTACATTTGAAAACTTAGAACTTAATTTAATCTTGGTGAATTTAATTCTCATAGTAGATATAGTGAATTAATTTAACTAGGTGTGTTTATGCAATTTCGGAAGAGATGTATGAATAAAAAAGAAGTTTTCGGTTGACAAATTAAATGTACTAAAAAATATAAATCAAAAGAAGATAATATGATTGGAGTGGATTAGTTTGGTGAAAAATTGTAATCCTAGAGTTCTCTTATTTTATTTTTAAAAATCAACGATTGTTTTGGATAAAATCAGAGAGATACAATTTTAAGACTCAATATTTATAAGAATAAATCCTCGAGCGATCTTTACTTTACTTAATCTTTATTACTTTGTGATCAGATATCTTGACGATTTGCAGTGTTCTGAAACTCACAACACTTTACTACTCTGATACCAAATTATATATATTGAAAATATATTTATTAATCTTAATTACAATGAATGATATTACAAGTATAAATACAGAAAATTAGGAATATACTTTTTAAGAAAAATATATTAACCGATAATGTAGGTAACTAATAATATTTTATTAACTAAAATGTCATTGGTCAAGTTGATAAATTTGATGAGGGCATTGCGGTGCCACCACAGCTTGTGGGGATGTGAATGCGTCTCCGAATACATGTGCTTTTAGTAAGAACCAACGAGGCATGAAATGAAAAAGAGGTTACTTGCTTATTTTAGTTTGTATTATATTGAGTTTGTATATTTATGTCACTGTACATCATAGACACAATGATATTGATTGAAGCGTAACGAGATTAATTTTATTGAATTGGTTGTAATTGGTAAAGGACGAAAAAGACGAGGCTAATAGCTATTCTTTGTTTGGTATTGGTAAGTAATAATATATATGTTGGCCAGAACTAGGAGTTGACCAGAGATCTTGATTGCACATGAATGAGCACGTACGCGCGCCAAAGACTTTGTAATTCACTCTTTATACCATTTATGACATGAGTTTTATATATGAAATCATGTATTTATAATATCCTAAGTAGTAAATAATATAAAATTGTACATTATTACCTTACACTTTATGTTTTTCTCTATTTTTTAGGTAATCCCAATAAAAAAAAATCAGCAAACTCAATGAGAATTAATTGAATAAACTTATAAATATATTATGAAATTAGTTTAATTTCGTTACAGGGTTACTTAAGTAAAATGTACTTACCAAGCATTAAAATAGTACAAACATTTCAAGAATTAATTCAGGAAATTAAAAGCTCTCCCATTTTTGTCAGAGTTGTCAGGCTAAGTTGTGTTAATGGATAACCCTCTAATACGTCAGGAAACATATCTAGGTTTGATCTTGATAGTGAGTGATTCGTTCGTTATAGGATTATTTATTTAAGATATGCTGACAAATATTGAATTTAACGACTTTTATATTTGTAACGGTGTACAACGACGGAGAATTAAAGTGTTTTATATGAATTTTTTTTTCCACCTTGATAGTACAAATCAGAAGAGATTTAATTTTATAATAATTTTAAAACAAATATAATAATTTAATAATTTTTTGTTAGGTGGTAACTTATAACTAATTTAGTTGATATACCTAAATATAATTTAACCAAAACATGTTATATTATGCCATATGTTATCAATACTGTTTATAAACTATTTAAGATTTTTATAAAATATCTCACAGTACACATTTATGAGAAATATTTACACCTAAAAAAAGTGAGTAGTAAAATTACATTAAATATAATAAAAATATATAAAAATGTTTTAATTTTTAGGTAGAATTTTACAAGTCTATTAACTATAAAAAAACATATTACAAGTCTGAATCGATTGATATGTGTTCAAATATATTCAAATTCATATTTTTTGAATTATACTTAATTTAAAGAACGTATAACAACTTAAAAAGATATGCATATGTGTATTCACGTGTTTCATTTTTTGACATTTTTTTTATTTTTGAAATTTTGATATACTTTTTTATAGTTAGTGAATTTTTATTACCTCAATCAAAGATTAATAGATTTTTACTTTTGACATAGTTTGTATCATTCTATTACCCTTCATCCTTTGCACCTATATTATGATTTCTTTTTTAGACACCATGTATATGTATAGTTGAAATTAAATGGATTTTTTTAATCATACCATACATACGATATAATATTGATTTCATTTAATTAATAGTAGTGAATATAAATGTAATAAAATTTAAAAATAATAATGATAAAAGACAACAATTTTAACAAAAAGGCCACTAAAGTATCCACGGCTAAAAAAGCTATCATTTTAACCAAAAGTTACATCAAATAGTGTTAATCATAGTAGGCACCATCAATGACTAAACTCATATCAAACAACCTTAAATAAAAATGACAATATTTCTCCCTTTTCAAATATATCAATCCATCACCATCATATCTCGCTTGAACCCATTGCAAAAAAAAAAATTGTAAATCTAAAAAAAGAACCATTACCATAACGATGAAATAAAACCCAAGAGAAAGTATATTTAACCTACTAACACTCTAGCAACCAACAAAAAATTGGTAAGAGTCTCATCAACAAATACATATAATGGACAAGAGAGATCAACAAATACATATAATGGACAAGAGAGAACTTCAACGGGATAGTGGCACTGAAGTAGAGATTGACAAACCGTAATTTGTTTTATTTTGAAGGATTTCAAAGAAAGAAATTTGTTTCTTAATTATGTATCTTGGTTAATTTGATTTTGAACTAATGTTCTCAATTTTTTCTATTGGGATTAGTAGTCACAATAAAATTCAATTTCTTTTAACTAATTGATAGGGATAATCCAAGGGAGAAAATGGCTTCGTGGAATAGGTTAGGATATTACACTCCATGTCACATCAAATCTCAAATCCAATTTTCTTGCAATTTTATAAAAAAACTTATTATATATTTACTTATTAACTTAACTCTTTTTAATTGAAAATAAAACTTATTATCACCCAATTAAGTGTTTCCTTACCAAAATTCAATATTTTATTTTAATTTTTTAAAAAACATAAAAAAAAATTATTTATATCTATTATATGTATAGTAAATTTAAAATCTATTAAACATAATTTCAAGTTTGTTAAATATAGTTATGCATGTCTACAAACAACATAGAATTCAATTTAGGGAGTAAGAATGCAAAAAAAGATAGCTCCCATATCTCCGTATTAACCTCGTGTTCCTTAAGCTCATGGGTGACACTATTAACACATCTATTACAAAGAACACACTAGAGACTACTAACAATCTTCTTTTGAATTAAGTTGATCTACACAAGCAAAATATTATTGTAGGCTCTCCAAGTAAACGTTTTCACTTTGTTAGGAACATTTAGACACCAAATCTTCATCCGTCAAGATTGCTTCGATAATGAGCTTGAGTTGGCTCTATAGACACCCTTGATACTTAAATGTTATTGTTCTTCAACCAGTTAATAAGAACTTTTAACTTTAAAATCTCCATTAACCCCAAATCAATTTATCAACATAATGAGGCCCATAAAAAGGAATGCTATCGTAGACTCAACATCCAAAGAAAAGAAGTTCTCCTTGATAGAATTATCATGCTAGAGACTAGCGTCACTAATAAGTGCAGAGACTAAAGTGTTAGCTCCTAACGTCTTTGGAGAAATGACTTTAAAAGGATCATAGTATGGAAAACGATTGTCCTCATAAATTTTGATACTTCTTACATTACTAACTCTTCACTTCAATCATTTCACACATTAATATCTTTTCCAAGTAATACTTTTCTATAAATAAGAAGAAATTAGGCATCTTGGTATATAGGAAGTTAGAGTTGGGGAAATACTTGCCTTTCAAAACTCTAGCTACCAAAGAGTCACCATTCTGTAAAAGTCTCTAATTGTACTTAGAGTTAGAGACTAAGATTTGGTTGAAAGAAAATAAATTCCTAAAACCAATACCTCCCAAAGCCTTGTGTTTACAGAGCTTATCCCATGCTATCTAGTGTATAGCATTCTTATCCAAATCATATCCCCACCAAATATTTGTCAGAAGGCTCTGTAATTCATTACAAAATCCCAAGGCTAATTTAAAACAGCTTATTGAATAAGTAGGAATAACTTGAATGAGTAAAACCTCCTTGCAAACATTTTATAATGACTTCTTTTTTCAAACATAATATTTTAATTCACCAAACAATCTTCTCTTATTTCTCCCGGTAACTTTAGAAAGACCCAAATAGTTCTCGTGGTAGTTAACAATAGGAATACATAACATATGTTGGGCCAATAACTTCAATGATTGATTAGTATTGGGACTAAAGGACATAGTTAATTTAACTAAATTAACTCTTTGACTTTAGCCAATCTCATATTGCTTGAGAATCAACTTTAAATTGCTATATTGTAGCTTATTAAGTTTCAAGAAAATAAATATGTCATCTATAAAAAACAGATGGAAAACTCTAGGGAAACCTCGAACTACTCTCACCTATTGAATTAAATTCATTCCTTCAGCCCTTTGTAGAAGTCCAAAGAGACCTTTGGCCACTTTACTAAAAATATAAGGTGAAAGTGGATATCACTGTCTCAAATCTCTAGTTGGTTTAAGGTGTCAAGTTTCACTCCGTTGACAATAAGTGCATATGAAATCAAAATAACACAGTTCATTATAAGTTTCACCCAACTACTAGCAAAACCTAATTTAATAAGGATAAACTTCATAAATTTCCATTCAACACAGTCATAGGCCTTACACATATCTAACTTAACAGTCGCTTTTACTTTCTTACTCTTAAGAACTCTTTTAATAGAATGACGAATCTCAAAAGCAATCATTGAGTTATCATAAATGAGTCTTCTAAGAACAAATGCCTTTTGGCTCTCCAAAATTACTTCAGGCAACACACTCTTCAACCTATTAGTGATGCACTTGGCAATTATTTTATAAAATACATTGCATAAGCTTAAAGGTCTAAATTCATAAACCTTAGTAAGCACATCAACATTGGGAATTAAAAAAGTTCAAGTAGAATTAAAATTCCAAAGGTCTTCACCTCTATTCAAGACATCCAAAGCATCACTACTGACATCATTCCCGATGATTGACCAAAAATTTTGATAAAAGAAAACCAACATCCCATCTTGTCCAGGTGCCTTAACATGATGCATCTATTTTAGAGCAAACTCAATATCCATTTTAGTAAAATGCATTAAAAATAGGGAATTGTGTTCAATAGAAACTCGTTGTTCAATATAACTCTCAAAAAGTTTTAGGTCCACAACTTTTTCATTTGTAAATAAATTTGAATAAAATTGTTGAAAAAAGATTGGATGTCTTCCTCAGAGCTCACCCAGTTGGATTGATCATCAAGTAAACCAGCAACATGGTTCCTTTGTTGTTTGAGATTGGCCTTCATATGAAAAAAAAGTGAGTTTTGATCCTCATATTTAAGCCAAAGTTTCCTTGATCTTTGGCACCATAATATTTCATCAAACTATAATGATAAATTAATCTCTTTTTCTAAGACACAACCTATACTTGGATCAACATCTATAGTCGCTTGTAACCTATTCTTAAGATTAATAAGTCTTCTTTGAATATGACCTACTATGTTCCTATTCTAGTCCTCCAAATCAACAGAACAATTCTGGATTTTATTGGTAACCCTCTCCAAAGCATGCACACCTCTAAAGGGAGAATCCCAAGCATTTTTAATTATCTCTTCACAACCATCCACTTTGATCCAAAATTCTTCAAACTACAAAGTTCTTTTGTTCTTCTTCGTTTTCACCCTTCACATTCCCAATTTTTTCAATGGAAAGATAATAGCAAGATAATCATATTTAGAGATCTTCCTATACTTAACTCTATTAACATAAAAATTAGAACCCCATAACTGGTTGACAAAGACTTTATCCAATCTAACCTTAATGATGACACCTGAATCCCTTTTATTACTCCAAGTAAACTTAAAATCATCAAAGCCAGAATCAATTAGACCACAATGGTTGATCACTTCTCTAAAAGCATCTATCTATCATTTAGGTGTAAGATGTACTCCACATTGTTCATGTTAGGATATTACCTCATATATGGAAATCCCTATGAGCAACCACCATAAGGAATTACTAGTAACCAATCTTTTCAAAAGGTTTCAAGAATTAAATCTCAATTTTTTGATAGGATTTTCATTGAATCTAGTGAAATTGAAAGTCCATAAAGCATCATATCTTAAGATACAATCATTGTGGACAAGAGAAAAAGAATCTTATATTGACAACCACCTCACTCTTCCATAGTAACCATTAGACATACCTCTATGAGGTACTTCAAAAAATCCATCAAACAATGCCTCATTTCATATTCTATCACCATCATCTTTTTTCAAACATATTTTCATAAGAAACACTACTTTGAGAGCTTAAATAACCAGAGTTCTCTCAAAATCCCTTATAGTCAGAAGGTTCCTAATCCCTCTAGCGTTCCAATATAAAGTATTCATTGTTTGTGATAGGGTTGAAACCCTATCACGTGTTGAACCAAATGTGTGTCTTCAACCATATCTAAAGCCAGTGAAAGATTGATAGTCGATTGTTCACAATCATTTTTGATAATCGAATTCTCATATTTCATACACATCACTCAAACTTACTTTTTCAACATTTCCAAAGAGTTTAAAACTATTACCTCTAGGTTTAAAGCTAACCTTCAAAGTTCTTGTTGAACCTTTCTTCTCACTATGTCGCCTTTGTGAATGGTCATTAGTCACTAACATAGGGATATTTCTTGTGTTCGAATTAACATTCTCTTACATGACTTTCGAATCAACAACGCTAACAGTATGCAATGCTGTTGTCACACAAGTCTCTAGCATAATACCCCATGTTATATAGACTGAGTTATCATCCCTAAGTTGAACCATGACTGCATCATCACCTCCAAACATTTTAGGATTATCTCCAAAAACTACCTTTTTCTCCAAGTCAACCATAGAAGACTTCAAATTGGCTTAAACTGAGGATCGATCAATACCAAAAACACCCTCCAACACGAGGAGCATAGTTATCAACCATTAAAGTACAAGTGAAAGCATTCTACTCCAATATTACCTAGGCTATTGAAAAAATGAGCAAACCAAGTCTTAACATCAAGTGGGCTTTTCCTTTGCTTTTCCAAACTTAGCTATAGACCATACATTTTCAGTTCTCACAAGCCATCATCAGTTACCTTTCTATAGCTTTGAGAGTCATAAGTGAGGACACCACATTAAAACATATCAATAGAAGCCTCTTGTACCTGAAATCAAGCCATAAAGGCTTCAAGACTCTAACGATTTGCCCAAATTTCAAGCATGAGAGGTTTAGAAAAATAAATCAGTATATGAATCCTTCCTCCCTTAAAAACCAAGCCATTAGAGGGTGATAAATTCACCTCTAGCACCTCCCCTGCCACAACACTAATCCTAGAGGAAGTCCAAGTATGTGAATCCAAAATGGACATTCCTTGAAAACCATCTCTCTAGCAACCATACCTAGTAAAAACTCTTTTAAAATGAGGAAAGCTCTATCAAACACCCAAGGGTAGCGATAGAGTATATACCACATATCATTTTCATATTTGAAATAGAAAACAAATAGGTTTTTTCCTAACTACAAAATTGTTGATCTTCTCAGCATATTTTC
Source organism: Hippophae rhamnoides (assembly GCA_033030585.1). Taxonomy (NCBI): domain Eukaryota; kingdom Viridiplantae; phylum Streptophyta; class Magnoliopsida; order Rosales; family Elaeagnaceae; genus Hippophae; species Hippophae rhamnoides. The sequence goes on from CM065435.1 coordinate 20,360,425, forward strand.
AAATGGAATTAAAGACATTTTTCATCGCCTCAACACATACAACTCTAGCAAAACAAACATTTACCAATTAAGCAAAAATTATCATTATTATCATTACCCTAATTGACGAGTGCTTGAAAAACATTTTTATTTCATGATTTATTTTTACTAAAATGAAATAAATAGATTTAAATTTGTACGGTTTCACCATTATTTAAGTAAATCTATATTTTCATAATCACGAGTATGTTTTGTTGTTTTTAATTATTTTTTCTTCAAAATTCATTCATTCAAAAGATAAACTTAATAATATATGTAAAGTTTGAGGACGAAACAATAAACAAAGTAAAGAAAAATATTTTGACTTGAACTGCAGCATAGATAAGTACTGACTGTGTTGTGATCCTTTCTATACAAATTGAGGCGAACAAAAAGAGAAGCTGGTCACACTAGAATCATAGAAAAAAACATAGAATAGTTTTGTTGTTTATAATTTTTTTCTCTAATAGCTCCTAGGAGTAATTTAAGGGTATATTTTAGATTTGAGGATAGATTTTAGATTTGTTATTCTACCACCTTGTAAAGATAACTAAGAGAAAAACCTCTGATTGTAAATATGATCCAGAAACGGTACAATGACTCAAGTTAGTAAGTCATTTAGGCGAGCAACATCATGTGAGCTCAAAACAGGCAAGGAACATCAGGAGAGTAATATCAGAAAAGCAATATCTGGCGAGCAATATCAGGCGGGCAAATCTGGAGCATTTCATCAAAATAGGGGTAGTTGGTCTTTTGAGAACCCAAACTGAAGACCCAAAACATAAATTATACCCAATCTGAAAACCAGAATCGAGCTGTTACAGTTCAAGAAAGTAAAAATAATATTCCAAAATTGAGCTGTTACAGTTCAAGAAAAACTTCAGGCGAGCAAACATCAAAGCAGGGGCGAGCTATTACAGTTCAAGGAACAAGACATTTAGGCGTGCTATTACAGTACAAAGAGCGAGGGAAATAGGGAGTTTTCATCTAAGCAAGGGCTGAGCTAGTAAGGTGAAAGGGCGTACGGTGAGGTGAGGAGATGTTGTTACTCTGTTAGAGTTCAGTCGAGCATGTTGGTGTTCAGGCGAGGAGATGAGATTTGCATCGCAGGCGAGAAGGCTTTTAGTTACGGTTAGGGTGGGTTTGATGGCGTACGGTGACGAGGAGATGTTATTAATCTGTTAGAGTTCAGGCAAGCATGTTAGGGTTCAGGCGAGCATGTTTCTCTCTATAAATGAGCACGTTGTTTTTTTCAAGCAGCTTAGTCGGACTTGTACAGTGTAATTTTATTTTACATTTCTTTCAATTATTATCGACACGTAGTACTATCAAAAAAGAATTATTATCCATATTTGATTATTCACCTTAGTCCTATAAAATTTAAAATTTTGGTTTCAATGTGTTCATGGCTAATCAAAATATCTATTTTGTACTGTAACAATATTGATAATATATAACTAGTAAATTATAAAACTAAAGATTTTTTTTTAAATTATAAAATTTTTAATAACTAAATAATTACATATTAATACGTTCATTTGACGAAAATTATACATTTTACCTATTAATAAATATTGAAAATTTGAAATGAAAAATTCTTTATCAATTATTTTTCAAAACAAAAGCCTATATCTTTAAATGAAACAATTTAAAAATGCTCTATTAAAAGTTATTTCAAATATTAAAATGCATATTTTTTTGAACTTTTTAAGAAAAAAGAAGAAGCTATATTGTATCACACCCACGCTCCATATTTTATTTTTATTTAAAAATCAATTTTTTTAAGAAATTCTTGACTAAAACTTCATTCTCTAATTCTTGATTAAATATAAACAAAAGACAAACATATAAAGGAAAAAAGGAGAAAATAATCTTTGAAAAATCCTTCTATAATTCACTTTCGTTGATAATGTTTTTCTACAAATTTTAGCACACTACTTTCATGTATTCTTATACTACCTTAACTATTTACATATTCATATTTTCCCTCCACATTTAAGGATTAAAAACAAATTCAAGAAACTAATATGATAACTTCTTAACAACAATAAGGACCAATCAAAGTACTAACAACTCTATTCACATTGTTTCAGCTTGGAAATCGGTTCTCATTACATAACAACCTGCAATAGTTTATGGTCTATCATTATCCTTATCATTTTCAAGCATCACTTTAGATATTACCTTTACACCTTCCCTTAAACTCAATGGTACTTTAGTGACACTAATTTTGGCTTTAAGAAACCAAAATGGATCTAAGGATAGAGATTTAGTTAAAATATTTGCTATTTGGTCATAAGATGGCATATATTGTACACTTTGCTATTGTTGAATCACTTTGTCATGAATAAAATGGCAATCCAATTCTATGTGTATAGTTTTAGAGTGTAGTATATGATTGGAATTCAATGCAACTCTAGTAATACTATCACACCAAATTACAAGAAGATAAGGAACTAAAACCAGAATTTCCTTAAGTAAGGCTTGCAACCAAATAGCCTTAGCAACTACATTAACAAGGCATCTAAATTTAGCCTCAGCATTTGACCTTGAAATAATAGGTTGCTTCTTACTAAGCCATATGACTAGATTTTCTCAAAGGAAGATGCAAATACCATAGATGAAACACCTTGTATCAAAACAAAAACGCTAATATGAGTCAATAAAATCCATTAATTTGTAATGTTGTTGATGGTTTGAACTCTAACTTATGATCAATAGTTCCATTGAGGTATCTAAGTATTCTTTTCACTACTGCCTAGTGTGTATCCTTAGGTTGACTTATATATTGGCACACTTTGTTGATAGAGAAGGTAATGCCAAGACTTGTGATAATGACATATTGAAAAGCACTTGTAGTGCTTTTGTATATGGTTGGATTGTTGAATTCAATACAAACTTCAACTCTTAGAGTAGAATTGTAGATCATAGGAGTAACTCAGCCTTGGTATTGGTTAATTGGGCCTTCTCTAATATAGACTTTATGTATTTAGACTATTCAAGAAGCAAATAGCCATTAGCAAGTTTAGACACCTCAATTCCTAGAAAGTAGTGTAAAGTTCCCATGTCTTTTAATAAAAATATAACATTAAGTAAGTTAATAAATTCATTCACTTTTATTGAATCTAACCCACTTCTTATTATTTCATCCATGTACATAATAGCATAGATTTTGCATTCAGAACAAACTAAGAAGAATATAGAGTCATCATATTTATCCCTAGTGAAGCCAAATTGAGTTAGAGTCTTAGATAATGTATCAAACCATGTCCTTATCACCTATTTTAGCCTATATATAATGACTTTTTTAGTTGACAAACATAATCTAGATGATTTTATTAACAAATCCAATAGGTTGCCTCATTTAAACTTCCTCTTAAAGAGTGCTATTAAGAAATGTATTGTTTATGTTCAATTTCATGAATACCCAATTATAATTTAACATAATAGAAAAAAATACTCTAATAGTGGCACGTTTAACCGTAGGATTAAAGGTATTCACAAAATCAAAACCAACCACTTGTAAATATCTTTTTGCTACCAATCTCGATTTAAGTTTTTCCAATGAGTCATCAACTAGTTCTTTGATGTTAAAGAGCCATTTATTTTTGTTGTTGGGGCAGACAACTAATTTTTAGGTATTGTTTCTTATGAGAATATCATAGTCTTCCTTTATGTATTTGAACATCTCTCATGTGCTAAAGCTTATTTCACTATTTTAGGTAGATTGGTGTTGTGAGAGGCAATAAAGACTTTAGGTTTAAAGGTGCCAACCTTGGACCTAGCGATCATGTTATTCCTATTAGTTGTATTTACAAGTAGAAAATATATCAATAATGTTTGTGAAATTTTGGAACATTATAGGATATAGGTAGATATTTAGAGTTGTTTCTGTATTAATGGGTTGTAGGAAATTGGTAACTGATACATCAGATTAATGAGAGGGATGGAGAATTTTTTATATCAACACAATAGCTAGAAGATAAAGGTAATTGACTGGATGAGGCATTCCTTATTATATCAAGATAATGGCTAGAAGACAAAGGTGATTGATTGACTGAGGCATTACTATTAATGGATTAAGGTAGGGTAGTGTGTAACATTGATGAAAGTGTTTGTTCACTATATGTGGGATTATTAGGAAACATTGCAAATAAAGGTTGTGTGAGTATTTTCTTTGAAATAGAAGGTAGATACATTTTGTGATTTGACGAGACTGGTTGATGCTTAAAATTGTAAGAGAAAGGGAAACTTATTTCGTCAAAAATTATATGCCTTCAGATTATAATTCTACCTTTAGTAGTGAGACACTTATACCCTTTTATGAAAATGGTTGTATCTAACAAAAGGGCACTGTTTAGATTTGAAAGCAAACTTGTATTAATTAAATGGCTTGGTCAATGAAAAGCTCTTGTATCCAGAGGGCTTAAAAAATGCATAATTTCGTTTGACTAAGAAAAGCATTTCCAAAGAAATCTTTTGATCTAATACTGAACTTAGTAATTTGTTTGACAAAAAGCTAAAGATTCATCCTAATACTTCAAAGGCATTGAAGCTTATGCTAACATTCGCAATCCTATTTCAAAAATATGACGATGGTTTCTTTCAACCAATCCATTCTGCTCGAGAGTGTAAAGATAAGATACATGTTTTGTAATACTAGCCAAGCTGAGTATAACATTTAAGCTATCATACTCCCCACCTCCATTAGATTGGAAGGTTTTAATACGTCTACCAGTTAGTATTTCAACTTTTTCTTTAAGTAATAATAATGCATTCTTACACTCAAATTTTTATTTTAAAAAATAGATCCAATTGAAACAAGAAAACTTATTTGTAACAATCTTAAACCAAAACTTGATAATAAGGGTGAAGGACCCTAAATATCATAATGAATAATATTCAAAGGTGCCTTAGCTTTATTTATTGTAGAAATAAAAAAGGTAACTTATGGGTTTTACCTAATTGGCAAGCATCTCATATTGATTTTCCAATATTCACACTCAATTCATCACATATAGCATTATATTTGTTCATTACAACTTTAGTAATTCTAATAGAAAGATGACTAGTCTTTGGTGTCATATTGCTAGGTTAAAATCTTTAAAGGAGTCTTTTTTACTGGTTATTTTTTTGACATTTATTACCTTGTGCATCATTCATATGAACTTAGGGACAAGTTGTAGTATACCCAATGGATGGTAATTATTTGTTAATTATCACGTCAAAAATATATAATACATTCTTAAGCTTCTCTTGCATGAGTCTATGTCTTATCTTCTTGTCCTTCACATATACACAATTAGTATGAAACTCTATGGGAACAATGTTATCTTTTGTAAACTGAGCCACATTAAGAAGATTCTTAGTAATAGAATGCTCATATTACATATATGACAAAAGAAATTTCTTTTATGGGTTATGTGAAGGAGAAATGGATGAAATATCAATGTTAGCAATATGTAGTCCAACCCTATTTCCTAATTGTAGTTACTCATTTCTTGTAAATTCAATTTTGATAGCCAAGTTAAAATGAACATTATTGATATGATGAGTGGCACCACTATCAGTGAACTAGCTTGGATCACATACAAAGATTGAACTAGAATAAATAGCAATTGCATATTGAGTATCCTTGAGAGATGTTGGCTAAACTGAGTACAAGTTGTTTTATTGGCACAAATGTTAAATTAGGGATTAGAGGTTGATTGTAGAGAGCCATTATTATTACTTGAGTTTGAGTACATAGGTTGAATCATTGGCTAGAGGTTATGTATAAGGACTAAAAATAGCCACTTGTGCTTGAGGAAAGTTTTGATTGTTATAAAGAATATAGCAATATGACTGACTTGGTGTTAGATATATAATATGGGTAGGTTGATTGAGTTGAGAGAAAAATTGTCGAGGTGATGGTTGAAGAGGTACAATAAAGTTATAAAATGATTCAAATGTTGAATTGGATTGATTAGGTGTGAAGTCATTTTGATTTGATTGGTTAGGTGTTATTTGTGTAGAAAATCGTTGCCAACAATTGTCAACAAAATGTCTCAACTTACCATATATTTGGTATTATGGTATTATGTTAGAGTAATTCCTACCTCTATTTCTATTATAATTTTGAGAATTATGAAACCCTGGTATACTATTATACCTTCGATCACCACTACTTGATATACCTTGAGAAGGAAATTACATAGGTTGAAGTTTCTGTGGAAAATAAGCTCGATGGATTGGTTCATTGTTAATGCCATTTTGCACCTTTCTTATTTGATTTATAAGGTTGAATGGTATTGTAGATTTTGATTGACTAGGAAGTGTATATGGTATCATAGAAGCTTTCTGAGTAAGATTTGCATTTGGTGTGACTCCCATTTCAGTAAGATTAGTTGTGGTAAAAATGACATATGGATAATCCTTTTATTCATTATATTCTCATGACTCACGCTTAAATATCGTTATCGTTAAACTATCATTAAAATTTGTTTTTACTAAAATATTCTATATATTATAGATATTGTTACTAAAATATCCTTAAAATGTAGATAAAAATCGAAACAATATCAAAAATCATACTATCGAGATTTATTTATTTATAATGTATAATTTATACAATTAGATAGTTTACTTGATTATTTTAAATCTTTTAATTACTTATTTAACAATATTTTACAAAAAATAATATATATTTATTATATAATATTTTAATTAATTGATTAATTTATTTATAATATAAATATTATAAGTATTAAATAAAAAAATATTTTTAAATATAAATAATTAATTATTTTGATATTTTATAAAATTTTATAAATTTTTTTTTCATATTTTTAATAAAGTTTTCATAATTTGTATGATTTTTTTAAAGTTCATGTCAATAACAATAATATTTTTAATATTTTCGTGAAAATTATATCTTAATATCTGATTTTTGATAAAAAAAAATGTAATAATTAGATATTATCATATCTTTATCCTAACATATACGAAGATATGTATTAATATTATTAATTTTTATACTTAAAATTGAGCAATTACTCGTTTGAATTGAGTGATGAATTATGGGTTCGGTGATGTGCAACCCAAATTTTAAATGTCAGTATTCCAAGTTAATGATGAGGACTAACTCATTCGTCAATAGTCATTACTCATCTGCGAGTAAAAAGGTGGTTATGTGCTCACGAACTTTGAAGGGCCGTTGGCTAGAGGTGATTGCACTGTTTACTCATCTGTTTATTTTCACTCTCTATTTAGTTGAGTTTCTAATACTCTTCGATCTCAATCTTGCAAATTATAGATATTTTCAAGCTGTTTTTGTCCTTATACAAAGATCATGTCTTCGAATCCAACCACTTACCTCCCTTCCTCTCTCTACACACCAGCGTTTTATGTGTGAAAATTCATCTTTAACTCATCATCATAACTGTGGTTCAAAGCTGTACATACCAACATTCTACTAGTTACTCTCTTCAATCCGAGCAATCCCTTTTACTTCCTGTCGTGTGTGCTTCAAAGTGACGCACATATAAACCCTCTTTGCTATCTTCAACTATCAATACCTGCTAAGCAATCTGAAGGATTTCAATTTTGTGTATGTTTAATTTGTTGATGTTAATAGTTCTTCTACTTTCTTTGATACCCTTTTCACCATTTTGGTTTCATTTCATATTTCTTGGTTATGTATTGCTTGTTTATTGGTTCTGGTAAGTACTAAATTGGGTGAATCTACTGGCTATTTTGTTGGGGAAAACAGGATTGCTAATTACTAATGTTTTAGATCCAGGTGTGGAGTAATAATATTTAGTTTTTCGATATTGTAATCTGGTACTTGTATTTTTGGTCTTGTACAGGTTGTTTCGAGAAGTGGGGGTCTGATTCTCTGTTAAAAATGAAGGGAGCTGTTTTTGTGGCTATTGCTGCCTCAATTGGAAACTTTTTGCAAGGATGGGATAATGCTACAATTGCTGGTACCTTTTCCTATAGATCTGTCTCAGTTTGTTTCTTCTTGCAAATTTTCGTTTGAAGCTATGTGTTTAGCTTGAAAAATCTTACTCCAAATTGATCTTTTCATATCTCATTTACGAATTATACAATTTCTTTTCCATCCAAAAGAGTTTTTTGATATACGCATCCGTTGGTTTGCTATTGTCTAAATTCTCTGTCTTTTTTATTTAGTTTCCTTTTGTCTTGTTTGGTGCTTAGTATGTATACTCTCTTTATTTTCAGGGGCTATAATTTACGTAAAAGAGGACCTAGCTTTGAACACAAGTGTGGAAGGCCTTGTTGTGGCTATGTCACTTATTGGGGCAACAGTTATTACAACATTCTCTGGTGTTGTATCAGATTTGTATGGTCGAAAGCCAATGTTAATAATTTCTTCAGTTCTCTACTTTGTGAGTGGTTTGGTGATGTTGTGGTCACCCAATGTCTATGTCCTATGTATAGCAAGGCTTTTAGATGGATTTGGAATTGGTCTAGCTGTTACTCTTGTGCCTATTTATATATCCGAGACTGCCCCATCAGATATTAGGGGGTTGTTAAATACCCTTCCACAGTTTACTGGCTCAGGAGGCATGTTCTTATCGTATTGTATGATATTTGGGATGTCATTGATGGAGTCACCTAGCTGGAAGCTAATGCTTGGGGTCCTTTCCATTCCTTCTCTAATCTATTTTGCATTAACGGTATTTTACTTGCCCGAATCTCCAAGGTGGCTTGTCAGCAAAGGCAAGATGGTTGAGGCAAAAAAGGTTCTCCAGATGTTACGTGGAGTCGAAGATGTTTCAGGTTCATTATTTATTGCTAATTTACTTGGGTCACGTGGATTCAAAGATCTTGTATCCAAGCTAGAACATGATATCTTAATTTTCATTTCTAAATCCACTTGCTAGCTCCTATTAAATACCAAATGACTGTTTTTAATGGGAAATTAAATATTATATTTTATGGGAATAATATTACCTAATTAAATTTCTAATATTAACATAATTACAAATTCTCTAATAGTTATATTTCCATAACTATTCCTACTCCTAATCAACCCATAATAATTCTTGCTACAAATCAAGGATTTCAACACTCTCCTTCAAGTTGGATTATAGATGTTGATCATATCTAACTCTTCAATGAAATCATTGAAGTGATGTTGAGGAAATCTTTTGGTGAGTATATTTGTAGTTTACTCTTTTGTGGGAACATAAGTTATGTAAATAATGTCATCACGAACTTTTTCTTTGATGAAATGTCTATTCATGTCCACATGCTTTGTTCTATCATGTTGAACTGGATTTAGGGATATATTGATGGCTACTTTATTATCACAATAAAGTTTAATCGGAGATTTTCGCAATTTGAAAGTCCTGTAACAACTTTTTTAACCACAAAACTTCACAAACTTCTTGTCCAATTGCTCTAAACTCAGTTTCAATGCTACTTTTGGCAACAACATTATGTTTATTATTACTCCAAGTTACTAAGCTTCTGAGTATAAAGTTACAATACCATGTAGTGGATTTTCTATCTTCCATTGAAGCAACTTAATCTGCATTAATGAACGCTTCTATGTCTTTAGTTTTATTTTTCTTAAAGAATAAACCTCTGTCTGGAGACCCTTTAAGATACCTGAGAATTTAATAAACAACTTTTAAGTGAGCTTCCTTTGGAAAGTGTATGTGTTAACTTGCTACACTTACTATAAAAGCAATATTAGGTCTGGTGTGAAATAGATATATTAGTTTTCCTACTAATCTTTGATAGCTTTCTTTGTCTACTTGTCTCCCACTATTTTTTTCTTTTTTTCTTGCTTCTATTGGATTGTTACTTGGTTTACATCCAAGCATATCAGTTTTGATGCGGAGATCAAGAATGTATTTTCGTTGCGAAACATTGATTTCACCTTTTGATCTTACAACTTCTATACCTAAGAAGTACTGCATCTGTCCCAAATATTTAACTTAAAATTTGATCGTCAAGTTTTTTTCAATCTCTTGATTTCTTCTAAATCATCCCCTATCATGATTATATCATCAATATATATTATCAAAATTATTTTGTTCTATTTTTAGAGTGTCGAAAGAACATGGTATGGTCCAATTATCTTGTTGGTACCCTTGTTTCTTCATTACCTTTGCAAATTTATGAAATCACGTTCTAGGTGATTGTTTGAGCAGCACATAGAGTAAGATTTAAATTGTATTTAATTTTATCACAGGTGCAAATGTTTCAATGTAATCAATTCCATAGATTTGTGTAAAACCTTCTACAACTAAACAAGCTTTGTATCTTTCTATTGCTTCACGAGCCTTATATTTTATTGAAAAAATACATTTACACTTATCTAGAGTCTTTTCTTTTGATAGTTTGGTAACATTCCATATTCTATTTTTTTCAAGAGCTCTTATTTCTTCCATAATAACTTGTCCACTTAGGGACTTCTAAGTTTCATAAATGTTTTTTAGAATCTTTATTCTGTCAAGGTTAGGGACAAAAGTGCGAAAACTAGATGGCAAAATTTTATATGAAACAAACCTCGATATAGGATGGTGAGTACAAGTTCATGTTTGTTTTTTAAGAGCAATAGGTAACTCAGAATTACCTGGAGACTCATGATGAATATCTGGATGTACCATTGCTTCTGATTCATTTTGTGCTTCAAGTGTGAAGTGTTCCCTATCTTTCAAGTTTAACCTCCATGAGTAAGTGATTATCTCTTTGTTATGTTGTTTTTTTGTTTTTCTCCCGAGTTCAAGTTTCTATTTATAAAAGGTAGAGAGGTGTGAGATAGTAAGGAATGATTGGACTCGGTCTTGGTTTCTTTGGTTGGATTATGCAACTTATCATTATCTCAATCAAGAATAATGTTCAAGTAATGATCAAAAAAGCTATCTTCATTTAGATTCTCCTCCTAAGGAGAGGATTTTTGATAGTAAGGGGTCTTTTTAAAAAACGTAATATCAAAACTAACAAATGTCTTGTATGTAATGGGATCATTGCATTTGTATCCCTTTTGAGTAGGGAATATCCAATGAAAATACATTTAATAGCTTTTGGTTTAGTTTCGATTGACCTTTGGAATGGTCGTGAACAAAGATAGTACATCCAAACCCTTTAAGGGATAACTGAGACTTGAATGAGATGTAAGGAAGAAAATGTGTAATTTTTGAAGTGGGGTTTTGAAAGAGAGAATTCGATTGGGCATACTATTAATGAGATATACAACAATTAAAATGGCATTGCCCCAATATCTTTTGGGTATGTTTGTAGTGAATATTAAGGCTCAAGTATTTTGAGTAGGTGTGTATTCTTTCGTTGGGCTACCCCATTTAGTTTGGAAGTTTCAATACAAGAACTTTGATGTATGATCTCAATTTGTTTTAAGATAAAACTTTTAAAGTATTGTTAAAATACTCAATGCCATTATCAGTTTGGAGTATTTGGATTTCTGTTTGAAACTGAGTTTGTATCATTGAGTGAAAATAAAGAACATATTACGATCATCTGTTTTCTCGTTTAATAAATAAACCGAATAAATCCGAGCACGATTGTTAATAAATATAACAAATCATTTACTGGTGGTACGATCTGGAATGCGGGAAGGACTCCATACATTACTATGAATTAATGTAAAGGGCTTGGGAAGGTTTATATTGAGATTTTGAAAATGAGGTACGTTGATGTTTGGCATAAAGACAAATCTCACGTTGAAAATAAAATGTTTTATTATTTATAAATATAGAAGAAAATAAGTGTTTCAAATACTAGAAGTTGGAATGACCCATCTTATAGTGCCATAATAAAATTTAAGTAGTCTTAGGAACAAAAACAAAATCACATATAGTAATCGAACAACATTCACGTACTTTAGTCTCATCAATGTAGTATAGCCCTTCACACTCTCTAGTACTATCAATTGTCTTTCCTAATGATAGGTTCTGAAAAATGCAACAAGATGAGAGAAATTTAGCATAACAATGAGAGTTTTTAATAAGCTGACTAATAGATATAAGATTACAAGATAGGTTTGGAACATGGAGGACATATTTGAGATTGATAGAAGCTGAAATTTGAATACTCTCTTTTCCAACAACGGATGAGAGAGATTCACCTACAATTCTAACTTTAAGATTTTTAACACAAGGTGAGTATGAGTATTTTCAGCTGTCATCTCTGATTCTATTGAATCAGTCATAGTTAGATTTTAAAATAATTTTGTTCTAATACTATAAAGAAATAAATAAGATTCAAAACAAATTCTTCTCGTATATTTTTTTACATGATTAGCTAGAAATTTATAGGCCTAAATACATAAATGGAAAAGAAAATTAAATATTGTAATTTATGATAATAATATCACCTAATTAAATTCCTATTATTAACATAATTACAAATTCCATAATAGTTATATTTTCAAGACTATTACTCCTCCTAATCAGCCTGTAATAATTCCTGTTACAAAACAGAGATTTCAACAGATTCCAAAAGTTTGTTTCCAAGAATTGGGAGCATAAAAAAATTCGAATCCTGGGAAAACTATCTGACTTTATGTTTCTCTAGCCAATAAGATGTATCCTTTAGGTGAGTGTGCACTCATATGCAAGAGAACCAAGTTCTCATTGTTTATGTCCTCTTTGTGTATAATAATTACATTTGCACACCTTGTGAAACAGTATGCTCCTACTTGATTTCATTTAGTAAATTGTCGTAGATGATTCATGATGCCACTCTTACTAAATCATAATTTATTCTCAGGAGAAATGGCTTTGTTGGTAGAAGGTCTTGGGGTTGGAGGCGAAACATCCATAGAAGAGTATATAATAGGCCCAGGTGATGAACTCTCTGATGGTGAGGAACCAACCGAGAAGGACAAAATCAAATTATATGGACCCGAAGCGGGCCTTTCCTGGGTTGCCAAACCTGTCACAGGACACAGCTCACTTGCACTCATCTCTCGACATGGAAGCATGGTAAACCAAAGTGTTCCTCTTATGGATCCCCTTGTGACTTTATTTGGCAGTGTCCATGAAAACCTACCTGCTGGTACAGGCAGTACTCGAAGCATGCTTTTTCCTAATTTTGGTAGCATGTTTAGCACGACAGATCCTCATCCTAGACATGAACATTCGGATGAAGAGAGCTTGCAGAGGGAAGGTGAAGGTTACACCTCAGAGACTGCTGTTGGAGATTCTGATGATAATCTGCATAGTCCATTGATTTCACGTCAGACAACAAGCTTGGAGAAGGACATGCTGCAACCTGCATCACATGGTAGTGCTCTGAGCATGAGGCACCATAGCACACTAATGCAAGGGGATGGTGAGAATGTTGGAAGTACCGGCATTGGTGGTGGTTGGCAGTTGGCATGGAAATGGTCTGAGAAAGATGGTCCTGATGGAAAGAAGGAAGGGGGATTTAAAAGGATTTACTTACACCAAGAGGGAGCTGCTGCCTCTTGGCGTGGCTCCCTTATTTCGATGCCTGATGCTGATATTCCTGCTGAAGGTGAGTTTGTCCAGGCTGCTGCTTTGGTCAGTCAGCCTGCTCTTTATTCCAAAGAGCTCTTGGATCAGCATCCTGTCGGACCTGCTATGGTTCATCCAGCTGAAACTGCTTCAAAAGGTCCAATTTGGGATGCTCTTCGTGAACCAGGGGTTAAACATGCATTAATTGTTGGAATTGGTATTCAGATTCTTCAGCAGGTGACAAATGTTTCTTACAAATGGATTTTTTCTAGGTCTTGAAAGCTTTTATCTATATGACTCAAAAGATATATACACATATATCCCTTTTTTGGGACTTTCTTAAATCCTACTGTGATGCATTCAGCTTTTGAGAATATTGTAAAATCCCTGCCACTCAACTCTCAAAATAAGGTTAATTTGTTCATCTTGATTATTTAATCCTTATTTTGATGCTTCATTTAATGAAATTAATTTGCAGTTTTCTGGTATAAATGGAGTTTTGTACTACACTCCTCAAATTCTTGAAGACGCAGGCGTCGAGGTTCTTCTTGCAAATGTGGGCCTTACTTCCACATCTTCATCATTTCTTATTAGTGCCTTGACAACTTTATTGATGCTTCCCTCAATAGGTGTTGCAATGAGACTCGTGGATATATCTGGCCGAAGGTACTTTTTGTTTTTTTTCCCCTTTTCTTCTCTCAAGTTTTCTTTATTGCCTGGGGTTTCTGCTTTTAATTTACTTTTATGTCTTAGTACTTTCGGTGATTCAATCTAATACTTGAGCTCCCCAGCACAGATCCTGGGAATTTCTGCGTTTTTGAGTACCGTGTCCTTATATTCCTTCATGAATGGATGGTTGAACTCATATAATCAATTGTCATCCCCTATATAACTGAAATTTTTGATCCTAGAATTGTAACATTTTTGAAACCTGAGGCTAAATATGCTGGTTTTCTGACTCTATTAATTGTCTGAAGGACTTATTGATGTACTCATAAGTATGTTCTCTCTTGATAGGCAGAATGAAGCAAATCGTGTCAATATTCACATGCTTATACATGTTTCAGTATAATCTTGTTCTGTACTACTTCCTCATCATTTTCTCATGCAATGGATTTGAATTTGTTACTGCAGGAAACTGCTGCTTACTACAATTCCTGTGCTGATCCTATCACTGGTAATTCTAGTCATTGGTTCTCTTGTAAGCATCAGCACAGTTGTTAATGCAGCAATCTCAACCATTTGCGTAGTGGCCTATTTCTGCACCTTTGTCATGGGTTACGGACCAATTCCAAATATTCTTTGCGCAGAGATCTTTCCAACAAGGGTTCGTGGATTTTGCATTGCCATATGCGCACTGGCATTCTGGATTGGGGACATTATAGTCACCTATACATTGCCTGTGATGCTTACCTCCATTGGTCTAGCAGGCATCTTCGGCATTTATGCAGTGGTTTGTGTCATCTCTTGGATATTTGTCTTCTTGAAGGTCCCTGAAACAAAAGGGATGCCCCTAGAAGTCATTACGGAATTCTTTGCTGTTGGTTCCAGACAAGCAAATGCTGCCAAGAATGAATGAATGCGAGCTTCCAACACTAAATGCATCCATTCAAGCCTTCTGTTCAAATGGTTTTCCCCCGTTCTGCTGCAATACAAAATGAGAATGTTCTATCTTTCCAACTGGTTGAGTCATAATTCTTTCTACCTTCAATTTTGAATTTATTTCATATTTGGTTGACAATAATAGGAATGGTAATGTGGTTTATTTTAGATATTCTTGTGTTTAGGTTGATCGATAAAATGTAATGGAATGTAAATCATTCTAGTTATAATAGGAATGTTCATTCCTCTTAAAACAATACGTAGAAGTGTTTTATTTTCTTACCACATTTGTATATTCATATTATTATTTTTTTTTCTCATTTGATCTCAAGTAGAAGTCCAAAAAAGTAAATTTTAATTTAATTTTATTTATACTTTTATAAATTTTGTTTAAATACCATTATTTCATTCTTTAAATAAACATAAAAATAATATTTATTATTTCCGTTAAATTCAATTTATAATGCTATTATTATCTTTCCATTAAAGTAAAATGATTTCTTTGAAAGATCCAACTAATTAAATAGAGTTTGATTAAGATTGTTATTTTATAAAGATAATCTTATATACAATAAGGTATGGATACTTGGTAGATTTATGTGATTTTGATTCTTCATGTTTATAAAAATGAAAAATGTCTAAGTAAGGATAATATCAACTATTGATATTAATAGGGTATATAACATGTTACATGCAATTGTTTTTTCCATTTTGTATTACATTGATTTTTTATGTAATGTAGTGTATTAATTTTTTCCCCTTCTTTATGCCAAGGAGAGACCTACAATTAAGTGATTTGATACAAACATGTGACTTCAAACGGCAAGATTGAATCTTACAATCGGTTTATTTTTATTTTTATCATTGTGTTCCATTTTATCACTAAGTTAAAATTTCATTCCAACTTAATGTCATTAAAAGTGTTCATTTGCTAAAAGACATCTCCTTATTACATAAATAATGCGAAACAAATCGCTTTTGGTCTAAGTGAATCACGCAACACAACTTTCTTTTTCTTCTTCTTCCATTTTTCGATGGAGTTGATTTGAAATTTTTATGACGCTAGCCTAGGACTTTTATAAAAGTTCAGCTCAAGTGAAATTTTAAGTTAAAGATCCAATTAACTTAGAGGGGGAGAAATAGATAATTTTACTAATTGTATATATTTAAAAATTATTAAGTGACTAGATAAACAATCGTGTATAAGCAACAAAAAACAAAAATAAAGATGAATGTGCTACATGATGATTTAGATAAAAACAACCTAAGTCAATAATGACCTAAGAGGAAAAACAATCGATCCATCGGACCATTTAACAATCGACTATAAAAAAATGTTCAAATACAAAGCAAGGTTTTAAACACCCTTCACAGATAAAGCCCCCAAAGTCTACTTACGACTCGTCATTTTTTGACAATCTTCACAAGATAGGTGTATTGATCTAGACCAATGTTTCAATCTCTCGAGTCACACGAGTAACCGAATTCATTTAGTGAGCATCTAAAATGTTAGCACAAATAGCACAAGTGCAAAGTATGTCATATAGTAGATTTAACAATGAGAAATCCTTAAATATAAATCAGATAAACCAAATCATCTATCAAATCCTCTAATGAAAGTTAAAAGTACAATATCATAAAAGCAAATAGACATATAAATCAATCAAATATAACCACACAATATATTTATAGATTAAATCAAAAACACACATAAAGAAATACGATTCAGTTAAAAACCTTTTTAAGAGAAATAACACAAAAGATGCAAGATAAATAGAATAAGTATAGTCATTTAAAAAAATGAGCATTAGGTTGTTTATATAGGTAAATTAAAACCCTAATGCTAAGTTAAAAGATAATGACCTTTTTATTCATTAAATATTTAATATATCAATATTAAATAGAGACAATTTGATCCACATATTTGGCTAAGTAAACAAAGAGAATTAAGCTGAAAATTTAAGTGTTTGATTAACCTAAAATATGCTTGGTCGATCGAAGTAATAGGTCAATTGATTGAGATCCTTTTTGATTGATCCAACAACGATTAAACAATAACTCAAAAATAAGTAGATCGAACACGATCGATGTTCGATCAATTTAGACTCATGATCAATTAAGCATATCTTTGATCGTTCTACTTATAAACACTTTCAACCCGAGAGCACATAGATCAAACAAGATTGATCCCCGATTGATCGACCTTAGCCTCGATCGATTGAGCATCATTTTCATAATATTTTCCTATATGTTATGTATGAGTTCAATTCTAAATGTGTTAGGAAATAAGTGCATACTTGAAAATATAAATTTGAAGCTTGAACGTTGCTTTGATTTTGAGTAATGGACAAGATAATGCGTATAAAAATTATTTTACACTTAAATGTTTTGTTAACGAATAATATCAATACTCATAAACTTACAATCTTTTCCATTGGAATATTAATGTGACACAACTCCACTCTCACTACATAACACTTGTAGGAAGAATGAAGTTACATGTAATGTTTTAATTTCAATAGTGAAACTATTCTATGATCTAGTGAAATCATCTTTGCACTAAATCTTGACATGTTCATATGTACTAAAAATCACATAGAAAAATAGGCATAACAACTTGCTCGAGAGCCTCATTATTTATTAGTTTAATGTACATAATAATAATGAAGTGAAGAAAACATAATCAAATTGAGTAGTAATAAATAGAATATTAAACATTAAATATTCTCTATATATGTAATAACTCTTTCATTATTAATCACTCTTCCTTTTTTTCATTAAAAATGATTTAACTTTGAATCACAATTAGTAGTATGAGAAATCATATATGTATTCAATTAAATTAACGGAAACATATATATTCAAATGAACATCAAAGATAAGCAGAAAATAGAGTGAAATGTTTAAGAATATGATGATGTTCAAAACGTTGATAATTGGTGAGAAGCATTTTTTTTATTAACTCATCCTAAGGCTTATTATTCAAAAAATAAAGTAAAATTTATAAAAATTGTTTTTTAGGTACAATGGTTTTCCTTTTAAGATATTATTGTGACCTAAGTTGTTTACAGTTAAAATACTATTATCATATTTATCTTTGTTTTTTTCTTTTTGTTGTTTATACACTATTGCTTGTGGTACTTAATAATATTTAATTAGACATAATTAGCAAAATTATCTACTTATTCTCTCTAAGTTAATTAAATCCATAACTTAAACTTTCAATAGGTTGATCAATCAGGACCCTTTGATCGATCCAGTAATGATTAAACAATAACTTAAGAGCAAGTAGATCGATCGAATGAGCATAGCTTCGATCGATCTACTCCTAAACACTTTTAACCTAGGAGCACAAAGATCGAACAAGATTGATCCTTGATCAATCAAGTACTTTGATCGATCAACCTTAACCTCAATCGATCAAGAAACATTTTCATAGTATTTTCCTATCTGTATGATTTCAAATCTAAACGTATTAGAAAATAAATGCATATTTGAAACATGTCACTTTACAACTCAAATGTTTCTTCCACTTTGAATAATGGACAAGATAATGTGCCTAAAAAATAGTATACACTTCAAATGTTTTCAATCGATCAAGAAACATTTTCATAATATTTTCCTATCTGTGTGAATTCAAATCTAAACGTGTTAGAAAATAAATGTATATTTGAAACATGTCACTTTAAAACTTGAATGTTTCTTCTGCTTTGAATAATGGATAAGGTAATGTACCTAAAAATTAGTTTACACTTAAAATGCTTTGTTCATTAAGAATGCCAACATTCAGAAATAGAGGAAAGAAAAATAGATAAAAGATTTACAATTCATTTTGACTTTAAATTGTCAACTAGCTTAAGGAAGTTTAAAAGTGAATATTCAAATAGGATTTTATTAGCATGTAATGAATTTTAAAGTTTTTAAAAGTTTATTTATATTCATTTAATTTTTTTTTCTTTTTTGAGAATTTATAAAATTTAGCTATATACTATTGAGACTTTTTATAGGCTTTTTTTAATCAACTTTTTAAAAATTTATAAAAGTCTATACATTTATATGTATTTAATTATTAATTTTTAAAAATTTACAAATATATTTGGATATTTAAAATATCAATGACTTTTAAGGATTTTAAACATTTTTATGTATAAATAAAATATATCATAAATAACATTTTTTTCAATGAGATTTTTGAGAACTTTTTCTTAAATTATTTTCATTTTCATTTTCATTTTTCTTTTCTTTTATTTTCTATTTCGTTGTTTTTCTCTCTCTCTTTTTCCTATTCTTAGTTCCCCTTTTTTTTCTTTTTTATATTTGATGAGTTAAACCAAACTCAATTTTAATTTTTTTTAATAACATCACATAAAATTAAATTATTAAGCAATCCAATATCCATAAAACATAAATTGATTTATAATCAACTATAATTTTTTAAAAATAATTTCCACGTACTAATAACCCTTAAAGAAATAATTTTCTTTTAACAACTATTAGTTACCAATAGTTTCAAAATAATAACTTTTATTACAAGGTAAGCTGAACAAGTATCTTTTTTTCAATTAATACAAGCCCACATTTGTTTTTGTGGTTAGTCTAAATATTTTCACATTTTAAAAAATAAATATTTTATTAAATTTTTAATATATATATATATATATAGTATTTTTGATAATTGTAAAAAGTTTATTAAAAAATTATAAAATAATTAAGAGTGATGAAAAAGCATGAGTATGATAAAAAAAATTAAAATATATTAAATTTTATAAAAGTCTAAAACTTTATGATAAAAAATCTACAAATCTATTCAAACTTATATAAGATTTTTAAAAGTTTAATAAAACAGAAGATAAGTATTTAAAAGTATAATAAAATATATAGAGTGTTTTAGAATTTAAAATCTATCAAGTATCTATAAATTCTAATCGAATGCACCGTACTTAGTTGCTACTACCAGGCTACAACAGAATGCTCCCTCGTCAAACTTTATTAAAACTCATCAAATGGAACGTCTATGAAGACATGTTGAGGAGACTTTTATACAATAAACCAACCACTGCTTTAGTTAGAAGTTAAACGTCATTATGTTAGGTGAAACTGGCACAAAAAACTTTGAAATCAAGACATTCTATTTACACTCCAACCAAAATTTGTTTTACAGGGTCAAGCAACTACACAAATATCCAAATATCAGGTTGAATTTTCAGTAGGAATTTGGAGTTTGACTAGTAACATGAAAATTACACTGATCAGTTGAAGATGACTCAAGCCAGAACAAGATTAACCTAGGGTTTCTCCATATTATCCGTAGATGATGCGTTTCCAGAGGAATTCTGAGGCTCTTCTGGTGATGACGGAGTCTTGGTATTACCTGCATGATCATTAGAATTGCTTTCCTTCCCTAGGTCAGATGATTTTGAATTTGACTTCAATGCTCTCTCAAAATCTTTAGCACTGCTCGGGTCAATGGTTAACTTGTTCAATTTTTGATCCTACAAAGAAAGAATAACAGTTTTAAAGTGAACCTAAGCATAGAAGCTAGCTACACATGATCTAGAAACCACAGGACAACATAATGCATACAAGATCTCAATCACATTAAGCCGAAGTGTATGACTTGCGTGGTCCATCCAAAAAAGATCAGCATAATCTAGTTGCATAACTAAGAAAATAAAAATATTATTACTCAGACAGACAATGAATTCTCAAAAAGCAAAGGGAATGAATATTGTGGTTCCATTCCATTTAGTAACGTAATTCATTCACAGTAATACTCACACTCTGTAGTGTTTCAAGTTTTCTCTGCAATGCCTCATGCTCAGCTCGAATACGGAATGGAACACCATGCTTTTGATACACGTTATTTTGTGCTATATCTTCATCAATGTCGTTGGTGGTGGTTGCAAAGGGATGATTTCCAGGAATCCATCTAACTGTATCGAGGTCAACATCGGGAGGTATTGGATCCCCTTCTTTAAGAAAGACCGTGGGTCTCTTCCACTGGTATGCTCGTGACCTCCTCTTCTGATGGATAGCTTGTTGCTCATCCGTAAGAGTAACAGGAGCTAAGCGGTAAACCTTTCCACACATCTGCACAGTCGAATTGTTCTTACTCACCTTCACTAGTGGATTATTGAAAGGATCATCATACTTGAGGGGCTTCGATCTGCAAAATTCATAGCAAAAACAGCAGCTGTGATTTATGCGCAACCCAACACATAATCAGTTGACTCTATGCATAATGATAAGTTGATAACTAGTACAAACAGAAAAGTAACAATTTCACGAAAAAGTAATGAACATTAGTGCTTTCCATGTGATAACAAACAAATTCATTTGGCTTAAGTTGTTAAGGATTAGACCCATACATGCCTCTTCTATCAGATCTCAGCTGGCCACGTCTGACTAGATCAGCTACAGAACCAGGACGGTCAAACCTTGACTTCCTCACCATGTATACTCTCACAATCATAACGAAAAATGCAGTTGCAAAGCATAATCCAATTGCCATACTGTAACCCACTTGCCTTTTCATCTAATCCGAGACAACCCCAGAATGAAAAAGGAAAAAAAGATTTAACATATTAGCGTTGAAGTAACCCAAAATACGAAATTTTGAAACATACAAGACAGAAACTCTAATTTTAAGAAGAAGAAGAAGAAAAAAAAAAGAGCGAGAGACAAAACAATTACCGTAAAAACAATGGGAGGGAAGGAACTAATAATTCCTTGAAATTTGGCAACTGGTTCTTTAAGATTTAAACTAATTCTGTCACTCTTCACCTCCTCATCTTGGGAACTCTGTTCTTCACCACTGGAGCTAGAGGAGGCGTCAACGGCTCTCAATTCAAACTTTTGAGTAGCTGATAGCCGCCGGTTCCAAATGAGTTGGGCATTAGCAAAATCCAGTTCTAGTCTGAGCTCGAGTAGATGTGAAGGTGTCGAATGCTTTGTGACCCAAGTTGAAGGCTGTAATACAAAATTCAAAGAAGCAATTACTCGATCGACAATTTGCAACTCAGATAAACCCAATTTTTAATTCGACGCTAAAGAGAAAGAATAAAATGATGCTTGCCTGAAAGGAGAAGGTCTGGAACTGAAGATTCCAAATGGAAGCCATTGGAGGATGATAGAGTTAATCCAATTGCATCTCTGATACCAACAATGAATCCGATATAGTATTCAGTTTGCTGATAATTAGGGGTTTTGAAAAAGATTAAAACTGTACTTTAAGTACCGCATAGAATCTTTAAATATTATTTATGTTTATATCAAATAATCCGTGGATCCGTGGCGCAATGGTAGCGCGTCTGACTCCAGATCAGAAGGTTGCGTGTTCGATTCACGTCGGGTTCAAATTGTTTTTTTATTATTTTAATCATTTTTAAAAACAAGTTCTAAAATTTGCTCTCCACTTGACAAAATAATCGTGAAGAATTTTAAATCATTTCAACTAAAATAGAGGAATTTTGAAAATAACTAATATGATGGCCCAGTAAATCAATAAGCATGTATTCTAAATATGATGGCCCATGTATTCTAAATATGATGGCCCATGTATTCTAAATATGATGGCCCATGTATTCTTAAACCCTACTTAATACGAAAATTGCCTTAGTTTTTTTTTTTCATTAAAGGAAGAAACATTTAAATCCGGTTTTCATTGGTTAAAAGCATGTAATTTTTGATTTTTTTTATATTCATTTTTAAACATTGTTGAGGGCTCTTTGGAAATGAAAGAAAGCTATCAAGTGGAAAAGAAAAAAACCATTTCTATAGAATACAAATTTGTGATATAATGATTATTTATTTCAAATTTATTATATATAGATTTTTTTTAATCATTAAAATTTATAATATATCTAAAATGATCGATGAAATCTAATTAAAAATTATAATTAAGCTCATGGATTGGTATTCAAAGAAAATGTGACCAACGATTTGTATTTATTATGGTTAAGAGAGAGTCACCATGTTCTCTGTTATCAAATTTAATTAATTAATTATTAGAATTATTTTTTGCCTAAATAAAAATAATTTATAATATGTTCAATGAGACTTTGATGGATTAATATCAAAAATGAAACATGAAAAACAAAAATAACTTTGCAATCCTTTAAAGAGTATTTTAACAAAGAAAAACCTACTAACCATGAATATTAAAATCTAAGGTTTTAATTTTCAAATTTGAAAAGAGAATAATCATCCAATTTGGATTGATATGTTTTCATACTCTATAACATCTCTCAAACATTATCTTGCTCGTTAACATTATATGATTATTTTAGATTTTTTAATTTATAATCATCTTCAAACGAACTAGTGGCAACATTTTCAAATACACTCTTATGAGATTTAAAATAATACATTTCTTCATAAGTTGATGTTTCAATGATTGTGGTTTTTATTGGGCATTCATTTTCTATTTTCTTAAAAAACGAGTGAGATATTTCATTGACCTAGAGCTTGGACGTATACTCCATGATTGCCTATTATATTGTAAACAAGTTAAAAGAAGATAATACTAAAATAATGAAATTAAGTAGCTAAACTATGTTGTATCATAAAATGTTCTTTTCTTTTTAGGAAAACTTTTATAATACTATTATTATTTTTTACCTAAATATAAATAATTTACAACATATTTATTATTGGGAAATTTTGTTTAAATATTAGGGGAGGAGGTGAATACATCTTAAGAGAAAATAAACTCAAATATTTTATGATTCACTTGTTTTATGAGGTAGTCATCAATTTTCTTAATCCATGAAGGCTTAAATATGTTTTGTCTCTAATACTCAAAATGGTAATATAAATACCTCAAATATTTAACTTGTTGCAAAAATATCTTAATGTTTATTATCATGTAACATTTATATCATTTTCATTAACAAAGTTAATTTTCTAATATTACGTGACATACATGTGGTATTTTAGATAGACAGAACTGGTATTCTATTTTGTAAATTTATTAATCGGATGGAGTATGTGATGAGCAACCAATCGTAAGGCAACGATGACGTTAGCTTCCAAGGCTTCTTTGTGAATCCTTCAACTCTTCATCTTGTTGATGGAACTAAGAAAAGTACTAAAAATGTAGAAGTGAGACTGATTTCATATGCTTAGTGGTCATTGTCTATAAAAACTATGAAACACATGTTGTCATTTTGATAGTCAAAGCACCATCTTTTGGTCATACGACATCATTGTTGCTCGACCATATACATAGAGCTCCCATTGATTTGTTGACAGTACTTGATGTTAGCTCAGGCATAAAGGTGACCAAGCTCTAAATGATGAAACACGGCATTCATTCCCCAAGTAAAAAAAAGAGCGTTATTAGCTATAGGATAGCTAGGAAATATTTTTCTTGGAAGAGCTCATATAACACCTATAAAATATCTTAGTAACTATATATGTACCTTATAATTTTAATAATAAGAGATAAAATTTCATTCCAAAATATATAACTTTTGCATTTATCTAATACTTTTCTAAATATAAAACAATATAACAAAAATGTTATTTAAGTTATGCCCTGCGATGCTTCAAAGTATAAAATTCATAAATTATTATATCAGAGTCAATATCTTTAGCAAATTATTTTTCAATGAACAAATTCATACAATCTATAAGAAAGAGATGAAATATTTTGATGTCATACAATCTAAGTGATGTTTTGATAAGCTTTATTATTAAAAATGCACATTTTGTAGTTGCAATTGCAACATTCAAAGTCAACACATAAATTTGGGACTTATTTGATTTGGTTAAATCTTGACATAATTTAAAAAGAGAAGAAATATTTTGAAACTTTGGATGACATGTAACATCAATCTCGTAGAATTTTAATTGTCTCCTTAAATTATTAAGATCTTTTTGCGTGAAAATAGAAGGATAAAAGTTCTTAACAAGATTGCAAATATCACCGATATTGAACGACTTGAGTGTATCATTAGGATCTAAAAACAAACTAAGTGTAAGAAGTTCCACGACTTTAAAATTAATCAAAATAATGAATGTGTCAAAATGGTAATAATGAGAGATTGTAGTATAATTTTATTGTTAACAATGTGTACCATCCTTGTAGGAAGCACTCATATATGAAACATCAATATTATACTTTTCACAAAAAAATATCACATTGTATAGAAAATCACCTCAGCCTCTTCACTAAGCTCTTGAAGGAATTTAATTGTTGATGACACTAATGTTAATGCATTCAAAATATCTTGACATTCTAGTTATAATGCTTTTAATAAAATATTAATATTTTTCATCATCTTATCCATCAAAAACAACATAAACACAAATTCAAAACTTGCTATTGCTTTGAATAATCATTTAGCCTCCCATTCCACCATAAATTTTAATCAACCTATTAACAAAACCAAAATGAGAGCTCTATATCGTAGCTATAGGACTTTGCAAAGTGTATATCTGATTAACGTTGTTTCCAATTTTAAATTCTCCAAAAGAAAATAAATCTATGACTTTAGTTTCTTGAGCATATTTCAATTTAAAAAAAGATTTTGATGAAATTCTAATAAGATTGATTATCGACATCAACTTTGAAAAGAAAAGCCACATATCATGTCATTACTACAAATAATACTTTTTAAGTTGGTTAGTTGAACCGACTTAAAACGAAAGGATTTAAAATTCAAAGTAGATTCACGGGTAAAATTAACTTTAAATTCTATATTATTTTTTTACATATTTTAGTCATTTTTTGCTATCCATACTACTTGTTTTCGATCACATAATAGTAGAAAAAATCAAAATATGTTTAAAATAGTTTTTAAATATTACAAATAATTGAAAAATTAAATATGAATTAATTACTTGAGAATTAAATTTATAACAAAAAAATAATTTATATATAATACATATATATTTAACTTAAATTACAAATAGAGTGATGACGCATCTTTTGTCATGAATTTGTGATATTCCCACTTTATTTCAAGGAGATGAAGCTTAGTTTGTTGCTTAGAATCACCAACAATTTCCCATTCACAATGATTAGGGAACTCTTCATTGGGATGAGATAAAAAAAAAAATTGACATGTGGAACCAACATTATCCACGTATGTAACGTCGGTTGACACGTAGAACCGACGCTACGTCTATGTGTAGTATCCGTTTGACACGTCAACCGATACTATGTGTAGCGTCGTTTTTACATCGAATCGGCTTTAAATTCATTATAAGTTTATTTTTTTTCAAAAATCAACTTACATATCGACTTAAATGTTACATTTTGTAGTATTGGTTGTTATTTAATTTATTTAATAATTGAAGTATAGCCAAAACTATCTTTTTCTTTTTTAAAAAAAATTAATTTTTTTATTAAATTTATATGCATGAAATTAGAATTTAAATAAGGAGTGATATTACTTGAACCGGATGCGAATACCATGAATTGAAATGTCATAATTCAAATTACCCTGTTTCGATCAGTTAGTTAAATTTTATTAATTTCATAATATAGCACAAATTATCTTCTATATATTTATTACAAGTTAATCATGATAATGAAAAGTAATATATATATTGACTTAATTAATAATCTGTAAAGAAATTTAATTAGAACATGAATGGAAAATATGTGAAAAAGATGAAAATAGTTATAAATAAAACAATTCTTCCTGTGAGGTGAGGTAAGCTGGTGAGAAAAAAGAAGGAAAGCGGTTATTGGTTTTTTTTTCTTTTTCTTTATTAAATACTTGATATATATCCAATATCTTATTCAATAAATAAAGTTCTTAATATTTAGAAGGAAAATAAAAAAATATATATATATTAAAAGGATAATAAATCTAACTCCCTAAAACTAAGTCTGCTATAACAATGAAGGAGAGTTGGAAAATTCTAGCAGTCATCATCTCTCTCACGTCTTTTTCTACATTAATTATTTGATTGATTTCCGTAGGAGGGAGAGCAATCGGTTAATAGTACTTTGATTTCTCTTTGACTAAAATTAGTGTAAATATTGGAGACTTTGATGGATTTATATCAAAAATGAAACATGGAAAGCAAAAAAACTTTGTCATCCTTTAAAGAGTATTCTAGCCAAGGAAAGCATTCAAACCATGAATATTGAAATCTACATTTTTGATTTTCAAATTTAAAAGAGGATAATCATCCAATTTGAGTTGGTATGTTGGAAAATGTTGTATAACATCTCCGAACATTATCTTGGCCATTAGCATTTTATAACCTAGATCTTGGATGCATACTACATGATTAGTTATTATATTATATTGTAAACAAATTAAAGAAGATAATAATAAAACATTGGAATTAAGTAAAACTATGTTGTATTATACTATGTTCTCCTATTTTTAGGAAAACTTTTATATGTTTTTCCAATAAATATAAATGGAATGCTCTTAAGTCTTAACAAACAAGAAAAGAAAAGAAAAAACTCATAAACATTGTAGAATATAAAGCTAAAATGAGTAAAAAAAATTACTAAAAACAATTTAGCTATTCATTTGTAGAAAGTGCTAAACATTTATTTGTATTACTAATAGCTTAAAAGCCAATGAAGAGAAGGGATGAAATAACAAGAATCATAGAAAGATTAAAACTATCCATTATTATTTGCTAGCTTTAAAGAGATGAGTTTTTTCTTGCCCCCACCTACTCATATGCTGATGACTCTCATATTTGGTTATGCTTGTTCATCGAACTTTCAAGTTTTATCATAGGTTTTCCATTTGTATGGGCACTTTTGAGTTAGTTGGTCAATTGGAATAAATATTTCATTTACTTTGATAAAGGTGTACCACAAAACAATATTTCATCACTTCAAGAAATAGCTAGAACGTGTACTTGGGGAAACTCTTTATCCTACTTAGTGTCACCTTATTTCAAGGGGCTCTTAAAAAATATTGGTTTCAAGGATTACTTGATAAAATTTGTGCAAAAATTGAAGCATGAAAAGGAATCATCCTATCTTTCATAGAGCGTAGATGTTTGATATCTTTACTTATTCAAAGTTTATTTCTTCACTCATTTCAGATATATAAATGGCCGAAGGTAGTCTTAAATAGTTTGACAAAAGTCATTCAAAACTTATTCAGTCAGGAAAGATGAATAAACTTAAACTAGTCCAGTGAGGCCTCGACTTACAAGACCTTGACCTCCTAAGTAAGGCTATGTAAAGAAAGTTTAACTTGCAGGTTATCACAGGAAACTCAAGAATGATGCTTTATTTATGTAAACAGAACTTGGATAGGGAGGAAACTCCATGAAGTTATTATATTTGCTCTTCCGTCTGGCCTAGTATATGACCTCACTATTTGACCATATTAAAGGAATCTAAATGGTTGGATGAGATTCTTTAGTAAGATTTTGGACAGATAATTGGTTGAGCACTCATCTGATTGAAAAAATGAACAACCCTTAGTGGATCCACCGATGCATTCTCTAATGGGAGATAATTTATGGGCGGATGTATGACATCTACCATAAAAATTTACGGATCTCTATCTAGATATTGCTTCAAGGATTAACTGGATAGTTGTGGGATAAGTATAGACACAAGAATTTGGACATGCTCAATTAAGGGAGAAATCACAACCAACAAGGCATATGCTTTCTTAAGCGTGGTCAGGGAACCTAAGAGTTAAGGCAAGGCTATAGCGGCCCCTTTCATAACACCATCATGGTCCATCTTACTCTAGCATACTATATAGAAAAAACTTCCCACTAATTGGCAAGCAAAGAAGATAGGACATTGCTTTCCTTCCAAATGCTCCTTGTATAGCCTAGCGGAGGAAGTTATCTTTCATTTTTTTTTAAGTTGTCATTTTTCAGGTGCATTATGGGACTTCTCATGCTCATATTTTGGCAGTAACCTTGCACAGATTCTTCCATCTTGATTTATATGAAACTACAATGGCAACTGATCTTGAGTTACAAATCGGTAACTTATGAAAAGCATGAATTATTTTAGTCATCTGGGTGATATGGATAACCAAAAATGATTATCATTTTGTGTACAAAAGATGCACCTTTAAGCTCTTTATTTGGCATAGTTTGGGGGTTTATTCAAAGGTAGGACTTTTATAGTGCAGATCTATGCAAAATATAATAGATGATGTTCGGGTCCACCATCTATAGATACAAGGCACCCCATGATAGGCTCCACAGATTATAGAGGTTACTTAGATGGCACCTCCTTTGGGATGGATTAAGGCTAATACAAATAGTATTACTTTTGGATTGATAGCGTTATCTACGGAAGCAAAATAAGGTTGATGTTTTTTGTATCCCACTTGGGATCTAATATGCTTTTGAGGTAGAACTTATGGTAGTCATTTATACAATGATGTATGCTACCTCCTTTGGGTGGAAAAACTTTGGTTGGAGTCAGACTCTGTATTGTTGTCATTGTTAATTGAGAATCAATCATTTTCGGTGCCATGGATATGGTATTCTGCTTAGGTTGATTGAGTAGAGAAAATTACTTGCATGAAATTCCATTATTCATATATTTATAGACAGAGTAATGTTGTAACTGATAATATAGCCTCCAGGAATCCTAGTATTTGTACTGTGACTTGGTGGTGAAATTTCCCACTATTCATTAGCCTTTTCATTTATTCAGATGCTAACGATCGATCAAATTATAGGTTTTGATGAGATTTAATTTATATATTTTTTTTCTTTATTTAATAATAATCATAATTTAAAGAGTTAGATGAGGAGTAGGATACGAAGGTATCAAACTAATTGGAATGTTTTGATGCACTTATTGAAACCTATTACCTACAATCTTTCATTAAAAAAAGATAATTGTTGATACGACTAATGTCTTATTTGAAGATTTGTTTGGTTGAATACAAAGCTTACCTGCCTTGTAAATTTGAATTTTTCATCAATGATGAATATAATTTGATGGAGAATATATTTTATAGGATAAATGGATGGATTATATTTCTCGCTTCATTCATTTTTTAAATCAAATTTCTTATAATTTTATATAATTTTTTTACATATTTATTTAATAATAAAAAGAAAATTGCATCAAGCTCCGGATCTGATTTAAATTTAAACCAATAGTTTATTAGTTTCTGAGATTATATCTAAAGTTCTACAAAAGTAATGCTATCTCCCGAAAGGATTTAGACTCCTTCCTCTAATTTGTTCAGTGTTCCTCAAAGCATTTGTTTACGCACTTTTCATAACATTTAATTTCCATGATATTAAGTTTTGCATTAGATGATCCATTTGACTCATAATTTGCTTCTACTTAATTTACATATTTTATTAATACTAATACTACTCTATAATAGATATCAACACCCTCGTTATTTTTAATTTTATGAGTTCTTTAACTAGTCTTTTAGCAAAGAAACAATCAGATATCTATTAAAATAAACAGTGAGGGCCTGAATAATACGGAAGCAAAAGAAATTAACAAAGAATATTAAAATTCTTAGAAATTACTTTTGTAGAAGTCCTCACCACACCTATGACCGACTGTTAGCTTCAATATTCTATTAGAGCACCAACTTTAAATTTTAACTCAGTTTAGACAAAATCCAGATGAACCATATATATAATTTTTTCTCTCTAAAAAAGAAAAAGGATCGGACTTCCGTTTCAATTGTTCAATCGTCCTTTCTAACCAAGAAGGTAAACCTTGCATGAAAATATCCCAACTCGAAAGAAAATTTCGTAAAAAAATCACCGGAAGATACAAGCGCCCGGTCCTCTTCTCTTGTATCAAAGTGTAGTGTGGTGAGGTTTTGACTCAAAGAAGGAGTGGGCTCACGATGTGGAAGCATATCTTAGCAAACAACGTCGTACTACGAAGTACTTGAAGTTCGTTCCTCGACACATATAATAGATTTTAATTTTTAAATCGGTTTACATATAAAATTAATTTTAAATTTTAAATTATAAATTAGATAACAAATAAGATCAACTTAAATTTTAAATTCAAATAATAGAATTAACTTTTATTATATAACTTACCTAAAATTTTAAAGTAAATTCTATGTTAGAATTGACATAAAAATTTAGTCTAACTTTAGCATTACCCATATCAAATACTTTAATTTTGATATTATGTTAAAAGTTATTGAAAAACTAATTCTCTTAATAACTAAAGCTATTAGAAAAAATACTAATAATACATTTATATATTTATCAATAATAAACATTATAATATTACTAATATATAATAGCCAACATAATCCTCAAGTATTTTGAAAATTTTTACACATTTTTATTTTAAATACAAATGTTATCATCGTTGTTATTTAATTTATTTAATAATTGAAGTATAGCCAAAACTATCTTCTTCTTTTTAAAAAAAATTAATTTTTTTATTAAATTTATATGCATGATATTTAGAATTTAAATAAGGAGTGATATTACTTGAACCGGATGCGAACAACATGAATTGAAATTTCATAATTCAAATTACCCTGTTTCGATCAGTTAGTTAAATTTTATTAATTTCATAATATAGCACAAATTATCTTCTATATATTTATTACAAGTTAATCATGATAATGAAAAGTAATATATATATATATTGACTTAATTAATAATCTGTAAAGAAATTTAATTAGAACATGAATGGAAAATATGTGAAAAAGAAGGAAAGCGGTTATTGGTTTTTTTTTCTTTTTCTTTATTAAATACTTGATATATATCCAATATCTTATTCAATAAATAAAGTTCTTAATATTTAGAAGGAAAATAATATATATATATATATATATATATATATATATATATATATATATATTAAAAGGATAATAAATCTAACTCCCTAAAACTAAGTCTGCTATAACAATGAAGGAGAGTTGGAAAATTCTAGCAGTCATCATCTCTCTCACGTCTTTTTCTACATTAATTATTTGATTGATTTTTAGTTCCAATACTTGATTACCGGAGGAGGGAGAGCAATCGGTTAATAGTACTTTGATTTCTCTTTGACTAAAATTAGTGTAATTTGTGATGTATTTTTATTTAAATTTTAATTTAGATAAATTTATTTTTATATATGCTTATTTTAATATAGTTTTTTCTTCTTCATATTTTTATTAAATTTTAGCATTTTTTTTAATCTGAAGTTGTATATATCTTTGTTAATTTACTTATTGGAATTGTTTCTACTTTATATACTAAATATATTAAGTCAAGTACATTTATTTAAGATATGAATTTACTATTAAGAATAGTACAGAATAATAAATAAAAATTTATAAAAAAAAGCTATCATTGTCGGTACTATTATTAAAATAGAGAATGATGGTTGTGTATTGATATGTTTATCAATAATTTTTTTCCTTTTTGTGTCTTATAATTAGATTATCTAATGCATTATAATTTTTAAATTTTATATTTAAAAAATCCCAAAAACTTATAATTATTAGTGTTATAAAAAGAAAATATTTTTATATATCATAATTATATCAATTGATGTGACATTTTTTTTATTTAATATAATTATATGAATTTAATTGTAATTATCAGTAATATTATAACATATTATTTATAATTTATCATAAATTTATAATAAATAAAATTTTACCCTAAAAAAACACTAGTAATTATAATTTATATTAATTCATATTCCTCCCAAATTAAAGGAAGACATTATTTTATTCTTTTAAATATTAAAGTGATTATTTATGTAATTTAAAAAAAATTGTAAAAGAGTTTGTATTTTAAAGTTACTTAGCAAACTTAAATATAAGTTCAAATACTAGTTATAATTATATAAGAAGTATAATTATTATTATTTTTTAAATCTTTCAATATTTGCTTGTAAATAGTTGTTTTACAAATGTTTATAAAGGTAGTGGTGGATCCCTAATTGCTAGGAAAAGGGTCTTAATAACACCCAAATAACAAATCAGACCCGTCTTCTTCACATGACATGATAATACATTTAATTAAAATTCCACCATGATTAGCAAAACAAGTCACTATAAGAATATATATCGTTAGCCCACTACTAATTAATTACTATAATTTTAAAAAGCATACTTTTTTCCATACGATGCCTTTGAAAATGGGCTGTCTTGTACTTTAGATGGGTAAAAAAAAACATATTTAATAAATTGGACGGTTCCAAAGAGGAGGGAATAAATTTTTATGCATAAAAGAAAATGTTATTTAAAATGTGGTGTTCTAACACTATGACTTAGGTCAAGACAAGAAAGAAATAATATTAGTTTTTTAAAGATGTAGGAGTACCTTTTTATGATCATTGGGTAAATTTTTAATGAAATCTCAGGGACCATTCCATTCATTTTTTTTCTTTGCATTTTAGTCAGTGGATTACCAAATCTTGCTAACATTCCTCGACATATAATAATGTCAACTTTAATATTGTTTGGTCATGGAGAGATCATTCAATTTTTTACAATTTATGGTGACACCTAGGGTGTTATATAATATTAGTGGAGATGTTTTAACTATATATATATATATAGGATGAGTTTGTAAAATTTATTAGATTTTAAAGTGAGAGTGATATTTAACAATGTAATTATAAGATAAAGTATTATTCAATAATCAAAAAATATTTAATATATTATCACCGTAAATTGATTATGTGCTTAAATTTGTGTGATATAGCGGTATTAAGATTTATCATTCTATTATCTTAAATCATAAGTTTAAATTCAAATAACTCTTATTCTAAGTAATAATTTATTTAAATTTTATTATATGTTTTGGATAAAATTTTTTAAAAATAAAATAATAAGATATTAAATTTTATTTAATAAAAAGTCAACAAAAGTGAGAGATTACACTAATACATTTGCAACCATGACCAAATTATTTGAAAATTAAAATGGGGGACAAAGAGAAGTTAGAATATTGCTTACGCCCAACTATAACCATTAAAGTAGCAGTGGGCAACATATACAATATAATCACCACATAGTGGACAACAAACATAATCCCACTTGGCAACGACGCTGGAGAAGCTAGTGAGCTCACCACTAAAGCTTCATGGAGATTCTTTAATAACAAATGTCGAATCTTGGAAGCAGCAACTTTAATTTTTACACGACTATTACACATCTCTTAATAATACATGGAATAACATAATGATGAGTTTTTTTTAGTAATAATTAAGCCCAAAAAATAATTAACTATTAATCTTAATGAAAATCTCAAAATTTTCACTCCACTTCGTCACTTAATTGCCTCAACAAATCAAATGAAATGTTTGTTATCTTTATCTACTAGCACTTACTTAGTGGTATTATATCCCACACTAAGATGTTATTCATAATATAATATATTAACTAAAAAATAACTAAAATGGTAACGTAACTTAGTAACTTTAATAATTGATTTAAGAAAAATTAGTATATTAATTTTAGATAAAAATATAATAAAAGTTTCTTAGATTATGTTATCTCGAATGCTATTTAATCATTTAACTTTTGTAAAAAGAAATCAATTATATTATTTTAATTTTATTAAAATATTTTTTTATCAAGTCATTAAATGCAATTAAAATATGAGCTTTTTACGATGATAAAATTATAGTATAAAAAAATATCAAATTATTTGTTTTTTTAATATTTTTTAATTGTCACTGTTTTATCTTTATTAATTTTTATGAAAATTAAAATATATATTTCAATAAATTTTTGTTTAAATTTTATTTTTATTTATTTTTTTCCAAAATATTTTATATTAAATTTCGTTTTTATTATTATTAAAAATTTATATTTTAATCGCGTTTTAATTAATTGATAGAAAATAATAATATTTTAAATAAAAAATGATTAAAATAATATAATTTATCTGAAATTAACCTTTTTATTAAACTAAGAAAATAAATTAAATGGTTACGTTTTTAATCTAAATGATTAAATACTACAAATGTTATAATCTAAATAACTTTTTTTTTAATTATATTAAAATTAAAAATAAGTAAGAAAATAATAAAAACCCAAAAGTACGTAATTTTGTTAAGAGTGATTGGAGGGGCAAAATAGGGAAATAAAAAAATTCTTTGATTTTACCGAGCTCTGACACCTCTGTTTAAACTTCTTATTTTATTTCATCCCATTCTGTTAAAACCCTAACCTCACCAAAGATAGATATGGTACAAGTATGCTATTTTGAACTTATATATGTGAAATTTTTATTAAATTATTATATTGCTCAAATAAAAAACTCATTATAATAAATTATTACCACAAGGAATTCAATTCTCATGTTTAATTCTTAACGTGTTATTATTATTGTACATATTATTTGACCCCAGAAAAAAATTTAATATTTCTTGATCGATAATTTTGCCTATTTTTCTTATTCTTTTGTCATGTATTTGTCATGCCACCAAAAATAAAATAAGAAAATTGGATTCATTTGACATTGTAAGAAGACTCCAAAAGAATGGCTTAAAGCTAGTCAAATGGCAAAATGCAAAATGCACCACAAGAGATTGGCAGGCACAGCATAATTTTATATATATATATATATATATATATTTTATTTGTTAAATATATCAATTTAGTTTATTATTTCTATATTAATTACTATAAATCTTATTATTATTAAAAATAAATATATTTAATTTTATAATTATTTAAAAAAATTAAAATGTATTTTTTATTATTTTTATAAATAAAAAAATAAATTTACAAATTTTACTACTTGATAAAAGTGCTCCTGTAACGTTTATCTCTTATTAATTGTGTTGATTTTCTTCTATATTTTGACGAAATAAAAACCAATTTACATTCGCATTTACCTATTCTATCACTGTCTTTGTTGGCAGATTTACACGGTATAAAGACATCCTGATGCATCTCTCACATGATAATATAAAAATACAAAAAAAAAAAATTGAATAAAAATTAATTTAAAAAATATAAAAAAAAATTGTGTAAAATTTAGAATAATTGATATTGAGTTAAACAGAAAATGCAAACAAATTATATAAAAAAACATATTTTCCCCCTTCTTTGAAATTCCAAATTTCTTATACTAAACATATGTCCTAAAATTAATTTATCCTAAAATAAACAAGATATTAACAAATAAATAAAAAACCAATTATTAGAAACAGATATTAAAGGAGAACCACAGTATATATGGAAGCTAGAAAATTAGAACATGAGGCTTAACGCTAGGGCAAAAACCTATTAGCGTTATCTTCTCTTTCCTTCATCCTGACCTCATCACTACCATTACAAGAGCTCGAAATCGCCGGAATTCCACCACACTTCTTACACCGAGGGACCACCAGAATTTGGCGACAAGAGGGACACGAAGAGTGCGATCCGAGCCAGGTATCGATGCAAGCTACGTGGAAGCAGTGGCCACACTGAGGGAGCTCTCGGATCTCGTCGCCCACGACGAACTCGGCTAGGCAGATTGCACAGTCGGTGAATTTGGAAGCTGATTCAGCTGCGAAATTAAGCTTAGGTAGAGACTTGAGTGTTTTTTTCTTGAGACCCTTGTTGGCCGGAGGCTGTGATTGTTGAGTACGTAACGACAAAGCGTTAGAACTGGCTGGGTTTGAGGAGTCGGTTGAAAAACGGCGAAGCCAAGCGCAACGAGCGACGGCTATGAGGCCGAGAAT
This sequence comes from Hippophae rhamnoides, assembly GCA_033030585.1. Classification (NCBI taxonomy): domain Eukaryota; kingdom Viridiplantae; phylum Streptophyta; class Magnoliopsida; order Rosales; family Elaeagnaceae; genus Hippophae; species Hippophae rhamnoides. The sequence goes on from CM065435.1 coordinate 20,397,091, forward strand.
ACAAATTAAGGCGCAGAGAAGGGCGGCGAGAATTACGACGAAGTCGGAGTCGATGGTGGCTTGGTCGGAAGAAAAGTCTGCCGTTGACGACGTGTTCACGCCGCCTAAAAATCTGAAGGGACGAGTCATGTGATGTTTGAGAGAGAGAGCAAGACAGTAGAAACTATAAAGACAGACAGAGAGAGAGAGAGAGAGAGAGAGTTGTTTTGGTGCTTCAGAAAGTGTGAGAGCAACGATCTATTTATTGAAATACAAATCCCGTGAACTAATATCGAGTTAATTTTATATTTCGAAAAATAACAATTGGGTAAGGAGTGGGTCCGATTCCAATAATGTCCCCTTATCATCGTATGTCAATCCGCTAATTTTTATTATTGTTTTAAGTTGTCTTTTTAGACTATAATATATCATAATAATTTTTGTAGCCAGAAATATAAGACATACTAATTATAATTGGTTATATAATAATTTTATTTTTTTATTTTTTTAAATTATTTTAATACATAATATAATATAACCAATATATATATATATATATAGAGAGAGAGAGAGATATAGATTTATGTATTATTATCATTTTTATTTTATATTTGCCCAATATACTAAATGCTATTATTTTGTAAATTAGTATATCATCTTATGTGGTTATACCTGTTAGTATTATGTTTGTTGGTACATCCATATATACATTCTTTTTTATATTAGTAGTCAAAATTCACTTGAATTATACGTATTATTTTATTACTTTATTATTAAATTATATTATATAAAAATAAGATAAATAAGTATATTTTAGAAAAAAATTAATATTTTAATTATTCATAATTTATTATTTTATTTTTATTATTTAATTTATAAAAATAATATTTAAGATAATTAACTAAAAAATGGTAATTATTTATGTTACTTAATATTAATAATATTGTATAAAATAACTATAATTTAGATAATTATCAATAATTTAATAATTTATTATTTATTATTTAATTAATAAAAATAATGATAATTATTTAAAACAATTTAGATAATTTTTAATATTTTAATTATTAATAAATAATAAATAAATAAATAAATAATAAAAATATTAAATAAATTATACAATAACTATATGCAATAATAATCATTATTTTTAATTAATTAATTAATTTATAAACTATTCTTATATATAAAAAACTGAATTAGTTCTAATATTTTTTTAATAAAATTATCCTTATATTTAAAATTTTATTTGTTTTAAAATTTATATAATATGTAATTATCAATTAACCATCCATCATTCATTTGTATTTTAAAATATAAAAAATATTTAAAAATAAAATAGATATTTTTTTTGGATAAAAAATAGTTACATTATAATCAATAAAATTTAATATAAAAAAAGTTAAAAATCATACATGTACATTATTAGTAATAATGATACTCATCTCATAAATAATTTATTTTTTTTAATAAAAAATTATATTTATTTTATTATCACATGAAAAATATATATTTATTGTAATAAAAAAATTATAAAAATATATATTTTTTAAAGTATTAAAAATAAAATTTTATATATAAAAAAAATTAGGTTATATAATTAAATTATATTTTTAAAATAATAATAATAATTTTTAATTTTAATTAAAAATAATTATTAATGTCGAACCCATTTGTGTTCGTGTAAAAATTGTACCTAAAGATTTTCACCCTTACTTAACCACCATTTTTTGGTACCAATAGTGGAAGCGGGCTTGGATCTTAAGATGAATATGCATGTGGCGAAAATTCGGACAAGGAAAAGCTGACAACCATATGGACAGGACGTATTACTTATCATCAACGTGGATTATACTTTTTTTTTTAAATATATATTAATTTTAAATTTTATTAACTTAAAAAATAATATTTTAAAAATAATAAATAATTTTTTTTACGAGCAATTGGATTTGCGTTTTATTTTTTTCTTTTTTTATATATAAAAATAAAACAATCGATGCCGGGGAATTTTATACATACACATATATATATATATATATATCTTTTTCTTTTATCATAAAAAAAAGGAGAAAAAAGACGCGAATTGCAATTTTGGTAAAGTGATAAAGCGCACTCGTTAAGTACTAAATTGTAATTAAATTCAAGTGCAAATTAAACTTGTTATAGTTTGATTTGAAAAATATTTAAGAAAGTAAATGCATGGCTAAATGCCTAAATCAATGGATTTTATGTAAATTAATTAGTTCACCCTTAATTGAATAGAGGCAATTGAAAATTCAAATGAGTTAGAGCTTATAATTGGAAGTAAGTGGCATTTTTTTCTTCTAAATTTATTAAATGACATGCAATTTTATGAAATTGCCTCCTATGTACCTAAAGAATATTAAGAAATATTAGACTATATAAATATACTTTTTCGCTTTTTATAAAGATATGCTTATGATATCTCCACATGTAGGGATGAGATCAGTCTCCAATTACTATAAGTAGATATTTCACAGCTTGTAATTGCTATCTTGAATAATACAATTTTCCTTGTATATTCATTTACAATAATTTTTCTCATCTCTCTCTTAGTCACATGCATTGTCTAATTTATGTTGGTAGAGAGTCTTGACACCTCTTCTTCTCCTAAGGCAAAACAAGGCTACCTTTTGTGAAAATATCAACACATCTATGCTGCAATCGTTAATTTCAAATCAAATAAATCTCGTTTATGATTAAAATTAATCTAAAATTATATCACTATTTTGAGTTTATCTCAATTTGTTATAATGTCTCTCACTTTGTATCTATTAATTTTATTAATAAAAGAAAATATTTTTTGGAGTTTGTCTCGTGAACGTAACACAAATTAAAGAGTAAACCACATTAAATTGTTGGTGTCATTATTTTACTCTATTGGATAAATTTTATTTTTATCCGTTGTACCCCAATAACTGAAATCAGAGCTAGTCTAGTAAAATTCTTAGTATGCTCTGTGGTTGCAACATAGATTGATCTATCACATCAAAAAAGATTTATTAGGTTCATGGTGTATTTATTTACAAAAAAAAACACAATTAAAAAAATGTCAAACCATAAGATAGATATTGAGAAATTTAATGACAATAATAATTTCTCTTTATGTCAAAGGAGGATAAATGATATTCTCATTCAGTAGAAGGCCCATAAGGCGTTGTTAGGGAAAGAAAAGAAGGCATCAAGCATCACCGAGGAACAATGGGAGGAGATAGATGAGATTACAACCGAAAAAAATCCGTCTAAATCTCTTAGACAATGTCTTTCAAAATATTGAATAAAAAAATTACAAGATTGCAAAAGAAACATAGGAGACTCTAGAAAACATGCACATGTCAAAGAACCTTGCCAATAATTTTTTTTTGTGGAAGGAGCTATATCAGATGAGGAAGGAAGATAATGTGAGCATGATGCAGCACGTTAACGATTTCAAAATCAAGCTTTCTCACTTAGCAAGATCCAATGTGAGTTTCGGCGATGAAGAGAAAGTTGTGATGTTGGTGGCATCACTATCCTCATCATATAATCATATCATAACAACTCTGACTTATGCGAAAGACAAGATGGAGTTTGAAGTTGTTGTAGAAGCCATGTTATCATACGAGAAACAGAACAAGGAGAGAGATTCAGAAGCACAAGCTCTTATCATAAAGTCCAGAGGAAGAAGACAATACAAAGAACAGAAACCCAGAGGCATGAGTAGAGAAAAATCAAACAAAGGCAAAGCAGTGAAGAAAGATGATAGTAGTGATGATGAGCAAAAAAATATCATAGACGAGTTCAACATCATTTATGATGAAGATTTTGTCAATCTTGCATCACACGAGACCAATTGGGTGATTGATAGTGGTGTTACAATTCACGCTATATCGCGTAGAGAATTTTTCTCATCATACACACTTGGAAGTTTTGGTATTGTTAAAATGAGAAATTAAGACCTGTCAAAGGTTGTTGGAAGATGAGAAGTTTTCTTGTAAATAGAGAATGGAATCAAACTATTTCTGAAGTATGTTAGGCATATTCCAAATATACGCCTGAATTTGATTTCTGTACGCAAACTTGCAAATGAAAGATATTGTAGCTCCTTCATTTATGACAAATGAAAACTTACAAAAGGCTTCTTAGTAGTGACTAGAGGTGAGGAGCATATAAAATGTTGTGGAGAAAGATAATGCAACTGAATTATGGCATAGGAGACTCAGTCACATGGGTGAAAAATGTATGAAAAGTCTAGCTAGGAATAAAATACTGCCAATAATAGATGAAGTACATTTGGAGAAATGTGTTGATTGTCTAGTAGGAAAGCAAAACAGAGTTAATTTCAAGAGTTCCCCTCCTTCTATTGAAAGTTTATAAATTATGGACCTAATTAACTTAGAGAGGGTGAATAGGTTATTTTTAATTTTTACCAATTTATAATTTAATAACCTAAACAAATTAGCTAGGCATGCAATCGTGTGTAAATATAAGTGTGGAAATAAAATAATAACACAAGATATTTTTAGGTGGAAACAACCTAGGCCATAACCATGACCTAAGAGGAAAACCACCAGTCCATCGGACCACCTAACTTTCCACTATGAAAATCAAAACCTCAAGTACAAATTCGGTCTTATGCTACCCTCTCTAGGATACTGTCCCAATGTACTTTATTTACGAGCTCCTGCTCTGTTTTCATAGTTTCCAATGTTAGCGTGAGCGGTTTCCAAACCAACGTTCCAATAAGCTCCCCGCTAATCAGATCGTTTACAAATCAACCGCAACATGGGTTAGCACAAAAAACACAAGTGCTTGTGTGTGTTCTAGAATGGATTTAATAATGAATAATTATAACTAGATGATTCAAAACATATGTCACTTAAATTAAATCAACTAGCATATTCTAGATCAAAAAGATTAAGCACAAATTCAATAAAAATAGCTTCTTTGAAATTTAATCATCAAATCAAATAATTATGATCACACATAAAATTATTTAATTTAAACATGTAAAAATCTAATTAAGAAGAAGCTATAGAAAGATAAAACATATCAAATAAATTTATTAATAAATACCTCTGATACGATATCAATTTGATATTAATCAATCTATTTAATTCTTTATATTTTAATTAATAAAGATTCATTAATAAAAAAATCTATTATAATTATCAAATCAATATAAATCTGCTGCCTCAAACATATAATTATCAAATCAATATATATATATATATATATATATATATATTAACTCCTTTTTTTTAATATATGTATATATTGATTACTTAATGCAATCCTTTTTGAATCAAGGTGCTCAACGCCAATACCCTTTGAAGTACTAATGATGCAGAGAAGCAATGATTTATATTTTCTTTAAAATCTTTTTTGCTTTGTTGTTTAGCCGTAAGTTTTTTTTCTTTTTCTTTTTAAACTCTAACCACGCACCTCTTAACCCTAACCTGTGTATATATATATAGATAATGATAACTTAGGGTTTTAGGCTTCATTATTCAAGTTCCATTTAAATATTTAATTAAAAAATATTTTTAAATCACATCTTAAAAATATTAAGACACATAAAAAATATTTTAAGCACCAAAACTAATATTAGATTTATGAACATGTGTTATTAAATGCATAAATGCAATCATATGTGTCGTAGTTATCAAGGATATACCTGAAGTATAATTATCTAGAACTCGAGCATTTGTTCGGCTTTTCTTGATAGACTTGATAGCAGGCCTAAAAACAAATTTACAAGTAAATATTTTGTCAACAAAAATAACCAACACTCATAGTCCTTACAAACTCATCCTTTGGCATTTTCATGTGGCAAAACCTCTTACTCACTACATAACACTTATAAAAATAAGATATAAGTACAATGTGGTCCTAGACTCCATAGTGGAACTATCCTATGGTCCGGTGAATCCATCTTCGCTGCAACTTGACAAGCTTGTAAGTAACTGAAATGACATTGACAAAGCATAGGACAACTTGGCATGAAAGCCTCATTGTACATTAGTTCAATTTACATAAAAATAAGCGAAATGTAAAGAATAATCATGTAGTGTGCATTTATACCAATCAAGCTTAATTAAGTATGTTCTTCCCCTATATGCATAACAAAATAAAATCATGGAAGTAAAACAAATTATTCTCTCCCCCTTTTTGACATACGAGAAGGACAAAGTATTAGACAAAGCAATGAAGCTAAACTCCTCCTAAAGACATAGCAATGTAAAAGTAAAGTAATACATAAATGCAATATGCTTTAAACTCCCCCTAAGTTCTATGACTCTCTAACTTAGAAATAAATTAAAAAAGTAATAAATAAAAAACTGATGATTTTTTTTTTTGTAATTTTCATAAATATCCACATAAGATATTAAACTCATTTAATTACAAATAAGCACACAACCAATTGAGAACTCATCATTTTTTAACTCTAATTTTGATTATTTATCATATAAATAAATAAGTAGAATATAAGAGGTGCATACGCACACTTCACACATATAATGACATATTGACATTTACTAAAAGTAGTATACATGTTTAAACTCCATAAATATGTCAATTCATTCATTTATGACCTATCAGGAAAGACTCAAAAGAAAAAATGATCACCTATCATGTAAAACTATAATCGAGTCTTCAATCTTACAAAATAAAGTATAACTTCTAAAGGAAGACTTATTATTTTATTTTTTATTTTTTGTATTTTTTTCATACATATGATGTAAATTATATATATATTTTTTATAACCTCTATTGGCTCTTTCTTTTTGTGCATTCAATATACAAGATTTATAAGTAGTCACTTTTTTGCATAATCTTTTCTCTCTTTTTTTTTTGCACGAGCCATAAACCCCGCATGATGACTTTCACACTAGTTGTGAGGTAGCCCTTTCAATACTAGGTGCCTCCATACGGTAAAATTTTAGTAAGTAAAAGTAAAACTCAACACAATTTTACAATCAAGATTAGTTAAAGTCCTAGAGTCTCTCAAGAAAATTCATAAACTTCAAGCATAACATATATGTGTGTTCGTGAGTGTGTGAAGAAGTTTATGTCAACATCAATCATCACATGTATAAGAATATGTGTGTGCATAAGTAAAAATTGTAGAATCATTTATATAATAAATGTCAAAATTAGTCGAGTCACTAAAATGAGGTTATGTATATGTAAGTATTAAATAAGTCTAATAACGTGTTGGCCAAATAAGAATGCTATTTTTTTAAGTTTAACTAATAAATAAAATAAAGACAATAAAGATTACTCACTTGGGGTCATTTAAGCACTCTAATAAAAGACGATTAGGTGACCAGGAAAAAACACCCTTTCCTAACCCACATTTTCTTGAATTTTGATTTCTCTATATCATTGGGTTGAGACTCAACAAGCTTATGTTTTATAGTCGTGTTCTTGGACTTCACTGTACTTTTCTTAATCATCCTAAATGAAGATGCAGTATTCATAATAGGATGATGATAATGAGTCCTAGTATTAAAAGTACTTAATTTTGCTTGCCTCTTTGAACTTAAGACTTCATACTTCCTAGTAGAATTTATGAACAAGTTATTATAATTTCCATTCTTCCTTGAATATGATGTAGCATGCGTAAATGAATGATGCTTATGAGTCCTACTATGTGAAGCATGGAGGGAATGATTAAGTTTAGGAGCATTCATCAAATATCTACAGTTTGGTCTTATATGACCTTTCCTACCACAATGATGACAGACAGGCACAAATTTAACAACTTTTTCTACCATAGGTGCAATAGTTCTTTGTGCATAAGTAGTAACACTAGGAGTAGAGTTTAAGGACCTTACAAATGTGGTTTTTGATGTTTAAGGTGTTGATTGTTCATCTATATATCCAAGACCTCTCTTATCTCCATGTATCTTTCCATAGTCTAGGACTTTGGTCAATTTTTCAGCACCTATGGTCAAATTCTTCACCGTATCTTTAGCAATACTAAGTTCTTGAATAAGCTTTTTGTTTTGCTCAGTGGTTTCTACAAGTCTCAGATTCATGGCATTAATATTTTCAAACAATTCTTTTTTATCGTTCACTAGGCTAGAGGAATTTGTTTTATGAATATTGATGATATCATTAAGTTTAGTTACCTCCACAAGTAGTTTATCCCTCTCTTCTCTAGCACCTAAACAATCTATGAATAGTTCCTCATAACTTGATACATTAAACTTAGACAATAAGAGAGAAGAGTTTACTTCCTCATTTTCTTTATCTGAGCTAAAGTTGAAATCATTGTGATGTGCTTTGGAAGTTGTGGTGAAGGCACGATAGTTAGTGTCATCATCTTCTGAGCTACTAGCATTATCTTGCTCACTTTCTGTGTCACTGAGTGTAGCATTAAATGTTTTTCTAAATTTCTTTTTATTGTTTGCACAATCTATAGAAATATGACTAAAGCCCCTACAAGTATAGCATTGAGGACTAGTGAGCTTATTTTTCCTACCATCAGAGCTAGGAGGCTTGATTTCCCTTGAATTTTGGTCCCTCGAACAACTATATTGTCCCTTATTAGATTGATTATGCTGCTGACCCTTCTTTTTCAAGAACTTCTTCAATTTTTGTACTATCGAGACTAATGACTCATCATTCACATCCTCATCACTATCAGAGATGTCCATTTTGGAGCTTTTGAATGCCACATCCTTATTTTTCTTGGTTGGATCAAGAGAAAGCTTATAAGTTTGGATTGACCCGACAAGTTCATCAATTTTTAGTATGTCTACATTCTTGCTTTCCTCTATCGCTGTAACTTTCATCTTATAGTCACATTAAAGAGCTAGGAGTCATGCACTTGTATAGGTTGTGGAATTTTCTCACCAAGGTTAGAACAAGCATTAGTGATATCCACGTGTTGTAGCATAGAATTAACCAAAAGTTTCGTTGTTGCCATTTTAATAGAATCAAACTCGATGTTAGCAATCTCAATTTTGTTTGTTTTACTTGGGAAGTTCCTTCACGAGAAGAAGTGCATTGTGCGTAAGTTTTTCAACACACGAACTCGCAAGTATACACGGCCGCAAGTAATAACATTTATAAGTAAAGATCGATCCCACGGAGATTTGTTACTATAGTTTGTCGAGTACTAAAATTATTTCTCTCCCGATTTTATCCAAAATAATCGTTGATTTAAGAAAAAGGTAATAAGAAAATAAAGAACTCTAGGATTGCAATTTTTCACCAAACTAATCCACTACAATCATATCATTTTCTTTGGATTTATATTTGTTAGTACATTTAATTTGTCAACCGAAAACTTTTTTATTCATACATCTCTTCCGAGTTCGCATAAACATACTGCTAAATTAATTCACTATATCTCTATTTAGAATTAAATTTAATAAGATTCATTAAGTTCTAAGTTCTCAAATGGCCACACATACAATTAGGGTATATTCCTATCCTTCATCATACATGTCATTCTATTTACGAGCAATATACACAAAATGCCTTTCCCAAGTTTATTTTTATACGCCACAAATCGCTTTGATAAAATTCGTAAATAATCAAAAAGCATTAAGCACAAAATAGAACGAACAAATCGCACGTCTTATAAATCTATAAACAAAAATAATTAAAATTAAAGCTTCATAAATTTAGATCAAATGCAACCCTAGAATACTTAAATTACTTCATAAAATTAAAATTAAAATTACAACAGATTCAGAAAAATAAGATGAAGAATAAGGAAAATTAAAACATCAGGAAACGAAAATATTTGGCACACGCAGAACACAACAAAAGCCAAAAAATGACTTCTGCGTGTTCTGCAGTCCAAAACCGAACACTACTAAATTTCTAAACTCCAAAAACTCTTCTCCAACCAAAAAAAACTCTTTTTTACAACTAAAAACTATCTCCTATTTATAGCTAAAAAAATACATCCAAAAATAATACATTTCTTTTTTTTTTTAAAAAAAACGCATAAGGAATATTTTTGTATCGAAAATAGAATCGACGCGTATTGATTTTCGATATTATTATTTTAATTTACGCGTGAAATAGGGCGTCGATTCTGCGTTTTTTTTTAATTCAAAGTACATGCCACGTGTCGCTTTCTGATTCGCGGACACAATTAGTGTGACACGTGGCAACATCTCATTCGTTGAAGCGCATGGGCGCACACAGATCTTGTCGCACGGGATTGGGGCGCGCGCAAAGGACGCAACGGCTGGAAACAGGGCGTGATCCGGCGTGCGCGCGTAACACAAATAGCCACGTGCCTGATTTTGATTAGCTAAAATATTCGTGGACACGTGGCGCATTCTTATTCGTAAAACCGAGATGCACGCACGCCGCTTGTACGGACCGCGTCACAGATTGTTACATTAATGCTCGGTGCGCGGACTTGGACGCGCCTTCAATCCGGGACCGTCGATCTGATCCAATGGTTAGCGATCGCCTCGGGGGAATTTGCGCAGCCGACATGTGGGTCCCACTCTGATGCCGGCCTGCGCGACACGTGGGGCCCATTGGCACGCCGAGCCGTGCGAAGACTATACACGCGATTTTTCCTCGTCTGATTGCACGCGCTAAATCTGGACCGTTGAATCTTTGATCGGACGGTGGGTGATGATTTTCGTGATTTGTGCGAGTGCGATTCTTTTCCTGCGCAGAAAATTCAAACTTTTATTAATTATATTTTGACCCACAAATTTAATCCAAATTACATTTTTGTACTTTCTTAAATTACACTTTAGCCCTTTTCTAATTTTAAATTAAATTTTTAACTTTTAATAATTATAATTAAGCCCAAATTTAATTTAAATTATATTTTCGATTTATATAAATTGTAATTAAGAAACTATATTATCATAAATTATATTTGTGGACAAAAATATGAAATTAAGTACATTTTCGATACAAATTATTTAATTTTATTAAAAATATATTTTTAGCAAATAAAAGGAAAATATTAATTTATTTAACAAAAATTAATAAATATTAAACGAACATAGCAATTATCATTACTAAAATTGATGCAAATAACTGTATAAAATACAGTTATCATGCATTCCATGCATCTTTAGCAGTCTCACAGTCAGAGATGCGATGGAACTCATCCATTGACACTACAGCGAATATTAAGCTTAGACCTTTTTGGTTTGCTCCACTAAGGGTGCGTTCTTCAGTGGCCCAGTCTCTTCTTGGCTTTATGATTGTTACATCATCATTTGTTACCAAAGGTGGTTCCCAACCATCAAGAATAACATCCCATACTTTTTCATCTTGTTTGAGAAAGGCTTGCATGCGAGCCTTCCAGTAAGGGCAATTAAACCCATTAAAGAGTGGTGGTCTAACAGATGGCCAACCTTCTTTCATTTGGTCCATAAGTAAGTGTGTATGTCCCTAAGGATCAATCTCACTAAGTGTGTCTAGTATCAGCTCTGATACCAAATGAAAGTTTATAAATTATAGACCTAATTAACCTAGAGAAGGGTGAATAGATTATTTTTAATTTTTACCAATTTATAATTTAATAACCTAAACAAACTAGTCAGGCATGCAATCGTGTGTAAATATAAGTACGGAAATAAAATAATAACACACGATATTTTTAGGTGGAAACAACCTAGGCCATAACTATGACCTAAGAGGAAAACCACCGGTCCACCGGACCACCTAACTTTCCACTATGAAAATCAAATGCTCAAGTACAAACTCGGTCTTATGCTACCCTCCCTAGGATACTGCCCCAATGTACTTTACTTACGAGCCCTTGCTCTGTTTTCATAGTATCCAATGTTAGCGTGAGCGGTTTCCAGACCAACGTTCCAATAAGCTCCCCGCTAATCAGATCATTTACAAATCAACTGCAACATGGGTTAGCACAAAAAACACAAGTGTCCGTGTGTGTTCTAGAACGGATTTAATAATGAATAATCCTAACTAGATGATTCAAAACATATGTCACTTAAATTAAATCAACTAGTATATTCTAGATCAAAAAGATTAAGCACAAATTAAATACAAATAGCTTCTTTGAAATTTAATCATCAAATCAAATAATTATGATCACACATAAAATTAAATTTAAACATGTAAAAATCTAATTAAGAAGAAGCTATAGAAAGATAAAACATATCAAATAAATTTATTAATAAGTACCTCTTATACTATATCAATTTAATATTAATCAATCTATTTAATTCTTTATATTTTAATTAATAAAGATTCATTAATAAAAAAATCTATTATAATTATCAAATCAATATAAATCTGCTGCCTCAAACGTATAATTATCAAATCAATATATATATTAACTCCTTTTTTTTTTAATATATGTATATATTGATTACTTACTGCGTTGATTACCCTTTTTGAATATATGTATATATTGATTACTTAATGCAATCCTTTTTGAATCAAGGTGCTCAACGCCAATACCCTTTGAAGTACTAATGATGCAGAGAAGCAATGATTTATATTTTCTTTAAAATCTTTTTTGCTTTGTTGTTTAGCCGTAAGTTTTTTTTTTCTTTTTCTTTTTAAACTCTAACCACACACCTCTTAACCCTAACCTATATATATATAGATAATAATAACTTAGGGTTTTAGGCTTCATTATTCAAGGTCCATTTAAATATTTAATTAAAAAATATTTTTAAATCACATCTTAAAAATATTAAGACACATAAAAAAATATTTAAACACCAAAACTAATATTAGATTTATGAACATGTGCTATTAAATGCATAAATGCAATCATATGTGTCGTAGTTATCAAGGATATACCTGAAGTATAATTATCTAGAACTCGAGCATTTGTTCGGCTTTTCTTGATAGACTTGATAGCATGCCTAAAAACAAATTTACAAGTAAATATTTTGTCCACGAAAATAGCCAACACTCATAGTCCTTACATCTATAATGAATAATATTTTAGATATAATTCATTCATATTTGTGTGGACCAATGCCAAAGTCACTTGGTGGTGCTCAATACTTTGTGACTTTTATTGATGATCATTCAAGGAAGATATGAGTATATCTTTTAAAGACAACGGATAAGGTACTAGATGTCTTCAAAGAACTTCATGCCTCAATTAAGAAACAAATTGGGAAGAAGCTGAAGTGCATTCGAACAGACAATGGTAGAGAATACACATGACATTTTTATGCTTACTCTAAAAAGCATGGTACTTGACATCAAATGACCCCTTCAAAGACATCGTAATTGAATGGCTTAGCTGAGAGAATGAACAAAACTTTGATGGAAAGAGTGAGATGTCTACTCTCACATGCAAAGCTATCTAAAACTTTCTGGGGTGTAACCATACTCACAATATGGCTAAGTAATCTAAAGATTTATTAAAATTTGACCGAGGATAAAATAAATTATTTTATGATTTAATGCATTAAGGAACATACACTATTACAAAAAGGGTATTTAATTCAAGATTTAAAGTTGATTTTTTGGAAAAACTGATTTATAATGAATTTTAAGTCGATACGTTGAAAAACAAACTTAAAAAATTAAAAATGTAACATCGATTGACATGTAGGATTGACGCTACACCTGAAGATATATATTATTTTACACTTATTATTCATATTTTATTATTTTTTGTATATTATATGTTATTATTTATGTGTATAATTTTTTGTGTTATGTTGGTTTTGTATTTTTATTCAAGCTTAGAAGATAAGAAGATATTTTTATTCATTTATTTATTTTAATAATTTTATGTATTTAAGTGTTTGATATATATTAATTTATTTTAAATAAATAATTTTTGAGAATTATTTACATGTTCGATATATATATATATAATGTATAATGGATTTATTAATATTTATTATTATATATGTATAAAATATGCATTATTATTAATTACATGTATATATATATATATATATATAAATTATTATATATTGTATATTGTTAATATTATATATTTGTTATGTTTGGTTTTTATGTATTTATTTTTATATGATGTTTTGATAGATATTTTAATAATTAGAGAATTCATATATATATATATATAAAATATATTGGTTATATACATATTTAATATGCTTAATTTATTTATAGAAAATTGATAAATCGTGGATGTCAAAATATAGAATTGAGTAGGACTATATTTTTGGAGTTGAAAGTTTCTAGGAATTTGCTTGTAGAAATAGTAATAATGAAATTCTTATGATTTGATGCCCATGTATTAAATGTAAAAATAAGCGATTTTATGATATTAACGAGATTAAGTATCACCTTATCTGTAGTAGTATTATTTTGAGTTATAAATGTTGATATTATCATGGAGAAAATATTGATAATACTCATATGGAAGAGATAAATTAGAATGTGAGTGGATTATATACATCTTATCATAATGTACAGACAAAAAATATGTTTCATGGTGTTGAAGATGAACTATATGAGGATGATCCCAAAACCTTTAAAAACTTTTAGAAGATGATGAAAAACCGTTGTATCTAGAGTGTAAGAAATAAATTAAAATGTCAATATTAGTTCATTTGTACAATGTGAAGGCAAAAAATGGTTTTTCTGACAAGTGGTTCACAAAATTACTGCATGTACTAATAGATATGTTTCCCGAGGGTATTGAATTTTCATCTTCAATGTATGGAATGAAGAAATCTCTTGGTCAATTTGGCATGAAATATCATAAGATTTATGCTTATTTAAGTGATTGCAATCTTTATAGAAAAGAATATAAGACATTAGATGATTGTCCAATGTGTAAAGAATCGAGATGGAAGCATACTACAAATGAGACAACACCTAAGAAAGGTGTGCCCACAAAGGTTCTTTGGTACTTTCCTCTGATTCCTTTCTTTCAAAGGTTGTTCAAAATTAAAGATACATCAAAGATGTTGACTTGACATTCAAATAATTGGTCTGATGATGAGGTGCTACGTCATCCTTATGATTCTGCAAATTGGAAAATAGTAGATAATTTATCCTCTCAATTTGCATCTGATCCACGCAATTTTTGTCTTACCATTGCTACTGATGGAATTAATCCACACAGTTCCCTTAGTAGTAGATATAGTTATTGGCCAATAATTATGATAACATACAACCTTCCTCTCTAGTTATGTATGAAAAGAAAATTCATGATGTTAACATTATTGATCTCAGGACTGAAACAACCTAGAGTTGATATTGATGTATATTTGCAGTCTCTGATAGATGATTTAAAAACATTGTGGAATGATGGTGTAAATGTTTATGATGTACATAAAGAAGAACTCGTTAACTCGAGAGGGGTCCTTTTATGGAAAATTAATGATTTTCCTACCTATGGGAACTTATCAAGACATGCAACAAAAAGTTATATGGGATGCCCAATTTGTAATGATGCCACTTCTGCAACTTACCTTATTCACGGACGAAAGATATCTTATAGAAGACATAGCAGATTTTTGCCATCTGGACACAAGTTTAGATACCAAAAGAAACGCTCGATGGTGAAAAAGATCATGATCCTGCACCAAGACCTTTGTGAGATGTTAAGATATTAAGGCAGTTGAATGGTATGACATTCAAACGATATGGAAAGATGAAAAAAAAGAATACTCATTAATGGAGGGAAACGAAAGAGGTTAACTAAAAAAAGGGGTGAAAAGAAAAATGTTACTGAATCAATGGATCATGGTTATTAGAATAAAAAATCAATATTTTGGGGATTACCTTATTGTAAAGACCTACACATTCGTCACATCTTAGATGTCATGTACATTGAAAAAAAATGTATGTGAGAGCTTAATTAGTACATTACTTAATATACCTGGAAAAACAAAGGATGCAATTAAAGCAAGACTGGATTTAAAGAAACTGGGCATACAACCTAGATTGGAACCAAGGGTGGAAAATGATAAGAATCAAACATACTTGCCACCAACATCATATACAATGTCAACAAAAAATAAGGATGTGTTTTGTAAATGTTTGGCGAGTGTGAAGGTTCCTGATGGTTACTCATCCAACTTAAGAAATTTTGTGTCTATCATCGATAAGAAACTTTATTTATTGAAATCACATGACTGTCATATATTAATGCAACAATTATTACCAATTACTATTAGGTCAATTCTTCCAAAACATGTTCAATTATCAATAAGTCATCTTTGTTCATTCTTCAATACAATATGCAAGAAATCTATATCAATTAGAAAATTAAAACTCTTTACAAAATGATGTTGTAGAGAATTTGTGTCTACTTGAAAAATATTTTTCTCCTTTTTTTGATATAATGATTCACTTGTGTGTTCATTTAGTTCAAAAGGTTCAATTGTGTGATCCTACTTACTTAAGGTGGATGTATCATTTTGAGAGATATATACAAGTCCTTAAAGGATATGTAAATAATAAAAATCATCATGAAGGATACATGGTGGAACGTTACATTGGTAAAAAGGCCATTGAGTTTTGTCCTGAATACTTTAGTGGTTGCACTGAAATTGGGAATCTTATGCACAAGTTATTCATAGAATGTCACATGATCTAAGTAGGTAACCCTATGCTTGGTGGAAGTAAGAAATTTTTTATTGGTCGCACTTAATGGGAAAAATCACACCGAATTATTTTGATAAATAATAATGACACACAATCGTACATAGAGAAAGTGATGAAAGGTTCAACCTTTTTCATTTAAGTATCACATACAAGAATTCATTATTACTTCTATATAATGCTTTAAAACTTTGTTTTAAACACATTTCATGTTTTTATATGAATAGATTCGAGTTGAATTCAATAAACCCAATCATAAAATAACAGAAAGTTTAGAATGGCTTGCACATGGCAGAAAATTCGATGTCAAATCATATTCTAGTTTCATAATTAATAGAACAAGGTTTACGACTCAAGCAAGGGACAAACTATCCAATTTTTCAGTTCAAGAAATGGTAATCGTGTACTTTCTAATATAACATATTATGGTATAATTCAAGAAATTTGGGAACTCGATTATGAGCTCTTCCATGAAATAGTATTCTTGTGTGATTAGGTCAAATATGTTATCAATGTTGGATGTAAAATAGATGATTTTGGATTTACCCTTGTAAATTTATCCAAGATAAGTCACATTGATGATCCTTTCACATTAGCACTTTATGCAAAACAAGTATTTTACGTGAGCAATCAAATTGACACAAGATGGTCAGTTGTGTTTATGCCTCCATAAAAAGAGTTATACCATTGTGATGCTTTCACATTAGCACTTTGCAGATATTTCATAGATCCTAGGGTACCAAAGATTGTAGATCCAAATGATCCATTGGGGTATTTGAAAAGAAGGGGTTGGGCGAATATACCTGATGCTCCACTTAACTCAGATTATAGAGTACTCGTTCTATTTTATGCTACTTGTAATCCATTAGGAGAAAATGACCAACAATTGAAATCTTCTATTGGTAGACTTGTGAAGTCAAGTATACCAATCAATATAAATGATTAGACTAAGGTTGACGATGTTAAAAAGTACAAAATATGAAAAACTATTTATGTAAGTCTCTTTTATTTTATATCTAATTACATATATTATATCTTTTTTGTATTATATCTCATCTAAAATGTTTGTTCACATACAAAATCATTTTAAAGTCCCTCATACTTGGATGAACAAGTGTTATAAGATTGCAAATAAGGAATGGAAGGAATATAAAACCTCCAAATTGACTAGAAATTATTTGTTTCCATATTTGGAACCACTTAATGAAGTAGAATTATACAAAATCCCTGTAGAACACTCCTGGATTGAACCTCAAGTATAGAAAGACTTTGTGGATTATAGACGTACGGCTGAATTTCAAATTATTAGGGAAGAACATCAGAATATACAAATGCAGAATATTCTTCCTAACTATACTAGGAGATCATCAAATCACGAAATTAGAGAAAGAATGATATTATTAAGTTATTAATTTATAAATATTTTTATATTTATTTTCTTCAAATTTAAGTTGATATCATGGTTAATAAATTTATTTAATTTATGTAGGAAGTCGAATTAGCTAGACTGGTTACCCGATCTGAATTTTATATAGAAATAAAGAACCCCAAAACGATGAAGTCAAGACCAATGACTAAACGAGGATAAGAACAACTCAATTAGTTGGTTAGTAATTTAATTTGATATAAAGTCCTTATGATTTTTGCTAATTGATGTAATAATGTATGATATGTTTGTTTGCTTTATTATTTGTAGAGAGCTATTCAAGAACAAAAAGATGGGATGAAATAATCAAACAACTAGGGGAGATGCTATATATCATACATTTGGACTCGAACATCTTAGTCATGTTAGGGGAGGAAGCCAATATGATGGTTATATAGATTTTTTAACATTCCAAAACAAAAGCCTCGGATGGTCAGTAAGGAGAAGTATTGTAAAATTGAAGAAGAATTTAGCTCCTTTAAGGCCTTAGTGTTAATTGAAATTTCCACTTTAAATGAATATCAATCACAACACTTGTCAAGCATGAAAGTTTACTACAATCGGGGCATGCCCTATTAGCCAATCATGCCATCATCCATGCCAGGCATGCCACTCATGCAATCTCATGGCACCCAACCTATATCATTTATATGATATAGTTATCCTATTGGTCCTTCCTTTATGCCAGGAATGCAGATGCAATCAAGTAGTAGTTTAATATCTCTAATACCATATGTGCAATCTTACCATTCAACACATCATGATGAATTTTTTGATGAGAATGTCCTTCCAATAGCTACCCCACATGGGAATCCTCCTCTATTTGATGAATCATTTATAGTAAGATTTAAAGTTTATGTAGATAGTCTATTATTTTATTTTTTATTATATATTTTATTTATTATATATAATGATTAATTTTTTTACAGAATATGAAATGTTTGTTGAAACATCCTTCATCTACGGACTATGTTTCTATTGAAACAATACAATAATTGAGCAATGATCGAATAATTCATAATTAATATTTTCCAAATTATTGGAAAATAGTAATTGATCAATCCATGCTCCTGGATTGTTCACTACTTATGCCTTATGATGCTACCACAGTCCAAGAAGCGGTTGGACAATATGTGGCTTAGTTGTCAAGTCAAGTTGTGATAAATTTTGACATGGTACTATTTTTTACTTAAGATAACACTTTTTTTATTACTTCTATTATATTACTATTCTTTTATTGTTACTAACATATATAATACCTCTTCTTTAGTCTATTATACCAGAATTAGTAAGTGCAACACATTTAAGAGATACAAAGCAAGTATCTCGTGGTAAATCTATATCTAGTGGGCAATCATTGCACATTAAGTCATTCAAGAAGAAGCTATGGAAAAAGTATAGTTATGATCATACTATAAACTTTTAGAGAAATATTAGCTCTTTGATGACTATTGTTGTGAGCAAGACTAGCATAAATGATGGATGGATTGTGCCACTTACAAGAGAAATTTTTGGTGCAGACATTGACCAAACATATATATTGATTGAGTGCATATTGTAGCTGTTTGAATATCAAATGATCGAGTATAATTCAAAGTGTGGATAAGGTGAGTCCTTAATCAGTAAATAACTTTCATTTATGTAGAACATATATAATTATATTTATATTATCTAATTATTTGTATATATTTCTTTTATATAAGACATGTTATTATCGACTTCAAGCTAATTACTCATCACATTTAGCAATGTTTCATGATTTTTTATTTGTCAATCATTATCAAGAGAAGGATGTTAGCATCAAAGCTAAACAATTATGTGATAGGGCATTAACACTTAAAAGAAATCAGAAGTTGATAATCCCATGGTCACTGAAGTTTGAACAAGGCCAAGATCAATGGATGTTTATAATCCTTGATCTATATGGCAATTATGTTTGGTATTGTGACTCAGCTTCCATAGAATTGAGTAAAGATACAAAAATAGTTTTTGAAATGTAAGAGTTATAGCTAGCTATTTTTCTTCTATTGTTGTTTGTAATATTTAATAAAAAACTAATTGTTTTAAACTTTGATATTTGATAGGGCATGGAAGCTGTGGAACAAGAGTAGCGGCATTGCCCTTAAAAAATCGCATAAGCTTATATGGGACAAAGTTATGGTATGTACAAGCGAATATTAATAATTTAATTAATTTTACTATTGAATAATAAAGATGTACGAATATGGGAACCATGTACACTTTTTTTGTAGATTTCACAACAAAATGATGGAGTCATGTGTGCTTACTTTGTCATGAAGTTTATGAGCAAAATCATCACAAATATCAATATTCCAATTAAAGATGTGGTAATCTTTTTTACCAATATACCTTATTAACATATATAAGTTATTTTTTGTGAATTCATGATATTACATTCTTATTTTGAATTTAAATATATCTAGATCTTTAGTTGGAACAAGTCGGGCTATGATATGTAAATTTTTGATGATTTACGAGAGGAATGAGCAGAATACATGGTTCAAATTATAACATCACAAGAAGAATTAGATGATCTTGAATAGAAAATGACAACATCATGGTAATTTTTATAATGCTTTAATTTCTCTATTCTTGTCTTTGAAGTTTGGGCAGCTTGTTTGATGGATGTTTATGTGGTCATGTATTTAGGGGAATGAATTGTTATATGGACCCATTTTTTGCCCAAATTCCATCTCATCTCTCTTGCTTAGTTCCCTAGTCACTATGAATAGCACTTGACAACATCATGGTAGTCATTGGCAAGCCAAGTACAGGAAAACTACCAATAATCATCATATCTTTAAAAGTAATTGTTGTTTTACCCCAAGAAAATACAAAAGTATTAGTTTATGAGCACCAAAACTCAACCATCCTAAGTAACAAATCAGAGTTACACTTGACTTGATATTTAAAGCTCATTGCAGCATTATAAATACCAGCTTGATTCTAGATAACTTTATATTTTATAGACAAAAGATTAATACAATGCTAATATGATTTCGAAAGGATGGGGTTATTATTATATACTCCAATGTCAATGTGGTAATCTCTTTTACTAATATATTTTTTTAACATATATAAGCTATTTTTGTGAATTCATGATATTACATTCTTATTTTGAATTTAAATACATGTAGTTTTTTGGTTGGAACAAGTCAAGCTATGATATGCAAATTTTTGATGATTTACTAGAAGAATGGGCAGAACACATTGTTTAAATTATAATTTCACAAGAAAAATCATGAGAAGAATCTAATGATCTTGAATAGCATAGGACAACACCATGGTAATGTTTTAATTTCTCTATTCATGTGTCTTTGAAGCTTGGGCAGCTTGTTTGATGAATGTTTTTGTGCTCATGTATTTAGGGGAATGAATTGTTATATGGACCTATTTTTTGCCCAAGCTTCATCTCATCTCTCTTGCCTAGTTTCTTGGTCACTATGAATGGGACATTGTTGGTGATTCTAAGCAACCAAGCTTTATCTCCTTGAAATAAAGCAGAAATATCACAAAATCCATGACAAAAGAGGCGACATCATTTTATTTGTAATTTAAGTTAAATATATATGTAAATTATTTTTTTGTCATAAATTTAATTCTCAAGTAATTAATTAATATTTAAATTTTCAATTATTTGTAGTACTTAAACTCTTTTAAACAGATTTTGGTTTTTTCTGCTATTATGTGATTGAATACAAGTTCTGAGGATAGTGAAAAATGAATAAAATTTGTAAAAAAAATACAAAATTTAAAGTCGGTTAAGCGTTTGAACCGGCTTTAAGTTTTAAGTCTCCCAATTTAAAATCGGTTCACCTAACCAACTTTAATAGTCTCTTTTGGCGTAGTGATAATTGAAATGATCTTTATATTTTACTCAATTAGAGTTCTTATAATCATCTACGCTGAACCGAATTTAAGTTTTAAGTCTCCTAATTTAAAGTCGGTTCACCTAATCGACTTTAATAGTATCTTTTGGTGTAATGATAACTAAAATGATCTTTATATATTACTCAATTAGAGTTGGATGTTATAAATATTTTTTTACAGCGATTGTAGATGTTATTATAGTAGTTCTTTAATGTATTATCAATTACTAAGTTTTTTAACATCAATTTTTAGTTTGTCCAAAAATGATGTAACACGTTCTAGCACTCACTTAGGTAGCGATTTTAATGAAAAATAGGTGTTATAAAAAACTTACTACAATGCTTTTAAAACTAAAAAATCGATGTTTATCATTGATAACTACTACAATATAAAAAAAATGATGTTTATCATTGATTATTGTTTCAAAAAAATGAAGCATTTTACATCGTTATATGTATCCTCATACGTCTGAATAAAATGAATTTATTGAACGTAGGTATAGAAGAATTGTCCAAAAATCATTAGCCATGTTTCTTAAAGTTGGTATTGATATTAAATGTTGGCCCTATGTTATTCATACAACAACTTTTTTGTTAAACTATTTACCAAATATTTTGTTATATTGTATGGTCTTATTTTGATTGTTTTGGTGTATGTTGATAATATAGTGGTCAATGGTAGCTTCTCTACACAGATTTAATCTTTTATCAAGATTCTTAACTCTCGTTTTGCTCTCAAAAATCTTAGTAGTTAAATTATTTTCTTAGAATTGAAGTTATTCGATCTGCTAATAGTATTCATCTCATTCAATCCAAGCATGTTAAGTATCTCTTTATCACGCATGATATGAAAGATTCAAAACCAAGTTCTTCTCCTATCAATTTAGGTGCCATTTTAAGTCATTACAAGGTGTTGTTCTTCCTGATACTAGTGATTATAAGAAAGTGGTAAGGGCTTTTCCATATTATACTTTAACCCATCCTGACATTGTTTTTAGTGTTAACAAATTGTGTCAGTTTATGTCCGCCCCAACTAATGAGCCTTGGCAAGTTTTCAAACGGTTATTATGTTATCTTAAAGGGGATCTTAGCATTTTAGGATCACATTTCTCAAGTCTAATTCACTTGATCTGATTGTTTTTCTGAGATTCTGATTGGGCTAGTTGCCATGTTAATTGCAAAAGTACAAATGGATATTGTATGTTTTGTTTTTACAACAACCTAATTTCTTGGCAACCATGTAAGCAAAAAATTGTTTCCAGAAGTAGTATTGAAGTTGAGTACCATGATTTAGCTTCTATCGTAAATCGATTAATTTGGCTACAATATCTTATTAATGAACTTCAAATTCCTCTCAAAAAGATGCCATTAATATTTTATAATAATATTTTTACTAAAAGTATGGCTCAAATTTTGTTTTTTATGTCGGTATTTTACATATTAAAATCGATCTTCATTTTGTTCTTGATCATTTTATGACAAATTAACTTCATATTGAGCATGTTCTGTCTTATGAACAAATTACTAACACTTTTTGTAAACCTTTGCATGTTACTTGTTTTCTCTCTTTAATGCTTAAACTAATGATTTTGCTCGACTCGTCGATTTGAGTGGGATATTAGACTATATAAATATACTATTAAGTTGTTATAAATGTGTATTTATGATTAAGAACGTAGTCATGATTAATATTTAGAGTGACACCACGTATAAATTCAATAATAAAAATAAATAATTTTGACACCACTTAAATGACTATAGTAAAATTTATTAATTTTTCAATCGATTTGTTATGAAAAAAGGTCATAGTTGATGTTTCAAAAATTTAAACTTTTTAATATTTTTGAACATTACACTATAAGTATTGTATGCCAAATGTGTATCTTTATCCAATTAAAATAAAAACCCAAAACTATGTAAATTAAGTTGTAATAAAACTAAATTACATAACTTAATATCTATACACACAGACAAAAATAAGAATGAAATTAAATAATATAAATTATAATAAACATGTAAAAAAATTCATGTTAAAAAAAATTTATAAGATCAATATTAAATCATATAAATAATAATTAATATTTATATAATTATACGTGATGTAATACGAAATTATTAATTGTTGCGAAACACAAGGCATTGTTTTCTAAGAAAAGTCTCGGAAAACTAAACTAGTAAAATTTAAAGAAAATAACAAAATTATCCTATTAAAACTTGTAACCATAAAAATAATTTATTTTATATCTAGTTCATATATGTTTACTATTAAAAAAACTTAATCCATCATTTCATATTAAACATCGTCTAATTGGACACCGTTGAAGTTAAACTACAGTTATTTAAATTCGTTTAATCTTAAACTCCATCCAATTGAACCGTTTAGCATTAGTGGGACGTTATTTTTGTTATTATACATAAGTTTTAGATGTTATTTAATATAATTTTTCTAAAATTTATGAGAAAATGTTAAAATAATTATTGTAAAAGTAAAAATTATATAAAAAAATAATTAGTATAACAAAAAGAGAAAACATAATATTTAAATAATAAACTTAAGAAAAAATAATGCTATATATTTTTTATAAAATAAAAAGATATATTTATAAATATAACAAACAAAAAAAATTTATCAAAAAGTAAAGGAAGGCTATTATAAATAGATATTTTACTACTTGTAGTTGCTATCTTGAATAATCCAGTTTTGCTCCAATATTTTTTTAGAGCAATTCTTCTCGTCTCTCTTCTATTCACACGCATTGTGTGATTTAGGTAGAAATAATATCGTTGATTTCTATAACACTGATCCCATTATCCCATGTTCATGATTTTATAACGAGTAAGATTTATTAACAAGTTTTTATATTTCACTATTTTTTTCGCTTTATATTAATCGGCTTTAAACACCTCAGTACATTAACAACTATAATAATTTTTAATGGAGCGTAAAATTTAGTCTTTTAAAAAAATAAAATTGTATAATACTGTAGTATAGTAAGAGTGGGTATCTATTATACAGGAGTTTACCATTCTGTCATATTAATTAATTGTTTTCGTTTAATATTTTAATATTATTTGTATTATATTTAGGTTGATATATAAAAAATTATTTAATTTTTTTTATGTTATTTATATATAATAAGAAAAAAATTTATCAAAGTTATATAGGTTAGATATCAAGTGCTTATTCATTTTTAAAAAAAATAATTTTTTTATCCTGTTATTATTACAAAATATTCTATAAGATGTAGTAAAAAGTTAAGTAAATTTCATAATATAATATCATTATTTAACACATATAATTAAAATATTATTATTTATGAAAAGATAAAACGGAGATTAAAATTAAAAAATAAATAATAATACAATAAAATATTAATGTTATTAAATAACACGAATAATAATCAAAATAATAACCGTAAATCTTTTTAATGAGATTATATACAAGTAACGTAATAATTTTAATTAAAAAAATAATTTAAAGTTGATTTTCTTCTCTAAACACTTTTTTTTTAAAATACTCTATTTTTAAATTAGAAAATTAAATAACTCAAATTATCTAAGACTATAATCTACCTTCGTTTGTGTAATAATAAAAAAGAATAAGTATATAAAATGATTATTAAATTATTTTTACTAAATATATTAATTTTGTTGTGTTAATAACTTTAGTTATTATATTGTATTAAAAATTATCACTATTATTCTTATAAAAAAGAGTTTAATAATATGTCATAATTTTCTTTATATATAGAATTTTTTTTTTAATTTTTATAAGAATTTTTTTTTTTACAACATAAATTTTTTATAGCATAAATAGACACATATTTTTTAATATTATACGAAAATAAATATATTTTTTTATTAAAAAATTAAAAATTAAATTATTTATACGCTAATGTAAAAAATAAAGTCAATTATTTGTAATCATCTATATTATTATTAGGTTTTATCATATATTTTTTTCAGTCCTACGTTGTACATCTTGTGTCTCTTTTCTCATCAATATATATGTACTACTGAAATTATTCGTAGGAAATGGAATAATTGTTTTTAACTGGGTTGAAAGACATTTCTTATTCCTTGACTTTATATCTGTCTACATTAGTTTAGTTTTTTTTTTTTCCTATTCAACCTCTATACTAGTTATCATTAGTTTTTGTTGTCTAAACTTTTAAAAGAATATCAATTAAAAGTATTTTAAAAGAATCACTTTATTCCTTTTTTTTTCTTTTTGGTCTTAATTGTAAGTTGAATTTGCTTTCAAAAATAAGAAAAAAGGAACAGGGACGGAAAAGAATTAAAGAAATACCCTTGCTGTAATTTGTCGATTTTTAACAGAAGAAAAATGGTTTTTTATTTAATAATACTAAATTACATTACTTATAATTTAAGAAATTAAATAACACAAATAATTCAATCCAATAAATTTTTACTTCACGTTTACTAATAAATAAGGCAATTTCCAGACAAAATGCTTGAGTTTGCTTGGTATACACGTAGCTCCTATAGGAATTTACATCCCTTCTTACTAGCAACGTCCACTACATGAGATGAGCTAGAAGAAATGGGAATAGAACCACTTTGGAAAAGAATACTTTTTTGCAGTAAAGAAACTGCTAATTTGTAATCCGATTCAATTGTGTAGAAATCTCTTGAATCCAACTTCCAGATGAGAGTGACACGACCATCAAGAATGGGAGTATTCAAAACAATAGAAATATCAATTGACTAGAGAGAGTTATGAACTTTGTCAAGGTCCCAAGGGTCACCTTCATAATTCATTAAGAGTCTTACCGAAGAGATTGATATGATTGATGAGTTATGAATCTACTTTGAATAAAGTTTAGTAAGTATTGTAATTCTAGTTGTGTCCATTGACTCGTATAAAATATGATGTGTGTATTATTTTATTTATTATTTGTCTTCAAATCAATTGGCAATGGTTCAATAATATTTTAACCAAAATATAGGTCGTGAAATTTTGGTTCGTTTCAAGTTTGGATATTACTCGGCAGTTTTGAAAATGAAAAAATATTATTTTTAACACCTCGTCAAAAAGCTCGCTATCACCCTTACCACCATATTCGACGAGGTAGTCAATTAAGACTCTATAAAGACCCCACACTTCTCTCAACTCTTTATCCATGTTTTTTAGTGCCAAAACTCTGCCAAAAATCATACTGAGATTTATATCTATTTTTGAACACCTCGTCAAAAAGCTCGCTATCACCCTTACCACCATATTTGACGAGGTAGTCAATTAAGACTCTATAAAGACCCCACACTTCTCTCAACTCTTTACCCATGCTTTTTAGTGCCAAAACTCTGCCAAAAATTATACTGAGATTTATATCTATTTTTGAAATCATTTTGGAAAGCTTACTTTTGAGTATGGGTCATTCAATGAGTTTAGTTATCAAATCGTAGTCTGTGTGCATATGTGATTTGACACTGTGTCTTCCGTAAATGATTTGAGTTCTATGGAGGACAGTGTGTTCTTTGGTACCCTTGAGATCAAGAGTGATCTTCAAGGTGTCTCATTTTATATATTTCACAATACTAATCTGTGGCTACTAATCACACAATATTTGGTGGTATTGGCTGTGGCAGATAGTCGGGTTCGTGTGTCAAACCAGGTCGTTGCAAAAGCAACAATAGGTCGTTTGGATAGATGTCTCAGTTGATAAAGGTAATAGCAGTTTTATTTCTTTCAAAATTGTAACTGTTTTATTGATTAGTGAATTGTTTTCTATTGAGAGGTTACCTTAAGCAACCTGAGGATATTATCATATAGATACGATTTCTTTGTAGGTTTACCTTGTTACATAGCTTGTTGTGCTGATCCTTTGTTGTATTAGTACAATATAATTTTAAGGTTTATATGTTACAACCTATTATAACTTAAACTCTTATTAGAAAGTGTTTACTATTTCTTGCCTTTTTCTTGATTTATAGTATCTACGGTTAAAAGTTGTTTGATTATCTTATCTTATATTATATTACTTGTGTTTTTGGTGCATTTTTCTGTTTTAGTGCTCCCTCTTATGTTCGTGCGAGTTAGGATTGAGTGATTAAAAAGTCTGTATCACCTTATCTTGATAGTGTACCGTGTCCTAGACTCTTTTAATTGATATTAGAGCTAGTGTACCCTTGCTAGGCTTAACCATTCTAGTGTTCATTTTGTTAACTTACTTTTCACACACATACACACACGTTCTTTCCAATGGATTTGAGAGAATGAGAGAATATAGGTAGACATTCACTCTTTAATAGGCTAAACTATGCCTATTAAAAATCATAAATGAGGGCCTTCTTATGGTCCTAAGGAAAGCATATGTGGTTCCTTGTTAAGAATGACTAAATTTATCCCACCAAAACCCTACCCAATAATACTGTGATTCCAAAACCAATGATTGAACGGACTAAGAAAGGATCTAAGGAGTCCAAATGGAATAATAAGAATTTATGTGCTATCATCAAGGCTATGACGCTTAATGAGTACAAAAGGATTCAGAGTTGTACAACTTTAAAACAAGCTTGGAATATTCTTAAAATAACCCATGAAGGTACGTCTATCGTTAAGAGGTCTAGAATGCTTAAGTTAAATAGAGATTTTGAACTGTGCATTATGTAAAAAGATGAAACTTTTGATAAGTTATATGCACATTTCTCAACCATTGTTAAATATTCTTACAACATTAGTAGACCCATTAGTAAAGAAAAACATATTGAAAAGATCATCTCTAGTCCACCTTATAAGCTTCATGATAAAGTTATTGTTCTTGAGTCAATGTACAAATATGGTGATCTCACTATGGATAAGCTTGTTGGTGACCTACAAGTCTTCAAATTGTATCACCTCTTACCAAGACAAGAACAAATTGCTTTCAAGAAGGGAAAGAGCTTGGGTCTCAAGATAACTAAGAAAGTGAATTGAGCAAAGATGCTTATACCATGGTTGATGGTAATGATGACTCTAATCTCAATGAGAAGGAAATGGCTTTTCTTGTCCAGAGATTCACCAGATTCTTTAAAAAGGATAAACCTTACCATAGGAGTACTAGATAAGATACTTCAAGTTCTAAAGCCTTAAAATCTACAAAGAAAATGAAGATTGAGACAATGAATATGAGAAGCTAACAAAAGCCACTTAAACAAAATCAGATGCTTCGAATGTATGAAGGCAGGTCATATTGCTGCAAAGTATTTTTAGAAACAAAATCGCACAAACAAGTATGCTATAAAAGTTGAGTTTATCGTTTTGAATAGTACAAGTAGTAATGATGAGAATAACACTAATTTTCTAGCCTTCATTGTCTCCAGCAGTGTCATTGATTATCTGACTACTACCTCAGAGATGATGATGAGCAAGATGAATTGCTTAACTCTTACAATGTGCTCTTATTTGAGCACATCAAGTCTGAAAAAGCAAGGAAAGAGGCCTTGTATAGCCTTGATGAGAAAAAGCATGAGATATGTGTTTTGAAGAAAATTCTAGAGAGAAAAAAGTCCTCTATTAATGGTCAACAATTTGATCTCACTAAAAAATGTGAGGTTACTCAAATGAGATATTAGAATTTGCTTGAGAAATTTAATGCAAATCATGAAGAAGTGAAGAAGCATGAGGAACAAATGAAAGTTCCCATCTCTGGTACAACTACATAACTATTTGTTAACTCTGATCATTTTCCTTATCAAAATATCGAGATTGAAGGATTGAAGAAACGTATTATGGTTCTTGAGAGTACAAAGGAATATATCACCTATTCTCTTATCGAAAAGGAAACTAAAATTGATCAAATAAATGAGAAAGTTGGGATTCTAAACAAATATGTAGCTTATCTCGAATCATTTCTCAAAGAAAAGGAAGATTTGGTTATTACTCTAAAGGATAAACTCAAAGTCAATGAAAAGCAACTGGTTCACTCTACCTCCTATCTAAATAAGATGATGACTAGCTCTAAGAACCTAAATGAAATCCTAAGTAACAAAAATTATTTTGGGGACAAGTAAGGTATTGGTGACAATAACGAAGGTTCAACTTCTAAGGAAGGTTTTACTAAGTTTGTGAAAGCTTTTGATCAAGATCCAAAGTTGAAGTCTACTATCACCCACATGAGAGGTAAATCTATTGTACCTCTTCAACCATATTCCTCTAGCAAGGTGAATCCTTCACCAAAAGCTAGCTTTTCCCATCGCTCTAGTGGTGGTATGTTGCCTCTACCTATTGTTCCTTCTACTTGTCACCATTGTGGTGAACTTGGGCACTTGAGACCTCATTGTGGGAAATTTACTACTCATCCTTATATGAAATTCAATGTGAGAACTTCTTCCTTTTCTCTACTTTTTGGAATCAGGAACCAAGATTGTTTAACTCCATTGTTTGTGTTTGTTATCTGTGTGGTAAAACTAGACAATGTCCTAGATATGTGAGAAGTACAACTCGAAGTTCTCCACTTCACTCACCCACATCTCATATGACAGGCTGTAGCTATTTTGGATCATCTGAGTATCCCTAATAAGGTTACATTATGCACCTAAGACACAGTGCAAAAAGAAATAAGTCTGTTTCTAAAAGTCTGCTTAGTCTTGTGGAGTAAGAAATAATAAACAAAACAAACCTTGAGTACCATATATTCCTCATGCTCATATGACACCAAGATTATTTCCTAAATCAGTTGCCCATCACAAATACTTTGAACGGATGGATGATGTTTAATCACTATTTTTGGGTGATGTGTTTGAGGTTGAACTGTTCATTTCTTCTCTTCTGTATTTGTAGTATTTCTTTGTGTGTCTTTTGTTATTTATCAACATGTTTTATCTCCTTTTTATGACTTTAATAAAAAAATTAAAGATATTGTGTTTGTCGTATTGACACTCTCTTTTTCTCTTACTCTCACTTCTCAGGACTATTCTGTAAGTCCAGATGTCTTACTGCTTATATGAACCTTTTTATATGACCACTCTGCTTTTTGGCCTAGAAACCTTTGACTTAAATGGAAGTGTTGTTTTTTTACATGTGTATTCCTTGACAATATGTATGACTAAATTCTTGTGTTGAATTTAAAATGAAAATTTTCCAATTCACATGCAATAATGTTGTGGATTTGTTTGATTATTATGAGAAGTTTGTGTGGATTTATTCCTTTGATGCTTTATATATCTCTAACAAGCTCTAGAATCCATTTTAGTGTCTCTTGAGGTGAAATCTTAGGTGCTACTTAGATAGAAAGAAGATTTAACCCATCCTTGATTCGTTTGAATTTTTCTTGCCACCAATATTTTCTTCTTATCCTTAATTTTCCCTCTTGAGCCTTTTCATTATACCTTCATTTCTTTTCACCCATTGGCTTAGCCCAAATTTTAAATCACACTTATCTTGCACATCTTCAGTTGAGTTTCAATTGTTATTTATAAAACATTTTTGTTTTGGATTTGTCTATTTTACCCTCATGTGTAACGAAAAAGGAAAAGGAAATAAAAGAAAAGGAAAGGAAAAAGAAAAAGAAAAAGATGGATATCAGTAAATGAATGCTAAGATGTACAAAAGAAAATCCTATGATTTAAGAAATGCAGGTATATGAATATTGAAATGAAAAAGATAAATGACCTGATTTAAAGGTTTACTTTTATGGTTGAGAGCTCTTGGCTTATGGTGTTTCTTGTTGTTGACTAAAGGTTTGATTAAACCAATAAAAATCTCTTCCAATCTACCTAAATCTCAACCTTTCATTACATGCTTTGAAAGACCTATTGATTTATTCTAGGTTGTCATCTACACTAGTGGAGAGAGAGGCTAAATGTGGACTTATGAAGTTTTTTTCCTACTTAAGCCTATATTTCTATTTTCTTGATTCGTAAAAGCATATCTTGATGGAATATAAAGGAAACAAAGTTATCATATCATATACAGTGTATGTCCTTGAAATTTTAGTCATACCCTTACACAAATAAATTTTGGATTGATTGTCATGTGGATGCTTACGTTGATTGTAATGGTTGTTTTGTCCATCTGTTTGGTCCTAGAAAATCCACCTCTACATATAGCTCACCATTTTCTCATCATTAATTCGCTAATTAGCTGGCCAAACACTTCAGTGAGTTTGTTGGCGAGGTATGCAACGAGGTGTCCCTAAGCCTATATAAAGTACCCTCCAGAGCCTACTTTCTTCACACCTCATAATAGTTTCTTTCTCTTCTCGATTTACCAATATATCTAATCTTCTAATTGTTACCATATATGGTCCCAAAACA
Source organism: Hippophae rhamnoides (assembly GCA_033030585.1). Classification (NCBI taxonomy): domain Eukaryota; kingdom Viridiplantae; phylum Streptophyta; class Magnoliopsida; order Rosales; family Elaeagnaceae; genus Hippophae; species Hippophae rhamnoides. The sequence continues at coordinate 20,429,167 of CM065435.1, forward strand.
TACCAGTAGTGGTAAGAAGTCAACGCAACTTAAGCCTGCCAATTCTTCTATCAGTACATCCATTATTGTAGAGCGTCTTGTTAATATTCATGAGTATCATCATATTAAACAAAGGCTTGTTTACTATTCTTGACTTTCAGTCTATTCTCTAAATTATTCCTATAATGACCAATTTGTTAGAGGATTTTATGATGCCCTTCCTCGTGTCTCTACTATTGATTTTTCTACCTCTTTTATCCTTAGAAGATATAGAGTTACCTTCTCCCGAGATGATATTTGTAGTTTATTATCTCTTTCTATTGTTCATTTTTTGACATTTTTTGTCATCCCTTTTGAATTTGAAAATATTGTTATCTCCAATCTTTCTAACTTTAATAGTGTGAATCCTCTCGATACTATTGAGATGGTGAACTAATTGGTTGGGCCTAATCACACATTTGCTAGTAATGCCCTTATTGTTAACTCCTTTTTCCCCTAGTAGTTCTCTTAATATTATTGTAAATGTCGTTATTCATCCTTGTTCCCATCCTCATACTATCCTTATGTGTCAAAGACACTTTCTCTATGGCAATGATACAAATCTTGTTGGTATGATATATAAAACTATCCTTTTGTGTACCATTGCTACTCCATTATTGATGAGACAAGACCAGTATTGGGTTAGCAATACTGATCTTGCAGATACTTTGGTTTTATATTTGAAAAATTCTTGCAAGTACACGAATTATTTTATAGAAAATGATAAGTATACTCTCAAGGTCGATCTAAGGAAGAAATATATGTGGTTTTTAATTTATTATTCAAACTTTAAAAAAAAATTAAATCCTAAACATCTTGTCACGATATTTAGATTTTTTTATTTCCTAATCTAATAACAAAAAAATAAACATAGGTATGATTCAATAGAAAATTATGCAAATTTTTATCCTTCATAACAATAAAATATTTATGGATATAATAATTAAGTTAATTATTTTTGCTCATATTATTTAGGTTATTAAATATATAAATTGATATTTATTGTTTTTTCTCTTTTTTTATATGAATACTAATATTAGTGGGGTTAGATATTCTTTGTTAATTAAACAAATCAATTAACACCAATAGTTGAGGTTGATAATTAATTTGGTTAATTAAACTAATTCTTTTTTTTCTAAGAGATTGAAAATGAACCATTTAAATGCCACCTTTAATGGGGTTAGACATTTTAAAACTTTATTCAAGGTGTTTAAATTAAACCAAAGAATTTAATTATTCAATTACTAACTTTCAAGTTTAAAAACCATTACTGAAAATATGTTATCAATACATTTTCGAATAATAGTTCTTATAAAAACTTTTGAAATAAAACTTCACTATAACTATCAGGTGATTGTGCCAACAAATAAAATAGCACTACTCTAAATAAGACTGGATAATTAAACCTTAAAATCTAATTTTCACATTTAAGTTTGTAATGAAAAATAATATATTTCTCTTAAAACTCCTTAATATAAAATCTTGAATAAAACCAAAATCAAATTATTTTGTAAAGATGTTTTAGCTATTTAATATTTCGCAAGTATAACAACGTTATTATTATATCATATTTACAAATAACTAGTCATGTTAAATTTAATCACAGACAAATTAAACATAACATATAAGAATAAAACATAAAAAATAACTGTAAAGACTTCATTTTAAAATTATACCTCAAAAGGATCCTTACAAAACTTTGATGCTAATTCTGTTACTGAAAAACCTTCAAACGTATTTGCATTTCTATTTATTGAATCAAAAACTAGAAATCTATAAAAACATAACTAGTTTTTCTTATTAAAACTAAAAAAAACTAAGAACTAGAGAGAGAATTTTATGATTTTTGAGATGATTTTTACAATGGGAGATAAGGTACTTTATAGATGAGGAAAAGGCAAAAAAAAAGTGGAAAAATATTTCAAAAATTGATTTTAGATGCATTTGGACAGGATGGCATGCATGTGGGGGTGAGATTTGCAGTAGATGGGTATTGGCGAGCGCGGGATAGGTGCGGGCATGTGATGGCTGCACGCAGGCGAATGTTAGGCATATGCTAGCTGCACGCACGGGACTCGATATTTTTGACATTTTTTACTTTTTTGACCCATTTTTCCAATTTTTCCATTTTTTTAACTTTTCCTCATTTTGTTTCCCAATATATCACAAATATATTGCCTCTAACATTTTTTTTTGAGTCTTTAAGTTATTTTTGAACGAAAATACCTAAAAAACAATAAAAATACATGTGATTTTAAAAATACAAATTTATATAAAAATATGATAAAATCATACAAATATAAATCTATTTAATCAATTAAAGTACATTAAATCATGATAATTTTAGTACTTTTTAAGCACTCATCAATTATCCATCTTTGATTTCTAGGTAGGGTTCCTTTATTTTTCATAGCATTCCTTTCGATTGTTTGAACAGGTATGTTCTCTCAAGTACTATTCTATCTAATTGTCGTCGGTCTTGATGTTCATCTACTACCCCTTCTTCCTTATCCTCTATGACCGTTTCTCGGTCTACTCATTGTGAATCCACTCATGTCTCTTCTATTCCTTCCATGTCTATCTTTATGGATGTAAAGTCCACTCATCTTTTGTCTACTATTGTTAAGAAGTTACAAACCTTGAACATGAATGTCTTTGATATGCATTTTTTTCAAGTTTTTGTTGAGGGTGTTGTTGTTTCTTTTCATCCTATTGTACCATATTTTCATGGTTCACCTATTTATTCTACCTTTATCAGACCTTAACCTGCCCTTAATAGACCTTCTTGCTTTAGTGTTTCATCCGTTGGGTCTTTGTTCAACATGTTTACTATGTATGGTGGAGACGAGTTTAATTTTCCCTTTGAACATAACTACTCTTTTGATCAATATGCAAGTAAATTTCTCAACCCACAAATGACTCCACCTTTACCCACTGCATCTGTTGATGCTGGACAGTCTTCTCGTAGTAGTGTTCAAGGAAATGATGATATTGAAGAAGGAGATGGAAAGTGTTGATCTCATTCATGTCTTTTTACTTTTGGTTATTTTATGTTGCTTTAGTTTATTTCTAAACTTCTTTATGTAAAGTAAAGTTTGTTTAATGAATATGAGTTTGATGGTGTTATTTTCATTTGTCACTGATTCTATTTTCCTTAATTCTATCTACCTTATTTGATTTTTATTAGAATTATTGCATATTTGTGTTCCTCTTCTCTTGCATATAGGGGTGTTTCTTTGACTTTCTATATCAAAAAGGGAAAGAATTTTCTATGCACAACTAAATGCTTGTTGTCATGTTGTGTGCTATATGTACATATTCTTGTTTAACTTGTATGCATCCAGGGGGAGTGTAGCATAAAGTCAGAGCATGTTGTGTACTTTTCATATGTCATTTGATTATCGGTGTTCACTTGTGTAAGTATAACACAATAGTATATGGTGTTTAACTACATGATGTGTCTGCATGATACATTCACGAAAGGTGTGTTTGTTTCGTGTGTGTAGGTTACAAGTGTAGACTGAATTCTTTGAGCTTCAAATGTGTTTGTGTAGTGGTTCTAAGACCCTCGTGTTTTCGAGAGACAAAGTGGATGAGTTGATAAATGAATTTAAATGAAGTGCATGAGATAAATGAACTTAAGTTAGGTGTGTCTTTTGATTTTGGGTATGCATCGATGTTTTATTCATAAGAACAACATCCTTAGGTCATCTTCGTGATCATCTCATAAAAAATATGAGAATATAATTATTTATTTATGCAATATTTTGACACATAAAGCCAAAAAGAGAGATTATAAGTCTCGTTATACTCTATTTCTGTATGTTGGGTTTTCATGTGCAAAACACTATATCTGTTTATTTTTACTTAGTGTACTATAATTATCAATGTAAGGTTAGTTACTAGGGATCAGTACCATACATACACATAGTTAGGAAAACTGTAATTAAAAGCATGATTTTACACACCACATGATTGGTTGTTTTGGTATGTATGCTAGGTCGTGAGTGGTCGATTTTGGTTCGTTTTGTGTTCAACTATTTTTGGATATTACGCTGCACTTTTGGAAAGGGAAAATATCTTTTTTAGCACCTTGTCAAAAAGCTCACCACCATCGTCGCCAACATATTTGGTGAGTGGTTGGTAAGGTGACTATCGAGGTGGCTGGTCAAGACTCTATAAATACCCTCACTTCTTTCAACTCTTTACCCATGTTTTTAGTTCCAAAACTCAATCAAAATTCATACTGAGATTTACATATGTTTTCAAAATCATTTTAGAGAGCTTAGTTTTGAGTGTAAGTTATTCAGTGAATTTAGTTATCAAATTATTGTTTGTGTGTATATGTGGTTTGATAATGTGTCTCTTGTACACGATTTGATTTATGTGAAGGATATTGTATCCTTTGGTACCCTTGAGATCGAGAATGATCCTCAAGGTGTCTTGTTCTATATATTTCAAGATACTGAATCGTGGCTACTAATCATACATTTAGTGGTGTTGGTTGTGGAAGATAGCTAAATTCGGGTGTCGAACCAGATTGTTACAAAAGCAGCAAGCAAAAGTAGTAATAAGCAATTCAAATAAAGGTCCCAGTTGATAGAGATAATAACGATTTCATTTTTTTCATAATCGTAACTATTTTATTGATTAGTGAATTGTTTATTGCTGAGTGGTTGTCATAAGCAACTAGAGGATGTTACCATATAGATATGGTCTCTATTTAGGTTTACCTCATTACATAGTGTGTTATGTATGATCTTTTGTTGTGTTAGTACTATATGAGTTTAAGGTAACTCGAGGATGTTACCATATAGATATGGTCTCTATGTAGGTTTACCTCGTTACATAATGTGTTATGTATGATCTTTTGTTGTGTTAGTACTATATGAGTTTAAGGTGTGTATGTTACAACATACTATAGCTTAACTCTTATTAGAAAGCGTTTAATATTTCTTACCTTTTGTTGATTTATAATATCTACAATTACAAGTTGTTTGCTTATCTAATATTATATTACTTGTATTTATGCTGTATTTTTTTTTTGTTTTAGTACTCCCTATTTTGTTTGTACAAGTTAGGATTGAGTCATTAAATAGTCTATATCTTTTTAGCTTAATAGTATACTGGGTCATAGACTCTTTCATAAATTAACATCAAGACACATTTTCAAGTAAGTACATGTGCATGGGATTGCCTTTACCTTAGGTTATCACACTATACTAACCCGTTGCTAATTGTGACACATCATGTGGTGGTGGGACTGAAAAAACAAAATTTGTGGTCATGATAGCAGTGTAGGTAGCTTAGGTACAGTTAAAGTGGCATTCTAACTAATAAAGGTATTAGCTTAATACTATCTTTAGGTTATGAATTATTTATTTGATTTACATAATAAATTACTTTATGTTAAGTGGTTGCCTTAAACAACCCATAGATGTTACCACTTAGGTGTAAATCCTATTTGGGCTTACCAAATCAATATATTAGGTCAACGCACAAAGTGATAAAGATTACTCCTTACAAGAGAATTATAATCAATTGTTCTATAAGCACCTAATGCTAAAGCAGACTATGATAAAGATTGACCACAATATAAAGGAAAATGAAAAAGATCACTTTGATATTTCTAGTCAACTTTTGAATTTTACTCTTGAAGGAGAAAAAGCAACAGAAGACCTAATGTTGAGATTAGAAAATCACATTAAGTCTCAGCAGATTCTTCTGTTGAATAATGATAAAGAATTAAAAAGATCATTTGTACCTATTGTTTTTGATAGTTCTTTTGATAAGTTTAAGAATAATGGTCAATTGGAGCAAGAGATCTTTATTCTTGAAATGAAAGAGCTTCCCTTAATCCTTGCTAGATAATAAAGATGTTGAGATTAGTAATCTCAAAGAGAGACTTGAAGTTGAGATGAAAGAAGTTAAACTTCTTAATTCTTACTTGATGGATAAAACAAAGATGGTAGAATTTTTCTCAATTCCACAACTAGAATTTGAGAGAAAAATTGAATAAACTAGAGAAACCATTCAAATTTTTCTCTCGGTTCTCAATATCTTGAAGAGAAGTTTAATATTGAAAAATATAATGGTGACATGAGAGGTCTTGGATACATAAGTGATCAAGTTACCCCTCATTTCCTCCTCAATTTATTCGTGCAACAAATGCTAAAGTTAATTTGATTTATTTTACATGTTTTTTTGTACTTAGCCTATTAGTGTGTACATGTGTAGAGATAATACAATGGTATTTGGTTAGACTACATGTAGGTCTGTATGATACATTCGTAGGTATGTGTTGTTTCTTGTGTGAAGAATACAAATGTAATTATAGAATGTGAAGCTCAAGTGGAGCTGGGCTTCAAACCTGCAACATAGAGTATGTGTATCAAGATGGATTTTTTTATTTAGGAAGATTGATAGAGCAAGATGAAATAGATGTATTGTAGTTAGGTGTGATGGGGTTGTCTGGATTATGCGTTGGAGTTTGTTCACAGGAATAAACTTCTTTAGGCCATCTTGCATGAATGTATTATGTGTTGATATTATGTATGTTTTAGTTGTGCATTATTTTACCACAAAAATCCAAAATGGGAGATTTTAACTCTTATCGTGTCTTTTTTGGCATTTTCATATGCAAAATACAAAGTCTATATTATTATACTTAGTATTTTTTCTTTCTCTATGTAAGGTCAATTACTGATGGTTTAGTATTGCATATATTCAAATAAATGAAACACTTTATATGTTTACATGTTACACAAATCATGAGAGGTTTGAGAGAATGTAATTTTCATGCTACATTGTGTTTATTCTTTAGGTTGTTTTGTGTTAGTTTATGAATATTTTTGAAAGACTGCTTGAAGTTTTTCAACAAAAACGACTATTTTTTGAGCTCGTCGAGATGCTCATTAATGTAGTTTGTAAGGTAGTGAGCGAGAAGTTATTGAGGTATTGTGATAATTATCCTTATCATAACGGCTATTACCCTCACCAAGGTAGTCATCGAAGCCTTACCGACGTTGTCAACGAGATAATTGACGAGGTTCTTAACAACTCAAGGGTTTTCTATAAATATTTCCCATTTTATATTTTTGAAATTAATTAAAAAAACATGAAAAACTGTTGTAGTTTACAAACTCAAGATTTTAAGTGAAAAGTCATTTTTTAAATTTTGTATCAACAATACTTCGAGTGGTTTTTGGTATATGTGATACGTTGAGTGTTTTTGAAAAACATTTTTTCGATGGGGTTAATTAAAATCTAAATTAACACCAAGAAGTAGGTACAAATAGGTACATATGCATAAGAATGCCCTTACCTTAGGTTATCACACCATACAAGGATTAATCATGTTTTATACCCACAACGTATTAGTTTAGCTACAAATATGTCTAAAACATTTACTTAGTTGTAATTATACCCCTAATGCATGAGTGACAATAAAATATGTCAAATATTGAATATGTTATAAATTTATAATTATGCCCACAACGAATGAATATGATAAAAACATGCCAAAAGTTGGGTTTTTTTATCATTACCCATAAGTTATTAGCATAATTACAATTAAGTAAAAATTTTGAGCATATTTATAACTAATCTTATATGTTGTGAACATAAAAAGTAATTAATCCTATTGTATTGACCTGTTGGTGATTATACCACATCACACGGTTGTGGAGGTTCAAAAAAGAGTCGAATTCTTAATCGGATCATAATTGCTATGCAAAGCGCAATGGAGTCAATCTAGGTGTAGTGAGGTGCTCCAATTGAAAGAGATATTAACTAATACTCTATTTAGGTTATGAATTTTTTATTTTCTTTACATAATGAATTGTGTTTGTTATTAAATGGTTATTATGTTACCACTTAGGTATGAATCTTAAGTTGATTTACTATGTGATCATAGCATATAGCATGAGTACAATCATGATGATATCCAAATAAGTTAATATATAAAAGTATCTGATTTTGATTGAAAAGCCTTTGTTTATTTCTACTTTTTTGTATCGCTTTATGTTTGATGCATGCTCTCTCTCTTTCTATATTATCGATACCGTTATGTGTGCTAATTATTAAAATGTTTGTGTGAGTTGTTTAATTTATCTAGTTATTTTTTCTTCTTTTTTGTTTATTTAGTTATGTTTTTTAGTTGTTTACTTTGTTTTCGTTGATTGTACGATTGGAATAAGGCCTATGGAATCAACGTCTCCTTGTCACAATTATGCAGGGTCTTTGGCTCTTTCAAGTTTGAAATCCATGGCTTATCCCAAATTTTGATAAAACTATTTTTACCAAAAGTTCAACAATTCCCTACATAAAGCAATTTCTTTGACTTAAAGATACTCTGCAAACAACCCATTTCCCAAGTTAGCTTCTAGGATTGTTGAGTTTACAAAGTATTTTCATCTGTTGATTTTCTTTGATTTTTGTTGAGAGAGTTATTGAATTGATTTTGGCTTAATGTCTAATGTTATATTTATACATTGAAAGGAAGAAACTAGCCGTTATTAAACTAGCGGATTAAACTAGCGTTATTAAACTAGCCGGTTATTAAACTAGTCGTTACTAAACTGGCGGGTTATTAAACTAGCCGTTACTAACTAGCCGTTATTAAACTAGTAGTTACTAACTAGCCGTTATTATTATTCTCGACAACTCCCTCGAGTTAGGTGTGTAGATATCAGTCGACCACCCCAACTGGAATTTTCTTCAAATGATTTTAAATCTAAACCTTTGTGGTGAAGATGTCCGCCGTGTTTTTCACTTCTCACAAATGGAGTTTCAATTTCCTTTGCTTGAATTTTTTCTCGAATGAAGTGGCAATCCTTACCGATGTGTTTTGTTCTCTCGTGGCACGGATTTGATGCTATATGTGTGACTTGGTTATCTGAAAACATCTTCGTTGGTTCTTGAATTCTAATTCCAATATCCAAAGAAGTTGTTTGATCCAAGTTAGCTTCGCTTGAGTTGATGCCATGGCTCGATATTCGCCTCCGCTTGATCGTGCCTGACATTTTGTTTCTTGCTTTTCCATGTGACTAAATTTCCTTTCTGATGTGCAAAAAACCAGGTGGTTGATTTTCTATCAAAGCTACCGGCCAATCTGCGTCGGAGTAGCACATTCATTAGAATTATTACATTTCATGAGAATTCCTTTACTAGGTGTCCCTTTTAAATATTTTAAAATTCTATGTATAGCCTACAAATGTGGTGTTAGGTGTATGCATAAATTTACTAATTTGGCTTCTTGAAAAAGAAATATCTGGTCGGATTCTGTTAAATAAATTAATTTTCCTACAAGTCTTTGAAATTGGCTTATGTCTTCTAAGGGTTCGCCATCCTCAATATTTAATTTGCATTTACTATCTATTGGTGTAGATGTTGGTTTACTCCACAATTTACCGGTTTCTTTCAATAGGTCAGTGTATATTTTCTTTGTGAAATAAAGAGTCCACTTAGGTGAATGTCTTATTTCTATTCCTAGAAAATATTTTTAATAAACCTAAGTCTTTGATATCAAAATTCTCCTTTAATTTCATTTTCACTTTTTTAATTTCTTCCAAATTATTTCGGTAATTATTATATCATCTACGTATATTAGAATTATGGTTGTGAATGTACCATAATTTTTGGAAAATAATGAGTGATCGGCATTACTAATTTTAAAATCACAAGAAATTAAATAAGAGCTTAGTTTTCCATACCATGCTCAAGTGGAGATTGCTTTAGTCCGTAAATAGATTTTTTTAACCTCTGGCACCTAGACTAGAATTGTTTTCTTTTTATGACCAGGTGGAAGTGTCATATATACCTCTTAACAAGTGTTCCTTGGAGAAAAGCATTCTTGACATCCATTTGATGTAAGGTCCAATTTTGGTTTACCGTATGGAAAGTAAAATCCTAACGGTATTCATTTTGGCCAGGTGCAAATGTTTCTTGATAATCTACACCATAAGTTTGAGTGTAACCTTTTGCCTAATCGTGCTTTGTACCTTTCAATAGTACCATCACTATTAAACTTAATCTTATAGACCCGTTTGCATCCTACGGGTTTCTTTCCTTGAGTGGTTGTGCGACTACCCGTGTTTCATTTTTTCAAGTGCTTGAAGTTCTTCTTCCATTGCTTTGCACTGCATACAAGTTATTATTGCTTCCTCATAGTTATTTGGCTCATTTTCTTTGGAAATTGAGGTCAAATAAGTCTATATTGTGGTGTAACATTTTCATAAGATAAATAATTTTGGATAGGATATTTTTACCTCATATGTTACAAAATCCCGTAATCTAGTTGTAGGTTGTGGAGTCGATTAGACCTTACCAATGGTATTATTTCGGTAGTACCATCTTCCCCCTCGTTTGAGAAGTTTCTTCCTCTTCATTCTCATTGATTATTTCATTTTCTCTCTATATTTCCTTGAGAATAAAAAAAATGGAAATGTAAATTCATTTGGTTCCTCTTGGTTATTAGTCTCCTTTTCTAGTGTTTTGTAATATGGCTCATTTTCTTGGAATGTCACATCTCTTGGAAATGTAATGTTTTTGTTAATCGGATCATAGCATTTATAACCTTTTTTTGAGATGAATACCCCGAAAATAGCTTTGATTGATGTATAATCTAACTTGTGTTGTTTATTTTTGTGCACGTAACATGTACATCCAAATACTCTTAAATGATAGATATTGAGTTTTTCTTGGTAAGAGGATTTCTAGTGGGCTTTTGAAATTCAAATTGGCGCAGCAATCTATTAATTAAATATGTTGCGGTGAGAAACTGACATCCGACCAAAAAATTATTGGAACATTATTTTGAAACAAAAAGTACTCTTGTTACTTCAAGTAAATGTCGATTTTTCTTTCGACACACCATTTTGTTGGGGTGTGTAAATACAAGTTGTTTGATGTAAAATTCCTTTTTGCTTGAAAAAATTTGTAAAATTTTGATTTTACAAATTCCGTTCCATTATCACTTCTAAAAGTTTTAATCTTTGCATCATATTGATTTTCTACAAAATTATAAAATTCTTGAAATTGAGAAAACACTTCCACTTTTATTTTTTAACAAGTGTAACATATGTAGTTCTTGAAAAATCATCTATAAATATAACAAAGTATTTATAACCATTAAATGACTCGATTGGAGGCGAGGGCCCAAACATCGAATGTATTATCTCAAAAGGTTTTTTGCTTTTACAATTGGATAAACTAAATGGTAACCTTGTGTACTTTCCTAATTTGCAAATTTCACAACTCTACTACAATCTAGTTGTTTGAAATCAAAAATACATTTTAAAATCTTATCGGAAGGATGACGATTCTCTTATGCGAAAGAGTGCCTAATTCTTCTTCTTTTTTAATATTGAAGTTGCACTTTTCTTCACTTAGAATATAAAGCCCATTTTCTAGAAAAACCTTCACCAATGATATTCTTAGATTATCAATTCCTGAAAAATCACATTTTTGGATGTAAATGTAATTTCACAATTTAAGTCTCGTGTGATTTTACAAATGGATAACAAGTTATATGTACAGTTATTAACATGCAAAACATTTGAAATTTTTCTTGAAAGGAGACTAATTGAACCATTTCCTAAAATTTCCATTTTTCCATTTTGCAGCGATTACAAATTGTTTAGTCTCGATTTTTTGTAATTATTGAGTAAGTTTTTATTTCGAGTTATGTGATCAGTTGAATCAAGAATCCATTTGGAATTTAAAGAATTTTGAGTAAGGTTTGTAATCATACGAGAGGTTTTTTTGATATTTTCCTTGAAAGCATCACGGATAATTGTGTATACTGACTGCCTCATTTGATCCATATCCACCTCACTTTTATTTCTTTTTTTTCGGCTCCGTTTGTACTCATATCCTCTTTTTCCTTTTGTGCGAGTAGTAACCCGTTTCTCTCTGCTACTGCCGATTTTGTCGGCCGATCTCCCCCTGCAGCCCTCCTCGCCTTCCGCACTATAGGAGATGAGGGTTGAGACACCAGGACATTCCTCGCGCGCTTGTGTCCTTCCTTCTTACAATAATCGCAACGAGTGGTGACCAGACATTCCTCGCGCTTATGTCCTTCCTTCTTACAATAATCGCGACGGTGAGTGTTTGGTCTCCCACGACGTTACGGCCTGGGTTAGATGCGGTGATGAAAGCCTTGGCTTCGGGGGTTGTCGGTAGTTGAGTACCCATTACTATTCTTCTTGTCTCTTCTCTTTCAACCATCCCGACAACCTCGTCCAACGGATGGCGGCTCACCCGTGAGAAGAATTTGTGAGCGTACCCACCGTAGCTTGAATCGAGCTTGGAGAGGAAGGTGAAAATTCCATCCTGTTCCTCTCTTCTTTTGATTTCATCAAGATCAGTGTGAGAGGTCGATACAACTAATCTCATCATTCTTTTTTTGGATTTTTCTTTGAATAGTTCGGTGTGATTGATTTTGTTGTTGTATGGCCCCATTTGAAGTTCTTCTTGAGTTGATAAATAAAGAGAGTAATTTTCTTCTTCCAGAACATTGTCTAGAACTTTAACACGTATATCTCGGTGTATCTAGATATGTCATGAGATCGAAGATATGGGGTTCCATGGTTGCCGATAACCAACTCGTATGACGAGATTGTCACTCTTTCTCCATTCTCGGAAATTTTCTTTCTTTTTCTTCATTGGGTGTGTTGGATCTTCGGCTTTTGGTTTGATTTCTCACAGGTGACATGCTCAATTTGTCTCTGTAGTTAGACCAAAAGTCATGGACGTGCCAGATGGTAATTTTACCATTTAGCGACACACACATGTAAGTCTCTCTATATGTTGTGACATTTTCTAGATTTCTTGAACTTATCTGATTCTTGTTTGTGGATTGATTTGGAGAAGCGAAGATCAACTATCTGCCTACGATACCGTATTGATTTTCTTTGATTTTTGTTGAGAGAGTTATTGAATTGATTTTGGCTTAATGTCTAATGTTATATTTATACATTGAAAGGAAGAAACTAGCCGTTATTAAACTAGCCGGTAAACTAGCCGTTATTAAACTAGCCGTTAAACTAGCCGTTATTAAACTAGCCGTTAAACTAGTTATTAACTAGCCGTTCTTAAACTGGCGGTTACTTAAACAGCCGTTCTTAATGGCAGTAATTAAACTAGCCGTTACTAACTAGCCGTTATTATTATTCTCAACATCATCTCAAAATTCGAGAGAGAATAGAATAGAATTAGTAAATTTTTCAAGATGTTATAATTGATATTTTGTATAGATAATTTGAAATCCGCTAGGGTAGTTGACACATTTTGTTAAGAGAGTTTTTAAATTTATTTAATTAATAATAATATTGTAATTATTTAAAAAACAAAACGATAAACTCTCGTTCAAAAGGTAATATGCAATCCACCAGGATAGTTTGTCATTTTGTTATAAAGTTTTAAATTTATTTAATTAACAGTAATATTGTACAAACGATTTTTTTATTGGATTCGAATATCTAACATTAAAATTATAGGTTCATTGCTCCTACCAATTGATATTCTTCTCAGTATATATATATATATATATATATATATTTTTATTTTAATAATTTATAATCTAAATCAAATTTAATTGTACAATTTTAATTGGTTTCAGTGATTATAACATGAACATCCAGATTTTGCAATTTATTTTAAAAATTGGACTTCATCGACATCCCTAATTTACATCATGACATGTTATAAGGGACTATTGTAACATGTACAATAATGCACAGCACTGTTTTCAACAGTTTGAAAAAATGGCAGAAATTATTTCAAAAATGTGTGGCAATGATAAAACTGTAATTTTCGTTACAAAAAAAAAAGGTGACATCTTTGATTATAACTTATAAGCTAAAAAAAAATAAGAAAAAAATTCATTGTATCATTGGATCAACGGTGGTTTAGTTATTTTATATTATATTAGTTAAAAAAAACAGTTATCGTTACTAATTTTTTTAACTTTTTAAAACTTATTTGATATAATTACAATTAAACAAGTAACAAAAATTAACTATAAGTGTTTTAACAAGTATAGATTCATTCTTCTAAACATTCCTTAACCATAAACGATATGATAAGTATTCATTTATTGAATTTTGAAATTATTCTTTATTGTATAATTTTTTTAATAAATTTCAAAAAAATAAAAATATAAAAATAAGATATTTATTAGAAAAATAATTTTCTTAATATTATAAGAGTCTTGTAATTAATTTTGAAGATAAAAAAAATTTCTAATAAGTTTTAAAAAATAAAAAAAAATATAAGGATGTGATATGTTTTAAGAAAGTAGTTTTCTTAAAAAATGTACTTATTTTTTTAAAATTTAAAATAAAATACAAAGAAAAATGTCATTGATGTCTCTTAAAAAATATAAGTGTATTATTTAATCTCTTTGTTTGTAAGCAGTGTAGTTTAAGGATAAGCTATGTATTAGGAAAATAATTTTCTTAATATTGTAAAAGAATTTTTATTTAATGTGTTTATTTTTTTCAAAATTTAAAATAAAATATAGAGAAAAATATTAATGATATCTCTTAAAATAAGGTAGTGATGTCATTTAATCCTTTCGAACTTAGTTATTGTGATATTCAAACTCCTTAATTTTATAAGTGTTAATAAAGAAAATAAATTATTATTTTAATATATTAAATAAAAATATAATATTATTTTAAAATAAGGTGATTTTTTGTGAGAAACTTAGAATGAATGTATTTAAATAAAATAATCAATCATATTATTCTCATTTAAAAAATATATAACTTAAATCTCATTAAATAAATACAATATTAAATACTTAGGATTCAAAATTAGTTTTATGATAATTGAGATGATAAATCATAACACATGAACCATAAACTAAACCACCAATTTTTTGCATTTGATAGAGAGAAAAATATTGACAAAAATAATTATACTAAAATTAATATTAAAATATTTATTACCTTAATAGTATTATTTTTTCTCATTTAACACTTTTTAAAAAAATAAAGAGAATAAAAAACACATACTATAAAAAGATTAAATAACATTATTTATCTAATTTAATAAACATCCACAACTCTCCTCCGGATGTGTTATTATTTAAAAATATAAAGATATTTTTTTTGAAAATTTATTTAAATATAATTTAATTATCTTCTCTTTTTATTAAAATTGTGGGTAAATGTTAAAAAGACGTGGATAATAATTCAATTTAACCTTAACATATTTTTTTCAAATTTTTAGCTATGTATTTTGAAGATATAATTATATTACGAGCAAACAGATTTTTTTACTATTAAATTTTGATTTGTTACTTTTATATCATTAAATTTTAAAATTGTTACAAAAACATCTTTAAATTTTTTGTTACTTTTATATTATTAAACACTATAAAATGTTACAAAAATATCATCGATATGAATGAGTTAATAACATGTTACATATATGTTAATCGTATTTTTATAATATTTATAAAGTTTAATAATATGAAAGTAACAAAAAATTTTAATTTTATTTTTGTAACATTTGTAAAGTTTATTAATATAGAAATAACAAATCAAAGTTTGATGGTATCTTTATAATAATCACAAAACTTAATGATAAAAACCTATTTAATCTTTTAGTTTTGATATTGAATTTGGATATTTATGTCACAATATATCAATATATAATTAACGAGATTAATTTTAAAGAAAAATTTTAAAAAAATGGATAATTAATAATAAATAATATTATTTTAATAATTTTTTATTAAAATATTATTTTTTAAGTGAATAAAGCCTACTAAAATTTAATCATTTAATAATGATAAAATGATAATTAATATAAATTTTTCACAAAATATTTGTTTTTAATATTTAATTATTATCATTATTTTATTTTAACATTTTAATAGTTTTTTTTAAATAATATATATTTAAGTAATTTTATGTTAAAATATTATTATTGATGATTTTTTTAAAATAATTTCATACTAAATTATACTTATATTTTATTGTGTTTCGGTCAATTTAGAGTAAAAAATAATATTTTTTAAAGAAATTATTCAAATAATATTATTATTTTTTAATTGGTGTATTTTTTAAAATTAAAAAATTAAAAAATATTTTTAAAAAAATTTGAGAAATTATATGATACGAACATCATAATCTGAATCTAGGGACTTCTACGGTCAGTCGCCCTTAATTTTATTGAATCGGCTTGTAATTGGTAGAGGCGGAAAGAGAAAAGGCTATTATTTGTTTGGCAATTACTAAGTAATAATATGGTATTGTTTTAGCGTAAGCAATATTTTGCTAACCATGTAATGCTTGGAGTAATAATAGGTTATTCTTTGTTTTAGTTCAAAATAGGAATTATATTTTTCTATAATAATAAATAAAAAATATTTTGTATGATTAAATTTTTTATTATTAAATATATATATATATATATATATTATTTTTATAATATAATAACACATATAAAAATAATTATTAATTATATATAAATCATATTTTATTATGATATTAAGATTTTTGTTTATCCATTTTTACAAATAAATAAAACAATTTTTAATATAATTGAATCTAAATATATATATACATATATTCAATATTCAATAATAAAATTATTATTTATAAAATAAATATAAATTTTTAAGATTAAATAATATTAATTAAAATATTTTTTATTTTTAACTATTAAATGAATCTAACTTAAAGTTATCACCTAACTTATTTTCAATTAATATCTATATATATTAAATATATTATTGATATATATTTTATATTATTATATAAAATATAAATAGTATCTTAATATTTTTATTATATATATATATACACTTAATTTTAAAAATTATTATAAAAATATTATTAAATTTTAATTTATTATTTTCATATTATTAAATTTTATAATTATTGTAAAAATATCATCAATTTTTTATTAAATTCGTACCATTAAATTTTATGAAATATTACAAAAATATCATCGATGTTAATCAATTAACTGCTAATTACAAATATGTAAATTTTATTTTTATTAAATTTACAAAACTTAATGGTATTAAAATAAAAAAAATAAAAAATATTTTTATATTTATAAAATTTAATAATATACAAATAACAAATCAAATTTTAATATAATTTTTGTAACTGCTTCTGTTTATCATATAACTTTTCAAAGTTTGACAGCGAGTGCATTTAAGAAGTATACTCGCAGCCAAAATCATACAAGTTTGAAAAAAAGTGCTGAGCAATGAATATGTTTGTACTAAGTGAAATTACATTCACCTTTTCATAATTATTATTATTTGTTGGATCCTAAATCAAATTAATTTCTTTTTTTCAACGGCATGTAAAAAAAATTACAAATACAAATATATGGGATAAAGTATATTTAGAAAGTAAAACGATTTTTTTAAGATTAAATTTTAGAGTTATTATAAAAATATTATTAAATTTTAATTTGTTAATTTTATATCATTAAAATTTTCAATTGTTACAAAAATACTATTAATTTTTTTTGTAACTTGTATATCATTAAATTTTATAAAATGTTACAAAAATAACATTTATACATATATTAATTATCTTGAAATTTTGATTTAAATTTTAGAGTTATTATAAAAATATTATTAAATTTTAATTTGTTAATTTTATATCATTAAAATTTTCAATTGTTACAAAAATACTATTAATTTTTTTTGTAACTTGTATATCATTAAATTTTATAAAATGTTACAAAAATAACATTTATACATATATTAATTATATTTTTATTATATTTATAATATTTATTTATATAAAATTAATAAATCAAAATTTCAAGATAATTAAAATTATCTCATAGTATTTTGAATTATTTTTTATTTACTGATTTAGAACTCTAAAATATGTATTTTTGACCTTTTTATCATTTATTTTTTTTATTAGTTAACCATCTATAATTTCTATTTTCTTATTTTAATTACAGAGATTAAAAGAAGTGCAAATATATAGCCCCTTCAACAAAAGTGATAACAGAAAAATATCATGAATGAAATTAGACAAAAAGATTGACGATTATTTCTTTAAAATATGACTCAACCTTAAAAAAAGAAATATATTTTGAAACATACATTTAGTCACAAATAAATATTTTTTATAATTATATATAATTATTTGTAAATAATACAGCTTTAATTGCAATACTTGGTTGAAATATACTAATACTATGCTACAAATAATTATTACTATTATTAGTATATTTTTATAATTTTTTAAAATTTATCTCATATAAATAATTATAACAAATTTTTTTTAACTAAACATACGCCTCTAAAGTAATTTATTTTTGTAGGACAATAATTTCAAAATCAATCTTTTAAATCACACTAAAATATTGTTTGATTAAAAAAATAATTTAAAAACCAATCTTTGCCATTAAATAAATTATTTTTATTTTTTGCATTATACTACAATTTGCAAATAATAGTTTCACAATTAAAGGTGATAATTTTGGTTTAGAGACCAAATATAAGTTTGTTTTATTAAAGAACATAAGATTAATTTTTGTAATTTATACTAAATATTGTAATAATATAATTTTGTTATAAAATTGAATAATTCTTTCCTAAAACTAACATAATATAATTGGTGAAATATTGGTTTAGTTACGTAATTATTGTAAAACAATTATCTTAATTCTATAATTATTGAATTGGATCCATAATTTAACAAAAACTAATCAAAGTGATTCACCTAACTACATTTATTACGTATATACCTAATTAACAAAGAATAACTAGTTTAATAATTTCATGTTAAAATATAAAAAAAATATTCATTTATAACAAAAGAAAATTAGATTCTCTTTCTTCACGGTAAAAATAAAAAAACTTCATTTTAAAAATGGTAGAATTTGAATATATTATAACCTAATTTATCGTAAAAATAGTTAAAATTGATTCAATATTATTAAGAAGAAAATCATATATATCTTATTGTATTATTTTATTTTATTTAAACAAAAAAACTACTATTTTGATTTATTTTGCTCTTTTTAAGAACTTTTGGACCAATTAAGTTTAATTTAAAATTAACAAAATTAACGTGATTAAATTACTCATTTTTAAAAATTAATAATGTTAAACATCTTTGTTAATAAAATTTGTATTATCTAGAGCATACAAGTAACACATATAATGACTTTTTATTGTCATTAGTTCAAACAGAATTCAAGTTTTTGTTGGGCATGAAATTGAGTTTAGACCAAAAATTTCATATCATTCAAGAAAATTAGAAGAATCATAAAATGTTATAGTCAAATAAAAAATAGATATCGAGAAAGAATAAATATCAGATATCAAAATTTTTGTTTTATGACAATTTTTCTTATAAATAGATTCAAAAGTTCATTTATTTCATATTATTTCTTAAATTTTTGCTACATATTGTCTTCATTTTCATAATTATTTTACCTATTTTATATTTGTATTTGTATTATATTTTAGTACTTAATAAGTATAATTATCATATGTGTATCACATGGTCATTATTTATATCACTTTTTTTTATATTCTTTTGCTTATTTTTTTAATCAATTTTTTTTGTTCTTTTTTTTTCTCCTTATAACATTTATTTTTTTTCTTCTAATGTTTTTACACTTTCAAATTTAAACTAATTATATTATCATAATTATTTTTTGTAATTACTACTACAACACAAATGTGTTAACTATTATATTCCTAATTAATCACACTTTTTAATAAAACTATCACTAATAAAATTATTTTTATGAATAACAATTTAAGTTGTGGTAATAGAGACACCTTAAATTTATATTTATTTTAGTATTTTAATCGTAGAACAATATGAAACTAAAAACTAAATAAAAGGATTTTGGATATATTTTTACCTTTTTTACTCCAATATAATGTAACATTAAAAAATGCAAATGAATTATAAATTGTTTATAAAAAAATACAAACAAGTGGGTCAATTATTTTAATAGAATGATAACCTTTATCTGGGTTATAGTTTTTCTAAATCTCTCTTCTTGCCCTTCATAAAACTTAGCAATTTTTTTAAAAATTTGCTAGTCACTGAAGAAAGATCCACTATTACGATACATACATATGACTTCGGTTTTTAACCTTGATCGTAGGTCTATGATCATGGTTATAAGAATCAAGATCTAAGTGAGAGATACTATAGATTGTTACCTATGGCCTTTGTTTTTTATATAACTGAGATCATAGGGTACATAACCAAGACTATAGTGTATGCCTATGGCCTTGATTTTTTACATAAACGATGCCATAGACATACCATATGGCCATAAATTTAAATAAAAATGTAATTATTAATTACAATATTAAAATTCAATATAAATTATAATAAATTTATTAATTATAATATTAAAAATCATTTTATATTAAAATTAAAAGTACAATTATATTTGAGAGTTTATACACTAAAACTTAATAAAACCTAACTAGCTAATTATAATATTTACTAAACTATGAAATTTCTTCAGAACCCTCCTAAAAATATTTTTGATTCCAAAGACCAACTTAAATTACTAGTAAAATCTTGCATATCATAGAGTCATAAAAGGCTTTACAACCTTGAAGAAATACTAGAAGCATTCAACTATCAACCTACTAATTCCTTATTATAAATGTACAAGTTTTTTGTTTACGTTATTTAGGAATAAAACCTTTTTTTCCATAATAGACATTCAAAAAAGCCTACTTTAAGTAAATTATGCCCACTTTGGAAGAGCTTTGGACTTGTCTGTCTCCATTGGTTTTGCAACTTCACCAGAGCCCCTCCTAACGTTTTCATTACTACTAGCAGTATTGAAATTAACATTGGCCTCTCCACCCTGAGGTTGCTGTTGCTGCTCACTACATTGAGAAGGTGAGGTTGATGGAGTTTCTGGAGCAACTGGCTTGGGTGGAGCTGGTTTAGGTTTCATCATTATTGGAAGGCATAACTTGTTAAGAAATACAGATTACGTTTAAGCAAACAAACTACTAACAAAAAAATAGGCAAATCAAATTCTCAAGAGGGTAAGTTCTTAACAGTTAGAATACAGCATAAAACAAATAGTATATCCAAGAATCCTAAATATAGTACTGCAAAGTTAGTTTAGATAATGCATCTATCAAGTGTTTCGGCCTTCTTTCTCACATCAACGGATAAGAGTGCACTTTTTCTCTCTTAAAAAGGCATTTGCTTCCATATACTAGTTCGAGACCTACCCAAGGTCAAAATTGAGATTTCAAATAAAATTTATTGAAGGAAAAAAAATTTGCAATTAGTAAGAAGTTTAAATAAACAATTAAGTTACTTTCTATTTCTCATATATATCAATGTGATCAAACTTTAGATCAATTAACATAGCACATTCCATGTAGCTATTTATGCAATAAACAAATTGATTAACCACAACTCCTCTCTCCATGAACTTCTTGTACCGCTCTTCAATAGGTCACCTTGTTTTAAATTCAACAATTATAGTTAACTATGAACTCGAAATGATGAAAAATTTGAAAGAAGTGATGGGGAGAAAATTTTTAATTTCTTTTCCTAAAAGATATAAGATGAAAAAATAAAAAAGGGAGAGAAATGAATAATAATTGAGGATAAGGGGTAATGGAAAAGGTAGGCGTAGAAAGGACTAGAAAATTGGGGGAACTTACTTTCTTGAGCTCTACAAGTTTGGAAACATAAATGCCTTTGGTTTCATCTTTATCGTCTTCATATAACTGATCTTCTATCTTCTAAAGCCTAACTATAAATGCTTCACTTTCTGAGTCTATGACAAACTCTTAATCTTTTCACATAGCTGGATACAAAAAAACAATTCTTTTAGTTTCAAAAGAAAGAATGAACATAGTACTTATAAACTGAAGACACCTCATACAACTTAACTTGTTCCTCATAACATAAACATATGCGTCAACAACATTTTTCATGTCTTTTGTTTCTTCCATCACATGATCTTGAAGTGTCATTTCAAACTCTCTTTCAACTGCCTTTTGTAAATCCGTTAGGTTCATTCCTCCATAAAGCAACTCTGTAACAAGAGCATTTGTTTTCTTAACTTTTTTCTTTAGAGCATCAACCTACAAGACAAGAAACAAGGAGTA
Organism: Hippophae rhamnoides; assembly: GCA_033030585.1. Taxonomy (NCBI): domain Eukaryota; kingdom Viridiplantae; phylum Streptophyta; class Magnoliopsida; order Rosales; family Elaeagnaceae; genus Hippophae; species Hippophae rhamnoides. The sequence goes on from CM065435.1 coordinate 20,451,299, forward strand.
AGTAACAAATTAGCATAAGCTTGGGTTTGATAGACAAATGATAAAAGATTAGTGGTTTGAAGATTGATTGATTATATACATAGACGAGACAAAGAATAAATGCAGATGAAAATATATTTTTAAGCCTATCATAAAAGGGGAAGTTTGGCCTCTTTTCTCATAAAGGACGAGGGTGTAAAAAGTAGCTTCCACCTACCTGTTTGAGATGAGAAGAAACGGAGAAAATACAACTTAAAAGTATTATTCCCAATTTCATAATAAAATGCACATTTTCCTCTTTAACATATAGCTTATGCTTATGATCAAGAACCATAATTGCAATAATCAAACGTAAAAAATTCTAATAGATCACAATATTCAAAGAAAAACATAAAATCAAACATGAGGATATTATGAGTTAAACATTAACCTTATTTGTTTCCATTTGCACAAGCTTATCTTCAGATTCAATATTGCCCTTTTCAGCTCTCAGAGCATCAAAAGTTTCCTTGGCATCTTGCACGTTAACATCAGTCTCATTGGAACTTTGAGGAACAACATCACTAATAGTTTCATCAGTTTCCATCTTAGCAACTTTGAGACTAGGACTTCAATTTCTTCCTCCTCCAAGAGATATTGTAGATTAAAAAAACAAAAAAAGATGAAAGAAACATGTAGTTAAAACCTCAAAAAGAAAATAAAAATCAAAGAAAAAAGAAGAAGAATAAGGAGTACCTAACATTTTGTTTTATTATTCATTCGTTCCCTAGAAAACAAGGTCATTAAAACCAACAAAAGCTCAAAATTTTAAAAATGCAAACCAAAGACCAATGGTTCTGTCCATTTCCTACCTTTTCCCTTTTCACTTTCTTAGAAAACAAACGGAAAGGAAGAAGATAAAATGAATTTAAGAAAACAACTCAAGCTTAACTTAGCTAAAAATTCCAAATCTCAACATACATTAAGTCTAAGATCCAGAATTACAATGTGAATTCTGTAAGTCCTAAAAAAAAGAAAAATCGAAAGAGAAACGTAATGAATACGTTGTTTCCACTTGTTCCTGAGAAAACACATGAAAAGGAGAAAAATCATGGAACAAAGTGATGTTCTCAAATTTGCCAAAATAGAAACAAAAAAATTTAAAATTTTTTTATTTTCCTCTTCTTTTTCTAGGGAACAAAACGAATTTTGATTAGTAAGAGAGACAAATCAAAGAAAAAAAATGGAAAAAAATTCAATAAAAAGAAAGTACCAACTTATAGAGAAGAGATAAGGTCAATTTTATTGTCAAGATCTAAGCTTCTGTTATGGTACAACTTGTAACCTCCTTCATTTATCCCCATCTTTGTGACTTCTCTAGTAGTAGAGGGTGAACAGATTCGAAGGAGATCATGAGCTTCTTTAGAGTTCAAGAATCTCCCATGCATTTTGCGATTTCTCAACTACTTCAAGAAGTGAAAGGTCGAGGTCGTTACCGTGGACGATAACACATGCAGAGCAGCAGAGAGGGTGATCGATACACGTAGGGGAAAAGGAGAGAAGGGAAAGCATTATGGAAAAGAGAGCAAAAGAAAAGGAGAGGGAGGAAAAAAGAAAAAGATGGAAAAAAAGGGAAAAAGAAAAAAATGAGAGAAGAAAAAATTGGAAAAGAAAAATAAAAATTTGATAAAAAAATTTTATATGTGGTGTAAAAAATTGATATGATATGTCTATAACCTCGGTTTTTAAATAACCAAGATTATAGGGTATGTCTATAGCCTCGGTTTTTAAATAACCGAAGTCATAAGGTATGTCTAAAGTTGTGTTTTTTCTTGTTATTTCAATTTAATAAACAAATTACCCCTTGATTTTGATCTAGTATGGATTTTTCTTCACTTAGTTTGCATCTAAGGGAGATATTTCATGATCTTTTATTTTTATATCTTGTTTTCTTTCAAGATCTAATATTTTTTTATTAAATATTATTACAATTCAAATCTTAAATATCTCATGAAAATTGAAGTTTTATTAAAAAAAATGCATCCTATCAAGCTCTATAGTCATACATGAAGACTAGAGAACTCAAAAAGTTGAAAACAAATGTTCAAAAAAAGCTTGGCCCGTTACTACATATAATTTTTGATGATTCTGTGATAGTTTATATATTTTTAATTTCTTGATTTAATTATTATTATAATCACTTTGATTTGAATGGATATAAATCCATTCTTTTAAAAATATATATATAAATTGTTGATAAAAAAAAGGATAAACTGTTAAAGTCTTAAAGATATAAATCAATTCAAGAAACCTTTAAAGATGTTAATAACTAATTCAAATCTATAACATTGTGAAGCTCTAAAAGGAAATTAATAACAACACAAGTCTTAAGAGAAATCATGAACGTGAAGAAAGAAGAAGATTATAATTGACCATGAATTTCTTTATTTATTTATGTTATGCATGAATTTCTTGAATTTTAATAACTTTTAAATATCAGAAAGCCTCTTTAGGCCTTACTTTTATTTTTTTTAAGAGCATTTCTTCTCATTTTTTCATTGAAGTTTTCATAAAAATAATTTGATGTTAATTTGATAGTAAAATATATTTCGTATATTAAAAATTCTAAAATTTAATATTATAAAAATTATAATATAAAGTGACAGGTGACTCACACTTTAATAAAATATTAAAGTAAAAAATATTTGTCCCATAAAATAAGCATAAGAATTAATATCTTTAGGTTCAACTTTTAGGTTTGAAAAACACAATTTTTATAGACTTTGACTAAATACAGGTAACCACATGCCTTTCACGTACAACCAAACCTAGTCTTAAGAAATGAGATGTGCTATAACTTTTGGTTAACACGACTACTTTAAATAAATTATAATAATATATTTTATAAGAAAGATAAAAAAAAATAATTTGAAAGTAATATATAAATACAAATAAAAATTATGTTTACTAAAACGTAAATTTAAATCATTGAGTACCTTTTATATATAAAAAAAACCTATCAGTATATTAATTTTGCTTCTTAATGGGGAGATAGCTGTTAATTAATCACTAAAAGGTATATTAGTTGTATGCAACTAATATACTTTATAAGCTGTATATTAGTTGTATGCAACTAATATATTGTTTCTTAAAAACACTTTTAGGAAAAGCAGATTCCTTTTCTTCTATATTTATACATGTATTGCAACTTAGTATAGTATCTTGTAAATACATTAAGTAAATTTGATTTGGTATCAGAGCAGAAAAGAGAAAAAAAAAAAAAAAAACAAAAACAAAAAATATATATTTTCTGGGTTTGAATAGAAGCACTTGCCCGATACCTTGCGCCTCTCTGTAACGCCCGCCGTATTCTCGCCTTTATTCGGCTCGCGGCTGCGATTGCAGAATGCAATAATCCACCGCGCGTCCGAGGCCGCGGCTGATTACGGTGTCGTGTGCACGCGGCTCGCAGCCGTTCGGCACTGCGAAGCCGCGCCGTCGGTGTCGTTCCTCGCGCGGCTGCGCGCCGTTCAAACACGTTCTGGCCGCGCGAAGCGGCTCGTGACCACGTGCGCGGCTCGGCCCGCGAGAACCTGCGCGGCGTCTGGCAGGTCGACTCCGCGCTGCGTACGCGCGGGTTCGATCCCGCGCCACGTGCGCGGGTTCGGCCACTGCACGCCCGCACTTGATGAAGCCGTTCACCCGCAGTTGTGCGGTTTCTTACATCTTCGATTTTTTTTTTTTCTGATGGGAGAAATTAAGAAGCAGCGAGGAGCAACGTGGCATTAATAGCCACTGCACTTCAATTTTTTTTTTGATAAGAAACGGTAAGAATGACGTTATTTTTTTTTCATTGTTAGCAATTAATAGCCACAGCCCGTACGTGAAATTGGACTTTGTTTCCTAGCCCGGTTCGGCCCGATCACCAACCACAGCCGGTTCAGCCCTTCCCAGCCCGGTTCAGACCGGTTCGGTGACCACAGCCGGTTCGGCTCGGTTCGGCCAAAACCCAGCCCGATTCGATGACCACAACACGTCGGCTCCAAGCCCGTGACTCTTAGCCATCTAATCCAAGCCCATCTAATCCTAGCCCGTACAACCAAGCCATTGTTAGCAGAACATTGAGCAACCCGTTTATCAGCCAAAAAAAAAAAATAAAAAAAAAAATATATATATATATATATATATATATTTATATATTTTTATTATTATTCTTATTATTCCGCTGCACAATATACTTGTTATTATTATTTCAATGGAAGATTCCAGACAACATCAAGTTTCTAGAATTCATGAAGTTCCAAATTTTGAAGTTTAGTTAAGAGTTCGAGAAATTGGTTCTTTCGAGTACTAAACTTAATGGTACAAATTTTCGAACATGGAAAAAAGTTATGTACATTTTATCTTCGTGGAATGCATAAGATGGGGCATGTATCTGGATCAATTAGGCTCACGAGTCGAGATGATATAGAAGCCTACACTCGGTGGGAAGATGATGATGGCTTTGTCATGTCGATCTATTTAGAGCGATCACGATGATATATTACAAATGGTGGAGGAATGTGAAGCTGCTGAGGGTATATGGAATACCTTAGCGATCTTTATACAAATGAGTCGACTTTATTCAAGTTAAGTGAACTACGTATGCCAATTCTTGGCGTACGTGACAAAATGAGCAACCGGTATCTCTTTTTTTACCAGTGAAAAATGTATGGAAATACGACCGAGAAACGCCATTACAAAATTAAAAATCGAGAAGATCTTCGTGGTACCGAGAAAGAGAAGGAGCTTGAAAGAGTACATGCTTTCTTAAGAGGCCTTGATATAAAACGTAATAGTGCTAAAAGGCGAATTACTTCGAATGTCGGATCCTCAGGCTTGACTACGCGCTCGTACATACGTCAAGACGAATCTCGACGAGAAGTCTTCATCGCATGGGACACGTGTTGAAGTATCGAGCCTAGCCATTCAAGCTAAATCAAAGGCACGCTCCTCCGTGACCAAACTCGATTTCATCTCATCGGCGGGCTGCCGCACGAGGCTTTCCCCATCGCGCCGTTCTCTTGCTCTTATTGCAGTAAACGGGGACATCTCGTGAAACGTGTTGGAAACTATATCACGCTTGGAAACCAAAACGACAACGCCATGTGCCTCGTTAAAGCAAAACGTGCGGTGCATGGTGTCCCAAGAACCGGACTACGTGGACGAATCATCCTTTGGAATGTGGAGGTATCCCTACGGCTTCAATAGTGGTCGTGGTAAGATTGGTATGACGCTTAAATGTTTCTCGCTCTGTTGGGTCTAATACTTGGATTATTGATTACTGGTGCATCGATCATATGACTTATGATAAATCTTTTTTTAATAAGTTATCTCCCCATGAGTGTCTTATGTTACAAATGCTAATGGTGAGGCCTTTCCTGTCTTAGGGCACGGTCGATTCTCGCTCATCTTCTGACTCCTTAATGTTTTATATGTACTGACTTATCTCATCACTTAATATACATCCCCAGTTGAATATTGAGTCTAAATGCTTTGTAACCTTTTATCACATGTATGTGATTTTTCGGGATCTTAACACCGGGGAAATAATTGGTCGAGGGTATCGAGGCAGATTTTTTCCGCTTGGATCGGGAAGCTACGGAGGGGAGAAACCGGAGAACACGGGCAGCACTGCATTGCATTGATTTCTAGTTCGATAAGTAAGTGAAATTTGGTTGTGGCATCGCCAGCTTCGACATCCGTCTTTTAGTCTTATGAAAAAAACCATGCCTACTTTATTTATTGGTGTTAGTGAAATTGTGTTGCATTGTGAGACTTGTGTTTTGGCGAAGAGCCATCGTGTTACTTATTCTCACAGTATTTCTAATAAAAAGTACTATTCCTTTTGAATTAATTCATTCGATGTTTGGGGACCGTCTAAAGAATCCACCATGCTCCCGGGTATGAGATATTTTGTTTCATTTATCGATGGTACAAGGTTATCGTGGATTTCTCTTATTAGAACAAAAGATGAAGTTTTTACGTTTTTCAAAATTTTCATACCTTTGTTCGAGAGACAATATATAATGGCATCGTTCGAATCCTCGGATTCGACGATGGAGGGGAATATGTTAATCATGTTTTTCAACAATTTTTCAAAATAAATGGGATTATTCACCAAACTACTTGTCCACAAACACCAGAACAAAATGGAGTGTCTGAAAGAAAAAAAATTACCATTTACTTGATATGGCTCGTGCTTATATGCCAAAATACCTTTGGGGTGATCTTTGTCATGCACGCCCGTCTCATCAATCGTCTCCCGTCTAGTGTCCTTAACGGAAAAATCCCATTTGATTCTCGCATCTTACGTATCCTTATCATCCTTTCATAATCTTCCCGCTCGAGTATTTGGTTGTGTGGTTTTATGCGTGTTCCTAAAAATCAACGTTCTAAATTAGATGCTCGACGATTAAATGTGTGTTTGTTGGTTATGGAAGTTATCAAAAAGAATGCAAAGTCTTTTCATCCACCAACCGAGAAAGTATTATGTTACTATGGATGTTACCTTCTTTGAGGACATGAGTTATTTTTCCTACCGTCTTGCTCGTCGGGGGAGAATACATATTTTGAAGAGCTGTATCATGGTGAAGGAGAGGCATTAGGTGAGTCACCAGTGATGTTTCAATGAGACAGGATGAGACTTCTATTTCATTGCATCCGGTCATTGCGAGAAACGGATGTTTCAAGTATCCAAGCACCGAACTCACTTCATCAAATGACGTGAAACCGAGCTACCCTCGTGTTACTCACCCTGTGATCAACAACTCCTCAAATGCGAAGGTCTTCACGAGGTATGTACACCTGCGTGATACTAATAACATTGAGTCTAATGTTGGACGGTATGTGTTACCAAATGGGTCTGCTCGAGGTCGGCCGGCCAAAAGGTATAGACCAAATATTCATGCAAAATCAAAATACCCGGTAGCGATTTCATGTCCCTTAAAGATTATCTAAGTCACAAATCATTTGTGAATCAAATATCTGGTGTATCGGTACCCTAACAAAGTGCGAGGATGCGTTGGGAGATCCAATATGGAGGAAGGCAATGGATGAAGAGAGATGGATGCATTAAGAAGAAACGATACTTAGCGGCTTGTGTCAGCCTTGAGAAAAAAGCTGATTGGTTGTCGATGGGTGTTTACTATAAAACATAATGGTGATGGATCAAGTAAATCGGTATAAAGCTCGTCTTGTAGCAAAGGGTTTACTCGAAACGTATGGTGTAGATTACGATGAGACTTTTGCTCCTTGTTTGCCAAAATGAACACGATTCGGGTTACTGCTCACTGTCTTTGCTAACCTAAGCGGCCACTTCGGCGGTTTGATGTCAAGAATGCGTTTCTTCATGGAGAATTAGCCGAGGAGGTGTCGTGAGTCTTCCACTGGGTATGTAGTTGATTCTCCTGGTAATTTTGTATGCAAATTGAGGAAGTCTTTGTATGGCACTCGGCAATCCCTCGAGCTTTGGTTTGGAAGATTTTCACAATTCATGCAGGTTGGTTCTGACAGAGTAATTGAGACCACGCTCTGTTTGTCAAACATCAACGAGGGAAGGTAACTTGACTCAATCATTTATGTTGATGATATGGTAATCACTTGGTGATGATACTATTGAGATGGATAAATTACAAAGACGGCTAGCCTACGGGAATTCGAAATGAAAGACTTAGGTGAACTAAAGTACTTCTTAGGAATTGAGGTAGCCGAGGAAGAGAAGGGATATATCTTTGTCAAGGAAGTACATTATTGATCTGCCCAACGAGAGACGGTATGTTGGATTGCGAAACCTATTGATACTCACATTGAACAAAGCCGTGGTTTAGCAGAATATCCGGATCAAATACCAAGGCGATCGAGCCAGTATCGAGAGATTGGTTGGGACGTTTGATTTACTTAGCTAAATACTAGACCCGGATGTTGCATATGCGGTAAGTGTGGTGAGTCGGTTTATGCCTGATCAAGTGAGAACCATATGAATCTTTGTTTTGAGAATTTTAAGGTATTTGAAATGGTACCGAGAAGGGGAGTAATGTTATAAGCCTGATCCTCTTGAAGTACGTGGATTCACGGATGCAGTTGGGCGAAGTATTACGGATAGAAAGTCAACATCGGGTTATTTCACCTTTGTGGGAGGGGAAATTTGGTTACATGGAAAAGTAAGAAAGCGAGAAAGTGGTGGCACGATCTAGTCTTGAAGCTGAGAATATAGAGGTATGGCTCATGGGGTTTGTGAATTCTTGTGGATAAGAACTTTGTTATTAGATTTGGGTTTCGAACTCAAAAAATACTATGCGGATGTATTGTGACAATCAGGCCCGTTGATATATCACAAAATCCGGATCTGACATGATCGCCTGTAAGCGTAGGAGTTGATCGTCACTTTATAAAAGAGAAGTTAGATGCCAAACTTATTAGTTTTCCTTTTGTTCCATTTGAAGCAACTTGCGGATATACTTTTACCAAAGGAGTCTCGAAGTCATTATATGACTTCAGTAGCAAGTTGGGCATGATTGATATCTATCGCTGGCTTGAGGGGGAGTGTTAATTAATCCTAAAAGGTATATTAGTTGTATGCAACTAATATACTTTATAAAAACGTATATTAGTTGTATGCAACTAATATATTGTTTCTTAAAAACACTTTTAGGAAAAGCAGATTCCTTTTCTTCTATATTTATACATGTATTGCAACTTAGTATAGTATCTTGTAAATACATTAAGTAAATTTGATTAGAGCTTCAAACTTTTTATGGTAAATTGTAAATTTTATTCAATTTATTTCAATAAATATAAAGTATAATCTATGCATTATACTTAGATTGATTTTGATATAGTATGTTTTTTTCTCTAACTTAGATTTTGATTTATGAAATTCAAAAGGAGAAGATTTTAAGACATAAATGATCAAATTAGAATAAAAATTTATGATGTTATCAATAAAAATAGTCATGTATATTTAAATAACTAAAAAAGCCAAAGACGAAAGCTTGAATCATGTTACATATGATTTTTAATAATTATTATAATAATTTAATATATTTTTATTTTATTAATTCAATTATTTTTTATTTGAATAAATGAAATATAATTTTTTTTTTTGTTTTGAAAAAAGAGTTTGAGTTATTCATGAATCATATTAGTGTAAATATAGATTTTTTTTAAAAATCTATATTAATTATTCATATAGCATAGTAAAGTATAAATTTAATTATGGTGTACTTTTAAAAATACCTTAACATGAAGGATACTTAGAATATCAAGTCAATTATCAAATATAAATGAATAAAAATAACTCTTTAATCTTAAATCAAAATATATATTAGTCCAAATCAATTATAATATAAAAGAAAAACTAGTGAGAGATGAAAAAAGTAAAAAAAAAAATGCATTTTTTTACCTCTCGCTATCCTCTATCTCAAAAAGTCTGAATCAACGTATCAACTTAGTCTAAAACCAGTAATTAATTCCTCTATTTCATAATCAACGAAAGATTTGAAGAGCGATCACGTGTAAGTGACAATAGAATCACTAGAAAAGGAGAGGAATATCTTCATAATTAATGGAAAAAAAAACTTTTTATATCCTCCTATAGCTATACTTTTTCCATCCCACTATATCCTTACTCTAAAGAAAAATTTTGTTTCTACAGACCATGATGACATCCGGAATGAATCAAGTTTTTTCCTTTAAATTTCTTTATTTTTTTCTAGAATTTTTTTTTCTTATTTTTCAAGATAATTCGATAGATATATATAATCGAGATAAATAAAAACTATTTTTTTTTTACTTAAAAATTCATTATAATCTACATATACAAATAGAATTACTCTTTAAGAGACTAATAAATTTTAATAATTTAAAAAAAATACGATTAATAATTATATTAAAATAAATTCTCAATATATATAAATACATATAAGAAGAAGAAGAAGAAGAAAGAAAGAAAGAAAGAAATGAAAATTCTCCGTAAGGTTCATGAACTATTATGTAAAAGTGGCTCGAATTGAAAAGACAAGAGACACTAGCTAACCAATAATTTATAAAGTTTGTGGTGGGTTAAAAATAAACTCAACCAAGTTATATTTGCCACGTACGTAGTAAGACAATGCATGTAGTCAACAAAGAAGTATGAATGTGAAAGATGCTTATGTTATGGTAAGTAGACAAACCCACCCCACTTTGACTCAATATATATATATATAGTAGTACTGAGTGTGACTTTTGGGGGGAAAAAAGTAAGATACCCTTGTTCCATAGACTAGCTAGAGCCGCATTTCACCTAAATCGGCCAAACTCTGAACTCCTTTTTGAACTGAAATGGTGAAATATATATATATATATATATATATATATATAGTTTCTTGTGGGACACCTATTTCTTAACTCTTTTGAATTGTAACTTGGACGATCTTAATTCTTAAACTTCACAAAGACCAATCAGACCCACAAATCCCTGCTACTATATATATGGGAAAAAAATAATATTCCCAGTTAACGCACACGTACAGAATAAATTAATTAAGGATGCTAGCTAGGTGCAATTGGTAAATCTAAACAATAACCTCACAAACTCAAGCTTTTTGCAGTTACTCCCACAAAACCTACTTTTCTAATTAATTAAAGTCAGAAACTCTTGGTATCTTCCAACCAAGAGTCAGAAAAGGAGAGAGTGAAGTAACTGGGAAATAGAGTTTTGGTTAATTTATTCAAGGAAATTTACTTACCTTTTTAATACCATAAATACGAGGATATGTTCATTTAATCTATTAATTTTAAGTTTGTAACATTTGGATAAAAAAAATTTAAGTTTGTATTATTTGGATAAAAAAATAATATCAACAAAAAAACTATAAAATGGATGAAATATTTGTTTAACAAATAGTTACTTAATTATAACAATATATTTAAAAATTTAACTATAATTAGATTGTATTGTTTATATTTTATCGATTAGGTTTAGTTTTAATAATTATTTTTATAAATTGGATATGAGTACATCTTTAACTTAATCTTTTAAGTTTAATTTGTATCAATTGATCAAAAATTGTATTATAAAAATAACAAAAATAATATACTTAAAATTTATAATCACAAAAATAACATATTTTACTATTAAAAAAAGTTTGTTACGTTATTTTATTTTAAACACTGTTTAATTGAAAACTATTTAAATTAAATTATGATAATTTAGATTTATTTGAATTGAATTTCTTCTAATTAAAACTCTTTTGTAGGGAGTTAAGCCATGAATTTCTTTATGGTATCAGAGCCAGGTTACTCGGTCGGTACCCGACCGGTTGTATGGGATGGATCCTGCACCAGTGTGAGGGGGAAGCACTCCATATCCCCCGTCGAAAATCGATGTGAGGGGGAGTGTTGAAGTCCCACATCGATTGAGCGCTAGGCTTTCGCTGCACTTATAAGTCTATGACAACCCTTCCTCTTTGAGAGCTCTTTTGCAGGGAGTTAGGCCATGAATTTCTTCATGGTATTAGAGCTAAGTCGTTGCTCTATACAAATTTGAAGCCTTTGTTCTCTTAAACTGAGTTTTCTTTCTTTGAAAAATATTTTTTCTCAGAAAAAATATCATTCAAACACTCATACAAATATTAATTAAAAACATCATTTTTAAAGTAGTATTTGTCCCACCTAATTTTACCTGATTACTCTAAACACAATTCTGATCATTTTGGTAAAAATAGGGTAGAAGAAAAGGTCAGCATGCGCCCACACGCGACGCCAGAAGGAAAGACAATATTTCACGCGTCATTTGGAGGTTGAAGACAGTGACGTGGCCGTTTTCGCTGACGTGGCATACGGGTTGGCTCGATTCAGCTCGTAGACGTAGCTGGTCCACACCTTGGTTCAGCTCGCGGACGTAGCTAGTCCGCATCTCGATTCAGCTCAGGTTTGGTTTGGTTCAACCGGCGATTCGGTCTAAACCTGATTTTTTCCCGGTTCTATCTTTTTAAAACCGGTTTAGTCCAGTTTTCAAGGTTTTAAAACCAAAGTTTTACCAAATTTTGTGTTTTTTGTCCAGTTTGGTCCATTTCTTCTTAAAAAAACCATCGGTTCAATATTCTTTATACCGATTCTTGCATTTTTCTTTCCAGTTCTGAAATTATTATGACAGAGGGCACAATTTCATTACTTGTGGAGCAATCAACTCCAGTTATTGTACAATCTGTCCATTCTGATGGTGTTTTTAATGTTAGAATTATTCTTACTGAGACTAATTATGATATTTGGTTTCAAATAATAGAAATACATATTATAGAGAGAGAAAAATTCTCTTATATTCATGACAAAAATTTGCAACCAGAAAAAACATCAAAAAATTATAACAAGTGGTATGCAGAAAATCAAAAAGTGAAGAGATGGCTACTTATGTCAATGAGTCCAAAAATCATGAAGCGTTATTTACGCATACCTACTACTCTTGAAATTTGGGGTGTTTTGGCAAAAGCATTCTATGATGGAAGTGACGAATTACAGGTATTTGTCTTAAACCAAAAAGCCTTTACTTCCAAACAAAATGAAAAATCACTTTCAAAGTATTATGGAAAGTTGACTAAAAATTTTCAAGAGCTAGACCATCATGATAAGGTGGTCATGAAAAACCCTTATGATCTAATATCGTATCAGGAGTCTATTGAAAGACTAAGGGTACATATTTTTCTTGCTAGATTAGATGATGAATTTGAGCAGGTTCGTGGAGAAATTTTGCGAAAAGAAACCATTCTAGATTTAGAAGCTTGTTATTCCTTGATTCGACGAGAGGTAGTACATCGAATCTCATTGAAGGAAAAATCTGGAGATGCTGACGCTTTCGCCATAATATCTAAAAATCATTCTTTTTTTTAAATCAGCAAGAACAAAAAGGTGGTTGATAAATCGTCATTTAAATGTACCTATTGTCATCAAAAGGGTCATACAAAAGAACGATGTTTTGAACTTATGGGATAACCTGACTGATGGGATCACAACCATGACTCTCGGAAGAAAAATCCAAGACAGACGTCTACTGCCACCATTGCTGAAACAACAAAGGATCATGTTGCAAGCTCCTCAGCAAATGTTAGTAAGATGCTTAAAGCTTTTTGTCATGTTTTTAATAATACATGGATAATTGATTCAGGTATAACTGATCATATGACATTCGATTCTAGACAAATCTCAAAACCATCTTCACACAAAACTATTTGCACTGCCAATGGTAACACAACCTCAGTTATTGGGGAAAGATCTTTGTCTTTTACTAGTACTTTGAATTTAGATTCAGTACTAGTTGTTCCCTCTTTAGAGTATAACCTTATATCTATTTCTCAAATAACCATTGTTTTATCTTGTTTTGTTATTTTTTGGCCTGACTTTTGTGTGTTCAAGGACATCCAAACAAAGCAAATGATTGGTCGTGGTGTTAGGCAAGGAAACTTGTATTATTTGGACTTGGATTAAACAAATCATGCACTAGTAGCAGCTGGATCTAAAAAGGATGAATCAAATATATGGCTATGGCATAGGAGATTGGGTTATGCTTCTTTTGGATATTTAAATAAATTATTTCCAAGTTTATTTTTGAACTTAGATCTTTCTACTTTAAAGTGTGATGTTAATGAACTAGCAAAAAGTCATCATTCCTCATTCCTCATTTCCTGTAACTTTAAATAAAAGTCCATTTTCGTTTATGGTTATACATTATGATGTATGGGGTCCTTCCAAAGTAGAGACTTTGGAAGGATCATGTTGGTTTGTTACATTTATTGATGATTTTAGTTGAATGACTTGGGTTTGTTTAATGAAATCTAAAAATGAGGTAAACTTATTATTTAGAAAATTTCATAAAATGGTTCGTACTCAGTATAAAACACAGATTCAAGTTTTACATAGTGACAATGGAGGAGAATATAAGAGTTCTGAGTTTCAAGAATATCTTAAATCAGAAGGTATTATTCATCAAACTACTTGTGTTGATACATCTCACCAAAATGGAGTTGTAGAAAGAAAAAATCGACACTTGTTGGAAGTTGTTCGTGCCTCATTGATCGAAGCTCATATGTCATTATCTTATTGGAGAGAAACACTTACTTCTACTGCATATTTGATCAATCGGGTACCTTTCAGTTTCATTAACTTTAAAACACCACTACAATCCATCACTGAAGCAATTGTTGCACCAAGTGTTCCCAATTTACCTCCCCATATCTTTGGGTGTGTGGCATTTGTACACCTACATAAACAACAACGTAGCAAGTTGGATCCACGAGAAATATGTTGTGTTTTTATGGGATATGCCACACAACAAAAAAGGTATCGTTGTTATTATCCTCCTACAAAACAAATGATTACCACTATGGATGTTATTTTTCATGAAGATACAATGTATTTCTCTTCTACACCTGAATTTCAGAGGGAGTACAACCATGCTGAAATTCAGACCCTTACATATAAATTGTTTCCTTATGAAGAAAGACAAATTATATGTGAGAAAAATACAAATAACCTGAATTCAGATGATAATAACTCCCAATAAAGAAAAGACTTCAATATTGTTGAAGTCCCACATCGACTAAGTGTTGGGTTTCCGATGCACTTATAAGTCTATGACAACCCTTCCTCTTTGAGAGCTCTTTTGGAGTGAGTTAGGCCATAGATTTCTTCATGGTATCAGAGCCTGATGCCTTGGTCGATACCTGGCCGGTTATGGGGGATGGACCCTACGCCGATGTGAGGAGGACATGCTCAATATCCCCAATTGGAAATCGATGTGAGGGGGAGTGTTAAAGTCCCACATCGACTAAGGGGGACGGTGTTGCTACGCATATAGATGAGGGCAATCCTCCATCTCATAACCTGGGTTTGGAGATGGAGTTAGGCTCAAATTCAACAAAATAGACCTATCGATGAGTGATTAAAAAGTATTAATATTTTGTGATTTATTTATACTTAAATGTAATAATTGATTTAAATATGTATGACTTGATCATTATTTATACAAATATATATGTTCGAAGAATATTTTCTATTACTTTTTAGGCATTTTTAATTTTAATTTGATAAATTAATAATACTTGAAGAATCATGCATGGATCACTCATTTGCACCTTATAATATTATCGACCTATTCGGAATAAAACAAGACGGCGTAGCTCAAGCCACAGACCAAATAAAATTGGACCACGGAATGCATATATATTTTTTACCCCAAGCCTTTTTGGCCAATCTCAAGTATAAAAATGATATTATGTTTAGGTTTTTAATATGTGTAGATAATAGCTATAGGAATTTTAGTTTTTTTCTCTCAATTTTTCAACTACACATTTTATTTTCTAAAGTTTTGTGCTTAGTTTCATATACACAATTTAGATTAGGTGATCGAAAATAAGAGACAGTAAAAGTAAGATTTTTTAGAACAAGTGACACAAAATCGTTGTCGTAATATAGGGAATATTATGAAGATCAATATCTCTTTTGTAGAGCAAAACATTCGTTTATCTATCTTTTGGGTATTACTATGATTTGAATTCTTATTTTTTCAGTAAATAGTATTGAACTTTTTGAATTTATTATAAATAATTTACTGATCATTTATTATTTTGAGCATGTCTAATTGATTGAAATAATAAGATTTTAGTTATGATGATATGTTTGTGTAGATTATTTAAGCATATATTTTTAATTATTATTAAAAATATATTATTTTCTATTTCAAGATTTTTACAAAATTTATTATTGAAAAATATATTGACGACATAATTTTTGTAATAGATTTAAAATATAAAAATTAGGTTTTAAATATATCAATGTACATCTAATTTAAACGTTTGAATACAAGTTTAAATTGATAACCCGATCGAATGTATCGAGTTAGATGGTTTATTAATTTCTTAGACAATAGGCTTAATTTAATTAAATTAACTAACAATCACACTGAAAGCATTAAGTGATTTAATTAATAATAATAGTGACTCAACCAAAGACATTGTTTATACATATAATAGAGAATCAATAATTTAGATTTATATTTTATTAACCTAATTAATTATACTAAATATAATCAATTAATTAAATATCTCATTAATTCTATTTTTGATTTGTTAATTGATTATCTACCTTTAATTTGTGTGAGCCAATCTATCTTTTATCCTTTTATTATTTTATCATTAGAATCATATTTTCAAAATCGAAATATTGTAATAGAATGTTAAGATTTACTTTTCATATTTATTTTTAAGAAATTTTTTGAATTATTTTAAACCATATAATTCTTTATTAAACTTATCTTGAGAGTATATTAATTGCTTTTTATAAGTGATTCATACATTTGCGAGGTTATTATAAATTTTACAAATTTTATTTATCAAGTTTTTTGCATCACCTATTAAACTAAATTGTTAATCAAGTAAAGTTACCTAATTACATCTACCCAAAACCACCTGAAAATAAGTCTTTCTCTACTTTAAAGGTATGCCACAAAACAGGTAATGTTTTATAAGTATATGATTCTTGAATTATTAGCATAAATTAAAGTGTTTTATAACTAATGGTCTGCAACCCTTGGAATAAAGTGGTTGTGTTAATGGGAACTTCTTTCTCTCTCTCAATCTATGCTTCTTAGACGTAAAGATTCATGGACCATAGCACTATCTCTTTCAAGCATTATAACCTCAAGCCCCAAGGATATTTTATGATCCACGAGAGTTTAAAAGCATAATGTGTATCAAAACCTACGCCACACTTTAGGCATAGTTTCAACAACATCACATGCTTTAACCAGTCCTGCCAAGGGACTATGTTAAATGATGTGGGAACGTTAGCCTACAACAATATGGGAGACAGGAAGGACCTGTCTGCTGTCTTATGGGTAACACCAGTGGACTCAGTAGAGGCTGCCAATTCAATAGTGAACAAAATTTTGAGGTGAGAAGTATTAACAACAGAAAAAATAAATAATTAGGCGGCAGTTAAATGTCACAGTTCATTAAGTACCCATAAGTTTCATCTCAGTAGCTGCTCATCTCATTCAAAAGATTATAATAACATACAATTAACACTAATCTTGAATTTGTTAAGTTAATAATCCAACTTCTCAAAAACGTGTAAAATTCTCACAAATCACAAGTCATATCTAATATTCCATCTGCCATTACCGTCTGCCTTAAACGTCCAGTTGTTTTCCCTGATCTGCAGATATGGAACCTGAA
Organism: Hippophae rhamnoides; assembly: GCA_033030585.1. Taxonomy (NCBI): domain Eukaryota; kingdom Viridiplantae; phylum Streptophyta; class Magnoliopsida; order Rosales; family Elaeagnaceae; genus Hippophae; species Hippophae rhamnoides. Next base: position 20,468,506 of record CM065435.1, read on the forward strand.
TAGGAAAAAGAAGAAAAATTTAAATACAAGCAAAGTAAAAGCCAGTAAATTAAAGCAACCTTCATAACTAAGTCGTGAAAATGCAAATAGTCTGGTATGATGATCATTCCTTCTTGTTAGCCCAATATCCATATTCAGTCATCAAGATTATAAAGCAACAAGTTGCAACATGAAAATTGAGTCAATTACAAAAAAACTCTCTTAGAGCTTGTAGAAACATAGAAGAAAACCATAGTTTTTAAAGAATAAGGTTAAATTGTATCGCATAACCTTCTTGATACATAAAATTTTATTTTTTAACCCTCTCAAGCAAAAAAAAATATATTCATTTTTCTTATAACGTAAATAAACATATATGTTTTAATATCGTAAAGAAATGAACATATGTTTTTTTTATTAAATGGGTTAAAAGTGAAATTAATTGAATAACTGAGTTATTTATGCACTAAAAATTTTAAAAAATAACTGTTAGTATCATTTTAGTGACCTTTTCAAACCTTTTTAGGTGAGGTTTTTGCCAAAAGAAAAAAAAATTAAAGGAAAGATAACGTAATAAAATAATAACTCAATAACGTGGTTGTCTATTTTTTAAGGTTAAGGGAGATAGACTTTCCAAAGTGTCCGAAGGTAGTGCAGTAACTTTCCCAAACTCAAAGGAAGGAATGAAGGAGGGAAAAAAAACCTTGTGGCACTTTGAACAATCTGAAATAATAACTGCATAATTTTAGAAGTTATTTCATATTAGATCTTCACTAACAAACTTGAAATTACCTGATCAACCACTTTTATTTTAATGTTCACTTGTTCAAACAATTCATAACCAACTTTGACCCTAACATGTCGGTCCTTTTGAAAATTTAGTAGCTCCTTTTATCTCCTCTGTCAAAACATTGGAGATAGCTAGTCGGCACCATAAGGAAGCTAAAAGATTTAACTGATTGCAGGAAGTAAGCAGCAACCAAAACTAAAGACGAAACACTAGCCCCTTTAAATTCCTTGTAAACATCACAATTCACAACGCTCCTTAATATTAAAGTTCAATTAATTGTCACATACTTCTTTCCGTGCACAATGTACCTTAACTTCTCATGCTTATCATCATATTGCAATCCAGTACCAAGTGTTAAAAAATCACATATTAATTGTGCATGAAGTGTCAAACTCGTATATAAATAAGAACAATCTTCTATCTGAGTTTTGAGATGGAGTTAGACCCAAATATAACATGATATCAAAGTAGTCAAGCTCATCCCATGACACGTAGTTATAAGCCCACCATCGTCCATCGATAAACTTCCGATGTAAGAGGAAATATTAAAAAGTCTCATATTAATTGGACGTGAAGTATCCAACTCATATATAAACGAAGTCAATCCTCCATCTCATAACCTGGGTTTTGAGATGAAGTTAGGTCCAAATTTAACACCAAGGGTTACTACAAACTACAATTGAATATCATATTTTAGTCAGTAGACCTGGCACATAAATTAATCTAAAAAAATTAAACACAATAATACGCCAATAAGTGCAAACATACATGATACATTATGGAAAAATTGTCTTATCACACCAATGAAATAAGTTGGAATTCCTTATACTGTATCCAGCTCTCCATGGACCTAATAAGCAAGAGAAAACCAAATGTTCACAGAAGTTGGTGATATGAAATCAGGTACTTGGTCAGGTTTGAAGGAAAAACAAACTCAAGGATTGAAATAAACTAACATAATAAAGAGTAAAATTTCTCTATGTGCCATAATTGCATACTGAATCTGCACACAAATTTTTTTTTGCACAGTATATAAATTGAAATTAGTACTAAATTTCCAGTTGAGATTTGATATTTTCACTCTAAATTAGCAACTACAGTCAAATAGTTTCCATAATTCAAATTTTCAATGTCTCCGAAAAGGAGAACCATTTGAATTTTCAAACAGCGTCGTGTAGAGATGGAATCTTTGAAAATCAATAAATTAGCATTTGACCGTTCAAATCCATAAACACATTATCTAGACAAGTAACCAAATATTCTGACACAAAATTCGGGAAAAAAAAAGTTAACGAAGCATGAAAAGAGGAAATGGAAGACTATAGAACCTGTTGCTGAGTTTTGGAATCAATGGGGAACTTCTTGCGAGATTTCAAGTGTATGGCAAGGAAATATTGCAGAGAAGAAAAGCTTGAAGAAGAAGAAGTATTGCAACGATGAATATCATTTTGTAACTATTTTGTATCATTCTCATTATGTAAATTAAGTGTAATACATTGATGTATTTATAGACTATTTCTTATGTACTAATTACAATTGTACTACACACTTTTGAGCTGATGTACAGCAGTACAATTATTGTATGAAATCTGTTATATAACCCATGTACAATGCAATTATAATACTTTGAGTAGCGCACGTGAACTTGAGGATTTGTGTATTGATGATGACTAGGCAGTTTATCAACTAACAAACTCCTTTCGTTATCATGTGCTAATAAACGTGATGCTCAACCATGCACATTCTGTAAGCTTTCCATCAGCTTCTGTAAGCCTTCTTTCATCACATTCTATAAGCCTTTCATCAGCTTTTACAAGTCTTCCTACCGTCCCCCTCAAAAACAGTGGCATGTGAGTGACATAGAGTTTGTTTCAAAACAATATCAACTGGGCAATGAACAGCGGCTTTGTTAGCACTAGTAGCTTAGTTAGAAATTCTTTTAGACGGGAGAAGATCGTACATATTTTAATGTAATAAGTATTAAATATAAAATCTACAAATTAGAAACAACGTGCGAGTTATAAGAGTTATAACTTAACGACATGAAATTCATTTGAACATGTTAAAATTCTAGAGTTTAAATCTTATTTATAGATGTATGATTTTTTTTTATTTTAAATTATATTTCATTCCTTCAAACAAATAATACAAGAATCAAAGTTTTAAATAAACTAAATAATTTTAGCAAGAATAAAAAGAGAGAAGGAGAGAAAAAATTTAATGAATAATACTTGTATTAAATTTATTGATAATAGCAAAAAAAAAAAAATAGAAAAATTAATCAGAGAAGAGAAAGATTACAAGCTAAAAATTGCCTAACCTTCACTTAAGTAATAATTAGTTTGTTGTTGGTTACAACAAACCAATGTTATATTCACTTATACCATGTGTGAAGATAGGTCACAAACCTATAACCGCTTGTTTTGCTAGCGTGCGACATTGACGACAAAAATCACAACCATTTGCAACAGGTACATAAAATCATAGGCTTTATTACATGAACTCATAAGCCTTACATAAAATCATAGGCTTTATTACATGAACTCATAATCCTTACATAAAATCATAGACATACTACATAAAATAATGGATATACTATCATTACACTTACATAAAATCATAGGCATGTTGTTACTAAGCGTACTAAGTAACCTATAATCACCTACTTTTGTTGCATACAAGGCTTACACTAGATAGCACAATTTTGCAACAAGTATGACATAAAATCATAGATTTTATGTCACTTTACATAATGGTTATAAAAGAGCATGAATAATCATTCATCAAAGAATTCAAAATCCTCTTCATCCCTCTTCATCCTTCATGTCAATATCCTCCCTCATGACACTAAGTTTGCCTCAAGTATGCATTACTGAGTGAACATCTGGGTGTGCATGAGACTGAATTGTTAAGTTTCTATTGGTAGTGATGAAAAAAATTGGCATCGGGTTAGGAATATCAATTTTGCAGATACTTTGGTTTTATATTTGTAAAACTCTCGCAAGTACACGAATATATGTGGTTTTTAATTTATTATTCAAACTTTTAAAAATGAAATTAAATAATAACATAAAAAAATAAACATAGATATAGATTCAATAAACAATTATACAATTTTTTATCATTCATAACAATGGAGTATTTATGGATATAATAATTAAGTTAATTATACTTGCTTATATTATTTATGTAATTAAATATATAAATTGATATTTATTGATTCTCT